>CM042322.1:5901870-6259370 GCA_023566125.1 Zingel zingel
GTTGTTGTTTGATCTGATTCAATCCCCCTATTTATTTCAAATCCACTGATTGTCGCCTCATTTTTCTCTTGGTACCTCTCATTTAACGTGCAAGGAGGACCATAATCACCCATCATACACTTTGGTTTTCTTTACTATCGGCATTACAGTCTCACAGCTGTATAATCTTAGTGTGTTTATTAGTCACTGAGGGTGAATTTGGGTGTTGACTGTAGCTTAGATAAAATGCAGCGTTATGAAGATTAAATATTTACCGTAGCTCTGCATGTGATTAATTCACAAATTGACATTTCACAGTGGTATTTACACGGTCACCCTCTATCTGTGGATAATTTGTGAACAAACATTACTCTCTAAGGCTATAGAAGAGGGAGAAAGAAGAGCGAGGCAGATCATGCATGAATGGCAAAGCAGTTCTCAACAACTCCCTAAATGCCATTGGCTAATCGCGTTGCTTGTGGTGTTATGGGATGAGGCATTTTAGAAGTGGTTGGCAGTCAACACAAATGAAGGCCTGAAGCAGCACTCAGTGCTCCTCAGTGGAACGAGCTGGGGACTGATGCTGTTCCACTGCACTGACAGCATTATGGTGAGGGGGCGGCCGAAACGGACGAAGTTAGAGTTTTGCAAACATCCTCTGCTGCACTTCTCAGTGAGTGTGGCTTGGTCCACTGACAGAGCAGACATTTGTCACCTACTTCTCCTGACATATTTTGCAGGAAAAAATACTGAAAAGTAGGGGTGTGTGAGTACCAAATTAGATTCAAATTAGATACAAGTACGGTGTTTGTCATAGTCATGTCAGTTATGTGTGCTTGTGTTTTGACTTACTGAAATAAATGTAAAATAACACGGCACTGCCGATATCAATATTTGAGAGTTTAAAGGATGATGCTGACAAAAACCAGCGATGTGTTAGTTTGTCTCTCTACACTCTCTGACTTCCCCACCCCGTCTGTGGCTCTCCAAGCCCATGGGTTAGGCTGGAACCTAACACCTCACAAATACATTATATAATTTCCTAAAACAGCTGATGAATGTAGTTTTTAGTTAACAAACAAGGGGAGTATTTTTTTTTTCACACTACAGTAATTCATACATAAAAGAAAACACAAAGAGAACACCACCAGAACACAAAAAAGAAATATTCTTTCAATGAATCACTTTCGGTGCTCTGTACAAACTGAAGTTGCGTGTTAGTTTCCAACTGACATACAGTATCTGCTGATACTTATATATCTGCTAAAGCCAATATTGTCTTGATATATTAACTCTACCTGTTATTTATACATGGGTATGCTGTACATATATTTTATTGTGTAATAAATTGCTAGTGTAACTATAATTATTAGATACATTTAATTTACAACATTCATTGACTGTCGACTTGACCTCAGTGCCGCCTTCTACTCAGTAAATGATGTCATCCTCATCAACCGTCTCAAGCATGAGCTGGGAATTAAGGGTACAGCACTGGATTGGTTCTCCTCCTATCTTGCCAACAGACCATTGTCAGTAAGCATAAACTAAACTCCTCTCCTCCTGCCAATCTCTCCTGTGGAGTCCCACAAGGGTCCGTCCTCGGCCCTATGTTCAGTTCACACCTTTATTATTCCTTGAGGGGAAATTTGATTTGCAGTAGTGGGCAAAACTACAAACGTAACATACAAAAGGACATGGGACATTTATCACAACAGTTCTAGATAACAACCAGGTAAAGAGTATAAAACCTTTCGAATGAAAGCCATGATAAAGTGCTGCTCAGCATTTCGGTCAACGTTCATTGCAAATGAAGCGCTTTTATTGCTCTTGGAACAAAGATGAATGTTATCTTCTACTTCATCTACTTGCTTCCCTTTGGTAGAATCGTACATAAATATAACATCCCTGCCAGTGCTATGCCAATAATACCCAGCTCTACCTACCCCTAGACCCAACTGCCCATCTGACATAAACTGCTTCAGGGAGTGCCTTGATGATATTAAAAGCTGGTTTGACCAAAGCCTAAATGATAAAAACTACACACTAGTAACCTAGCCCCACTGTCCCCTTACCTCAAGCCCCATGCTACCAACCTTGCTTTCATCTTTGACTGAAAATTTGATAAACCGATAAATGTAGTTGTCATGTCGACTTTCTTTTAGCTCCGATCCATAGACATATTAAAGCATTTCCCCTTCTGCCCAGAGCTGGAAATAGTCGTCCATGCCTTCATTTTCCTCACGGATCGACTGCTGCAACTTCCTCTACTCCGGTACTACACCCAGTCATCCGTGTCCTGCCTGCAACTCGTTCAGAACACTGCTGCTATGCTGCTCACTGGAACCAGGAAAAGAGCCCACATCACCCCCATCCTGGCCGCCCCCCACTGGCTTCCATGTTATTATAGAATTAATTTATCAGGATCAGCTAATTGTCCATGGTCCTTCCAGTCCTCCATCATAGTCTGGTAGAACTGAGGCTGCTCTCTCCATACAGTAGATAATAAGTCTAAAAGACTCTCCAAGCCATTGTCAGTTCCTGTGTGTGCATTCACTCCAGTCCAATCACAAGAAGCATCATTACCATAACAAGTTACCATTGTCAATCACTGACATGGTAATATTAACAATATTGCTAGTTTCAAGATGTCAAACTCAAGGTTTGCAAAGAAAAAAAAAAGTTGATGAAGATAATAAATAATTCAGAGAGGAAGAACATTCAATCATTCATTCATAAAACTATGTGCTCATGCAGCATTTGCTCGACCAGTGAACACCTGGATCAGTAACTCTGTGGGGCAGTCACACCTTTTGTGCCCAGGTTTAAGGCACAACAGTAGTTATAGACAAACAGTGACATCTCTCCCACTAAGTCAAGCCCCCATGCTGCTTATTATAAGTGTGTAGTTTTATATGATGGGCTGTTGAATGTGTCATGTTATATAGTGTACAATGTATCACCTTATGTTACTGTGCTTTGCTGCCATTTGCACAAATTTGCTGTTCCTCCTGTTGATGCCTTGATGGCACTGTTGTACTGGGATTTTTTCCCCTGTTTTCGACAGGCTGGAATTACATCAGCAGTTTGTCAGAAGCACAACTCATTAAAGTCCTTGTCTGCTCGCTCCACTCACTGTACTTTCAACATCACTATAACTGTATAGACACCCTCATTGAAGTGTGAATGTGTATGTTTTTGCAAAGTACACCATCAAGGTCTCTTTTGTCAGCAGAAGAAAATCTTGACTTTGAATACACAGCACTTGGTATTGTAATCCTCCTGAAGCATTAATAAATAATATATTATTAATAAATAATTTTTATACTTAAATTGACCAGACTGTGTATGGACTCATCTTGATTGAGAGACTCAACTTTGGCCTGATGGAATAACACCTTTGCTGCTCAATTCCTTTTTCTGCATCTGTCCTACAAAATACATTTAAATGGCGGAGAATGTCAAAATTCTTAGGACAAGCCAAAATAAAAGCATCACAAAGATAAGCTTGAAATGAAAGTCAAAAGTTTAAAAAAAGCTTAACTCAAGGTCTGCTTACTAGCTTTTTCCTGAGCTTCCCTAACCTTTACACGCCTGGCCAGCCACTTCATACAGTGGCATGACTATTGCATTGTCTGATTGTGATTGTGCCACTTGGGGAGGCTATTTCTGAAGCTGTTAGATGATCCATCAAGCACTGTGTTTGAAACCTACTAACCTGGATTTTCCTCTGGGTGCGTCTGTGCTGTGTTCCGGCTGTGCCGTGGTTTTGTTCCGTCCTCCGCCACACGCCATACAACACCGGGAGCATCTCAGAAGCGTAGCGTCTTGCTGCCTGACTCTCGGGCAGCAAGATCGGGATGTCTCAGATAATATTGTCTCTACAAGTACTTTACAGTACCGTGTTTATTAAGCTAGTATCTACCTTCCACTCCAAGCACTCCTGCAGTTAAACTCCATGCCTTCTCTTTTCAGCTGTTGTGATCTGTGATGTTATATCATTTCCACCTCCAAGATGAATCTCTCGTCGTCCATGGTGTTGTAGAGGAGACATAGACGATATTGGTGGGTGTGTTTTGGTAAACTGACTGGATGCTCTCGTTGTTTCACTTCCTGCCCGGCTGTTCGAAAGGGCCGCGGCTCGCGTGAAAATAGACCTGGCTAATATCTTTAGCGGAGCGGAGAGCCGCTCTGCGCATGCTTCTGGGACGCACCGCACCTGGTGGATAATCAAGCATTGACTTGAATTGCCACGATTGCTTGCGGGGGCCGCGGCTCGCCCGTAACGCAGCGCAGACACGCACAGTGGAAAATAGGGGTGAGACCTTTAATCACTGTAATGCAATCCCATTTGTAATGGGCTAGCCGGAGCATTTGTGTATTTGCAAAATTTGTATTTGTGAAAACAGAGATGTTTATGTACTTTTTGTTCAGGTCCAGAGATCACAGACGAGCTTGTCAAGGTGCTGCGTAAGCGCCTGGATGAGACCACTTTGGACATCATCACGGTCATGCTGGTCAGGAACTGCAAGCTGACACCAGCTGATGTGGAGGTAAATTGCTCACTGACAAATTTTTATAGAAGAAATTGGGGTAAATGCACCTAACAATGCACACAGCGAAACAATCTTGTGTTATTTGTGGTTGGTCTGTCAATAAAAAAAAAGACGGGTTGTATATAATTTTGTATTACCTTGTTTAAGTTTTGTTCTGATCTATTTAGAAGCTAATTGTGCTTGATATACAGTGAGGAAAATAAGTATTTGAACACCCTGCTATTTTGCAGGTTCTCCCACTTGGAAATCATGGAGGGGTCTGAAATTGTCATCGTAGGTGCATGTCCACTGTGAGAGACATCATCTAAAAACAAAAATCCAGAAATCACAATGTATGATTTTTTTAACTATTTATTTGTATGATACAGCTGCAAATAAGTATTTGAACACCTGTCTATCAGCTAGAATTCTGACCCTCAAAGACCTGTTAGTCTGCCTTTTAAATGTCCACCTCCACTCCATTTATTATCCTAAATTAGATGCACCTGTTTGAGGTCGTTAGCTGCATAAAGACACCTGTCCACCCCATACAATCAGTAAGAATCCAACTACTAACATGGTCAAGACCAAAGAGCTGTCCAAAGACACTAGAGTCAAAATTGTACACCTCCACAAGGCTGGAAAGGGCTACGGGGAAATTGCCAAGCAGCTTGGTGAAAAAAGGTCCACTGTTGGAGCAATCATTAGAAGATGGAAGAAGCTAAACATGACTGTCAATCTCCCTAGGACTGGGGCTCCATGCAAGATCTCACCTCGTGGGGTCTCAATGATCCTAAGAAAGGTGAGAAATCAGCCCAGGACTACACGGGAGGAGTTGGTCAATGACCGGAAAAGAGCTCGGACCACCGTTTCCAAGGTTACTGTTGTTAATACACTAAGACGTCATGGTTTGAAATCATGCATGGGACGGAAGGTTCCCCTGCTTAAACCAGCACATGTCAAGGCCCGTCTTAAGTTTGCCAATGACCATTTGGATGATCCAGAGGAGTCATGGGAGAAAGTCATGTGGTCAGATGAGACCAAAATAGAACTTTTTGGTCATAATTCCACTAACCGTGTTTGGAGGAAGAAGAATGATGAGTACCATCCCAAGAACACCATCCCTACTGTGAAACATGGGGGTGGTAGCATCATGCTTTGGGGGTGTTTTTCTGCACATGGGACAGGGCGACTGCACTGTATTAAGGAGAGGATGACCGGGGCCATGTATTGCGAGATTTTGGGGAACAACCTCCTTCCCTCAGTTAGAGCATTGAAGATGGGTCGAGGCTGGGTCTTCCAACATGACAATGACCCGAAGCACACAGCCAGGATAACCAAGGAGTGGCTCTGTAAGAAGCATATCAAGGTTCTGGCGTGGCCTAGCCAGTCTCCAGACCTAAACCCAATAGAGAATCTTTGGAGGGAGCTCAAACTCCGTGTTTCTCAGCGACAGCCCAGAAACCTGACTGATCTAGAGAAGATCTGTGTGAAGGAGTGGGCCAAACTCCCTCCTGCAGTGTGTGCAAACCTGGTGAAAAACTACAGGAAACGTTTGACCTCTGTAATTGCAAACAAAGGCTACTGTACCAAATATTAACATTGATTTTCTCAGGTGTTCAAATACTTATTTGCAGCTGTATCATACAAATAAATACCGTAGTTAAAAAATCATAGATTGTGATTTCTGGATTTTTGTTTTTAGATTATGTCTCTCACAGTGGACATGCCCTTACGATGACAATTTCAGACCCCTCCATGATTTCCAAGTGGGAGAACTTGCAAAATAGCAGGGTGTTCAAATACTTATTTTCCACACTGTATATACTGGATGGACAGTAGCGTAAGGGTGGTACATAAATTATTTAATTAAGAAAATTATGGAATAGTCTTGATAAACTTGATTGATTAATTGATAATCAAATGTTTTTGGGATTTTGACGATTTTCAGTTATAGGTTTGTATTGTATTGTTTGTAAAACAATAGATTGAAAACACTTTGATAAGGGTATGGAGATTTAAAAAAGGGTAGGACCCGAAAAGCATTTTACTTCTTCCTACTCCTTTTCGGACAAAAGTATTTATTTAAGAGTATTTATTTATTTAGCTTAATCTTAGCTTACTTTGTGTCGTGTAAAATAAAAAATAAAAATGTTTTGGTATCTTGTTCAAAATAAAACCATTCATTCATAGTGTGTACTGTGTACATGGACTTGTGTACACTTCCAGAATTATGGGTTTTATTCCCACTGGGGCACTCTTAAAATGTTTCAGATAAAAGCCTTCACAAAATGTTGTCTGCTCAGTTCATCCAGCCATCAGGATCTCCAGCCACTGAGGTGATGAACTTCAGCCTCCCCCAGTACTGTCTTCCCTGGCTGCCCGCTGTGGCTCACTACCTCAGGCAGAACCTCCTCATCTTCCTGCACATACCCAAGTATACTGACAGCAACACAGCACACCACTTCAAGGTACAATCCACACCAACTTAATGTTATTTACTTACTCGTGTAATTGGCACATTAATGTTCTTAATGTTGGGGCGGAAGGACCTCAATCTGTAGACTGTTGGGAACCAGAGGGTGGCGGTTGGAGTCTTGCACAGACCACGGTACGGAGGGTAGACTGGTAGCTTCACCCTCTGGGCACTAGGATTGGGCATCAAGGACCGGTTCCAACTTGGAATTATTTCAAAAATTATGATTCCAATGGATTTTTTTTTTTATTATTATTAGAATCGTTTGGGAAAGTTTTGGTTTTTATTTCCAACCATCGGTTCCAAATTTAACACGCGCAGGTTTTAGTTTCTGTAGCGACCACCGTACTTCCAGGCGCTTGTTGTGTTGCAGCCTTGGTCCGAGGTTTCTGCCTGCGAAAAGGAATTTTTTCCTTGCCGCTGTTGCATGTAATGCTTGCTCTTGGGGTGGCATTGTTGGGTCTTAATAGAGTAAATAATAGAGTGTGGTCTAGACCTACTCTATCTGGAAAGTGTCCTGAGATAACTCCTGTTATGATTTGACACTATAAATAACAGCGTGCGTGCGTGCGTGTGTTCGCGTTTAACTGTATTCGTGGGGTTCAAAAACGGGAGTCCAGTATACTTGTGGGGTCTGACCAGCCTTGTGGGGCCAAAATACTGGACCCCACAAGGTTAAAGGGCTGATTGAGGGTTAAGACTTGGTTTTAGGATTAGGGCTAGAATTAGGTTATGGTTAGGGTGAGGGTAAGGGTTAAGGTTAGGCATTTAGTTGTGATGGTTAAGGTTAGGGTAAAGGGCTAGGGAATGCATTATGTCAATGATGGACCCCCACAAAGATAGTGAAACGCACTAGAGAGTGTGTGTGTGTGATGGATAACAACAACAAAGTGTGTAATTACCCCCATGACAATGAAACCGCTTCTTTCTTGCTGCTTTCTTTTTTCCATAAATGCATAGAAAATATATATAGATACCAAAAAAACATTTTGAGGGCAGAAACTGTTGGTACACCTTGATTTATTACAACTTGGTTCATACTATGTGTTGTAGTTTCATCATCTTTATTTTCGGCATGCTCTCTCATGCAATACAAAACAGAGAAATTGTCTAAATCACTTTATTTTATGGTCAAAAAGAGAGGGATCTTACCCAATTTGATGCAAATAAGCCCTCCCTGCACAGGAAACTACAGTAAGTACAGCAGGTCAGGAAGTGGCTCTGTAAACTGGGATGGATGTTAACAACAGAAAGTTATGGTACACTGTAAACCAGAATAAGTGAGCAGTACTCAAAAAAATTGAGGCAATCAGTTGCCACAATTCTTCTGAGTTATATATATCTATGAGAATATTTTAGAGCTTAAATATTTGGAGTAACGTGAACTTGCATTTTTTTGATTACCGTTAAAATAAAGTACTAATTAAGCCAACTCAAATATCCGTATATGTAACTCAAAAGTATTAACTTAACATAACTGAATAGTTGGTCATTTATTAAATAGTATTTCATGTTCACTAAACTCAATATTTATTAGTTTCTTGTTCAATCGTTTTAATTAACCATGACTCAACAATCTCGTAGGGTTTATGAACTACCAAAGGTGGCGAGCTAATTGTTAACACAATAGCCAGCCACCAGCCAACATGCTAACACTAGTCAGTCACCACATCTATGGTCAGTCACAGTCACTCTCCAAGCTAGCTGGCTTGCTCACTTGTAAAAAAATATTCCCTCAGACATATTTGTACTATTGAATGCTGTCTTATAACTGTTTGCAAACAAAGTCTCTTTATTGGAGCAGTTATTCTCCAGCAGAGCAGGGTTACATGCAAATAGATGGTGCAACAAAGCTAACACTATATTATAATAGCTTTCTCTGTTTTGGTTTCTCCAGCTCTCTGTTCCCTCACAGTCAAATGTCATTCTTCACCAAAGACAAGTGGTGTGACCAAAAGGAATAGTTTTATATTTTATGGAATTCTCATTTGTAATCCTTCCAAGAGGAACGCTCATGTCTCAAATGCATTAGCTATGGAACTAGCGCCAGGGGTCAAAAGTTTAGCATAAATCAGGGGGAAACAGCTAGCCTGGCTCTGTACATACAGTGCCTTGCGAAAGTATTCGGCCCCCTTGAACTTTTCGACCTTTTGCCAAATTTCAGGCTTCAAACATAAAGATATAAAACTGTAATTTTTTGTGAAGAATCAACAACAAGTGGGATACAATCATAAAGTGGAACGAAATTTATTGGATATTTCAAACTTTTTTAACAGATTAAAAACTGAAAAATTGGGCGTGCAAAATTATTCAGCCCCTTTACTTTCAGTGCAGAAAACTCTCTCCAGAAGTTCAGTGAGGATGTCTGAATGATCCAATGTTGACCTAAATGACTAATGATGAAAAATAGAATCCACCTGTGTGTAATCAAGTCTCCGTATAAAAAGCCGGATTTGGATACAAAAAGATTTCCCAAGCTTTAAACATCCCAAGGAGCACTGTGCAAGCGATAGTATTGAAATGGACCACTGCAAATCTACGAAGACCTGGCCATCCCTCTAAACTTTCAGCTCATACAAGGAGAAGACTGATCAGAGATGCAGCCAAGAGGCCCATGATCACTCTTGATGACCTGCAGAGATCTACAGCTGAGGTGGGAGACTCTGTCCATAGGACAACAATCAGTCGTATACTGCACAAATCTGGCCTTTATGGAAGAGTGGCAAGAAGAAAGCCATTTCTTAAAGATATCCATAAAAAGTGTCGTTTAAAGTTTGCCACAAGCCACCTGGGAGACACACCAAACATGTGGAAGAAGGTGCTCTGGTCAGATGAAACCAAAATCAAACTTTTTGGCAGCAATGCAAAACGTTATGTTTGGTGTAAAAGCAACACAGCTCATCACCCTGAACACACCATCCCCACTGTCAAACATGGTTTGGGCATGCTTTTCTTAAGCAGGGACAGGGAAGATGGTTCAAATTGATGGAAAGATGGATGGAGCCAAATACAGGACCATTCTGGAAGAAAACCTGATGGAGTCTGCAAAAGACCTGAGACTGGGACAGAGATTTGTCTTCCAACAAGACAATGATCCAAAACATAAAGAAAAATCTACAATGGAATGGTTCACAAATAAACATATCCAGGTGTTAGAATGGCCAAGTCAAAGTCCAGACCTGAATCCAATCGAGAATCTGTGGAAAGAACTGAAAACTGCTGTTCACAAACGCTCTCCATCCAACCTCACTGAGCTCGAGCTGTTTTGCAAGGAGGAATGGGCAAAAATTTCAGTCTCTCGATGTGCAAAACTGATAGAGACATACCCCAAGGGACTTACAGCTGTAATCACAGCAAAAGGTGGCGCTACAAAGTATTAACTTAAGGGGGCTGAATAATTTTGCACGCCCAATTTTTCAGTTTTTTTATCTGTTAAAACAGTTTGAAATATCCAATAAATTTCGTTATATAAAATTACAGTTTTATATCTTTATGTTTGAAGCCTGAAATGTGGCAAAAGGTCGAAAAGTTCAAGGGGGCCAAATACTTTCGCAAGGCACTGTAGTTCAAAATTACACCTACACCTCTAAAGCGTATTAATTGATATGATATATCTTGTTTGTTTAATCCATACATTAAATAAAACGGTAAAAATGACGAGTTGTGGTTTTACTGTGCTAAGCTATAAGCTAATGCTCTCAATGTCTCTGAAAACCCCACCTACCTACCCAGTGTAACCCTAACCCTACCCCAGACAATGGGCACCGCTGTGTAACATTTTATAGGTTCAAAGATTTTTGTTAAGGAAAAGAAAGAACATTGCAAAATCTGTGGTGAAGTTGTTCAACAGCTTTATCAAATCATCACAAGAGGATTTGTGATAGCTCCAACTCACACATAATCCTAGAAGCTATTGGCGAATGCTCACTGTCTTAACAGCAGTGAAAAGGTCTGGCTAATAATAAAGCCAAAGTAAACAGACTGACTTTTTTTTAAGTCCTCCATCTACTTTTGATGATTTGTTGACTTGTAAAAATAAGACATTGCTGCAGTTTGACATATGCAAGTGTACGACAAACAGCTCTGTTTAAAGTGATCTGGCTTAAGAATGAATAAATCTTAGATATGGGAGGCTGCAAAAACTGTGGCAGAGACTAAAATCATTTTGACAAGTCCCATTGTGATGTATGAAATAAATGCTGACTTGTGTGGTTTGAGTTCCCAGAGGCTGATTTTCTCTCCTGTTCTGTCTGCAGCACTACTTTCATTTGAGCAGTGACTTGGCTGATGGTGATATCTACCTCTACAATAAACCTGGAGGCCAGGGGACGGGAGGCAAAGGTAATCACATTTCCCTAGCCACAGGGACCCACAAACTGCTACGGCACTACTTACACTTTACACTTATTTATATACCCTCATTTATGTTTATACTTTTCTATTGTTTTATAACAGTCTTGTATAGTTGTCCTTTGGATTGCACCACATGAACATGTTTGCTCTTTGTTTGGTGTCTTCATTTTCTACTTTGCACCTAATGTGTAGTCTGAATGTTTGGTTCACTCCCACTGAACGTTGCATCATTCATTCTTTTGGTTTTGCACCGGGGACCTAGCCTGGGAAAACCCTGACGAACTTCCGGCAAATTTGAGATTCGCTCTGCAAGTCAGTCTGGCCCATTCAAGCCCGTTTCCAATGTTTCCAAATCGAGGCACCAATCACAACCTTTGAGGCGGGCTTTACACGATGACGATAGCGCAGCGACGGCAAGCAGCTTTTTGTTTACATTCAACATGACGGCCACCGAAGCGCAGCAACCCGTTGATGCCGCTGTCGCTGCTACGTCACCCGGATCGTTGGTCTGATTGGTTGAAGGACTATCCAATTGCGCCCAGAGGCATTTGAGCAGCGTCCGTTGGCTGTGAATGAAGCTTGCCCAGACCCACTCTGTTACAACTGAGAAGGGTCTGGTGACAACCAGGCTACCAGGGACCAGGAGAAACACGGTTTTGTTCCTCTATATACTGTACTGCACAGTACATTATACAGATGGAAGATAATAAAGTCTCTTATCTTATCGCTCTATTATCAGCTTTCTTGATAATCAATGACTTGATCAATCATTAAACCCAAACATTGGTTCAATTCAACAACTTTATTAATCCCACAAGGGGAAATTAGTTAAGAGCAACTACAGACAACACACACACATACATAACAGCACACAAGCCTACATATAGGCCTACACCCTAGAGAGTAGATTGTTTTTATCCATTTTATGCAGAAGGGATAAAAGAATTAGAGTGGTGATTAGTTTTAAAAGCAGGTAAAATCTAACGACGTCTTGATGGCAACAGAGAAAATTCACCCTGAAGAACATTATATGAAGAAGACAAAATGCTCATTGCTTAACGCAAGATTAGTTGAATACGAAGATAATGAAATCTCTTTGTTTCACACCAATAATTTTAGAGCAGGTTTTGACTATATTGATTCTGTCTTTGAAGCCACCTACACATGATGGGTGGCAAAACCGCTCTGCGCTGGCCATTCCATTGATTTCCAATGGGGAGAGCGGTGCCACAGAACTAGGCGCTGTGCTACCCCTGACGTTGTGCGCCGCTCGGAAATGCCGCTTTTCTCTGCGCTCAAAGTTCAATATATTTCACCTTTCAAGGCGCAGAACATTGCTGCGCTATGCCTCTTTGCGCCCTACCTCGCGGTTTTGCCCCGGAGCATGTGTAGACGGCTTCACTGTGAGGCTGTGAAACCAGCATGTAAAAGAAAAAGTCATAAGAATTTCAGGATTGATTAAAAACGACAGAGAATGACTCGCCTGACAGAAAAAGGAGTTCAGTGTGTTTCTTACTCACTGAGTAAGTAAATTCTCTGTTGCCCCTTTTTCACAGCAGCCTCAGTATTAACACTGAATTTAAGGTGGTCATCAAAAATGGTACCTTAATATTTATATGAGGTGACCATTTCAACCTTTTCATTGTAAATGATGGACTCCCTGGCTGCAGGTTCATAGCGTCTAAAATTGTTTAAGTTTTTCTTACACCAAGTAACAACCTACCTTCGTTTGTACTGACTGTGGTCTTTTAGATATATGCCATTCAAAAGGCAAACGTTGGGTCAAATATGTCATTGTATGTGCTGTTTGGAAGGCAAGTGAGGGAAATGATTGGGGACAGACAACGAGAGAAAAAGTGACACTGATATTGTTTTGATTTTATGTGGACATGCGATTAAAGGAGAATTCAGGGCCCTACTCAAACCGTTGTTTCTAAGTCTGCTTCCTCATCAGTTAGTGGGTGTCCTTTTAATGCGTGTCTAAAGACTTGTCGCTTTGTGATTGTGTTGCATAGGGCTGCACGATATGTGGAAAATATGTAATTGCAGTTATTTTGACTGATGATTGATGGTTTACGATATTGGAGGGAATGATCATTTTTGTATCATTATTCTCTTTTCACTGAAAATTACTCAAATGAAAAGAAATTAAAATGATTATAGTGTGGAGGATCTGAACCAAACAAAGATGTTTTCTTTAGTCTGTAGGATAGGATTTGTAGTACTGTACTTAAGTACTTATACTTTATTTGAGTCTTTTCTTTTCACGCCACTTTCTACTTCTACTCCGCTACATTTCAGAGAGAAATATTGTACTTTTTACTCCACTACATTAATCTGACAGCTTTAGTTACTAGTTGCTTTACACATTGAGATTTCTGAACACAGAACACATGTAGTTTATGAAATCTTATGTTTTATTATAAATGAAACTAGCCAACAATATAACGGCCTACAAGTCCAGCTGAAATGATTAGACAATTAAACACACAACTGTTTGGATCCTTTACACTTTCTAAAATGGGAGGAGTTTACTTTACTTTGAATACTTTAACTACATTTTCCTGATGATACTTACATTACAAAAGTTCTGCAGTGAAAATGTAACTTAAGCAAAAGTGCTTAAGTTACATTTTCACTGCAGAACTTTTACTGTAACAGAGTATTTTTACAGTGTGGTATTAGTACTTTTAAAGTAAAAGATCTGAATACTTCTTCCACCACTGCTAGCAGCAGCCTGCTGCCCTGGGCTTGGTACCAATCCTACAATAATACATTTAAAGTTACGTTTATTTAATATTGCACCTTTTTAAAGACAAAGTCACAAAGTTCTTTACAAGAGAAAAATGGTTAAAAATAAGACACAGAACAGTAAAATAAAGCAAAAAAGAATAAAGTTACAAACAAAATAAAACTTAAAAACAAACAAAGTTGTTAAAGCGTCAACAGAGACACAGAGCGTATGACAATAGGAAGGGCGTTCCTCAGGCTCAGAGCCACCACTTTAAAGGCATGGCCACCTTTAGTTTTTAGTAGAGCGCGAGGTCCAAGCAGTAATCCTGGTCAGAAGACCTGAGTGACCTACCGGGGATATAAGGAGGGAGCAGGGCAGAGATAGACACAGGTGCCTGACCATGCAAGGCTCTATATGTCAGAACAAGAACCTTTAAATGAAGTACAGTATGTATTACTCGTGTGGAATTACTTAGTGTTAACGTTACCTTAGTCTACATCCACGAAAATTAATTTAGGGTATTGCTCCGATGCCGCCGGAGGTTCCGCCGGATGTCCGTCCCCTTCCTCTTTGTTTGTGTTGGCGTTCTAAACTCCGGTGGATTTCTGAGGACTATGGTTAACTGCTCCTCAGATCTCTGCAGGGTAAATCCAGACAGCTAGCTAGACTATCTGTCCAATCTGAGTTTTCTGTTGCACGACTAAAACAACTTTTGAATGCACACATATTCCATCAAAACAAGTTCCTTCCCGAGGCTATTTTGCAGAGGCACCGTTGCTCCGTCCGGCACTTAGCGCTGCCCAAGACGATTGTGATTGGTTTAAAGAAATGCCAGTAAACCAGAGCACGTTTTTCGCCCATCCCGGAATGCTGTGTGGACTCTGTGGCCAGACTTTCCTCCGCAGCGCTGTGGAGGAAGGTCTGGCAATGCGAGACTAACAGTATCTGGTCTAATTTAATGCTTTTATGCAATCAAGATGAAACGGAGTTCAGCTAAGCTCTCTGTTTTGCTACTTTCCCTCTCCATATATTTCAGTCAGTCAAGTGATCAATGCCGAAATGTTATGTTGGAATACTTTCTCTTCATCAATATGCTCAGTCATCTATTGGCATTTGAAGTCAGTTAAAGTGCTGTTGCTGGAATCAGGTGTGTGACTGAAAGGTTACTCTGCTCAATGAGAAACTGTTGCTGTGGAAAGTGAATAAATAATTCTGCCATCCTTCAACAGCTCTCACCAAAGGGCAACTCAATAAGAATGTAAATGATGAGTTTACAGAATTAAAACCCTCTTTTATAATGACTAATATTTTTGTAATATGCTACCTTTCATTGCCATTTTATCTCAACATTTGACTCTTAATCACAGTGCTACATTTTCATTTGCAGAACACATTATTGTGGGTGGGCTGGCTGAAGTAGCTTTGTTTGGTTTACTTTCAGTGTTAGGCAGAGATGTGGACTCTAGTCACATTAATCTGACTTTGTCACAGCTCTGCTTCAACGTTCTTAAAGCTATAGTGCGTAGTTTCTGTCTCCCCCATGAGGAATTCTAAGTAATAACCACAAAACTGTCGGTGCATCCACATGATACAAGCCTTCCGTGATCGCGCACCCCTCATACACCTCCTCCACGCAGTTGCTAGTAGCCAACAAGGACACAGAGGATTAAAAAAACAGCATAGACTATTCAGAAAAGGTAATTATCTTCACTTGAGTTTCTGCGCACAAAAGTCGCTGGACGACACAATCTTCTGAACATAGCCATACTGATTTGGCAATGGCTTGAATGTAACGGACGTTTGTTAATATCAAAAAGTTACACACTAAAGCTTTAATGGGAAGAATACTTTGATGGCAATCAGCTATTTACCGCGTGGTCACTTTTGAGTTTAAATTTGCCAATAGATTAGGATTGCACTTTTCTTGGACCGGTAACAAATGTGGATGTTCACTGCATGAAAGTGTGTTGTGAGCATGTGTGGAAGTAACAGCCAACAGCTCAGCTAACAACTTTAAATTCAGTTATGTTTCCATCTGCAGTGTACTAGGAGCTCTCTGGGGATTCTCACCTTTAGTCTCTCTTAAAAATGACCTCTCTGCAGCTGTCGAATCCTAGACATCGCAGCTTGGAAGAGTTTGTTCCTTGCTCCTGCACTCTCTCAACTTGCTGTCTAAGTACTTTTTAATTGCTGCGTGGAGAAGCTCTGACTCCATCTCATTAGTCTTAGCAGCTGCGAAACAAAGTGCTTTAAGTTATATGATGTTACCTGATCCCTGCCCAGTGTGTGAAATAACTCAGATACTCACCTGTTTCTGCAGCTAATTAATGAAGTGTTTGCTAATGACTCTTAGTTGCACTGTCTGCCGAATCCCAATGGATCTAATTTTTTAAAGACCAATGTATTTGCAAACCTTGACAGTGAAATGACAAGAGAGATTTATTATATAATGACCATGCGTTTGTGTGTAAAATTAAATTTCCATCTGTCTCCCAAATGATATGGAACCACAACCACATAGTAAAGCTGACTGATGTTGACCTTTGCAGTTTGTTTTTTTTTAGCAAGTTTTACCATTTTAAGATCAATGTGCTGTAGTAAACTAGCTAATTAGCGATGTAGCCTGCAAACTAGGGCTGCACGGTGTGAGGAAAATATCTAATTGCAGTTATTTTGACTGATACTGCGTTTGCGATATGATTCACGATATTGGAGGGACTAATCAATTTTGTATCATTATTCTCATTTTCATTGAAAAATATTAGAATTGATCTGATTAAAATGTGATTTTTGCAAGGCTCTGTACCAAAAGAAGATTTTTTCTTCAATCTGTAGGATGGAATTTGAAGGCCGGGACGTCTGCAGGGCCACAATTATTAATTTAGGATGGTTTGACACATATTTAGCCTTAAACAAATATTACACCCCCCTGTGATTTGGATATTGCACTAGTCCATAATTGCGATTTTGATAACATTGCGATTAATTGTGCAGCCCTACTGCAAACTGACGTTAGCATCGCACTTTTACCTGGTGGATGTTTGTTTGGTAGCTCGAACCAGCAGGTGCTGGGCGGTATGACCAAAATTTGTATCACAGTATTTTTTAAGATTCTAGCGGTTTCATGGTATATCACAGTGTTTTCTTTCTTTTGCTTGACTGGGCCCTTATATAGGTTTATAATGGCTTATTCTACTGTCAGGAGTACAAAGAATATCACAAAAACATTTTAATGTCATCATGTTTACTAAAAGCTTTGATTACTGAAGGGTTTGCTTGGCTCCACAACATTATACAATAACGTTATATGAAGGAGAATGCATGCAGTTACAAGGAGTAAAATAAACTGAAATTGAATGAATGCACATACAAACAACTTTAACATAGTTTCCCTTTCAAAACAAAATAGTTGTAAGATAGTTGTATAAACACTACTTGGCCACAGGTAAGTTTGGTTCTTGTAGAAATGTGGGTGACTGAACGTAGCTCCGCTGTCTCCGCCTTTGGTGTTTGAATAATGTAGGTTGGTCGACATATTTCAGCGAGGCAAGACATCTTAAATCCAGTTGTTTTAATCATTGCTCTGAACCGGTCTGTAGCGGGACAGTAGGTGGATTGTTATTGCATTCATTATGTTGCTCCGCTGCATGCTTGAAGTGACATGCCTTTAACGTTAGCACGGCCGAGTAACGTTAGCGCAACCAAGTAATGTTAGAGCGACGGGCAACAACAGTGGCTAAATTATGTCAGATTTTTTAGAAACAAAAAACTTCGGAACAACAGACGGCTCCTCTCTTGAGCATACGTAGTTCTGGTGTATCTCTGGTCTTTCTTCATCCTCTAACTTTCTTCTCTTATCTTGCATGTGCAGTAGACTGTTATGCTACCTGGCTAGCTAGCAGCTATGTTACCCAACATGCCGTCCAGCGGTGTAAATTTGTAAATGTAAAATTATTAGTGTTAGAAATTGTTTAAGTCACAAATTGTTGTGTGCTATGGTGTTTTATCCTGTTAAAGAGAGTTATTTGTGGGTTATTAATTGTTGTGTTATAAAGTTACTACCATGAGTGAGAAGGGTACGCAGTTAACAGGGCTCCCGTTCTCAATTCACTCGCAATTACTTTGGCCGTAACACTCTCTGCGGCAATGTATTACAGTATATGAAAAATTCATATCATACGGGAAATGAACACCGGTATATGGTCTAAACCGGTATACCGCCCAGCACTAGTACCCATGCTCGTAGCTAATGTTGCTAATGTGGGCTGTTGCTCAGTGCTATTGCTCATGTTGTGTTCTATCTTATGCTGTTGGTCATTGGCTGTCCAGCTTATCACAGAACAGCGACGTTACTGTTTTATGTAAATGCCATTTGAAATTAAATTAACATACTGCTGTAACCACTCCTTCGGCCCATTCTAGCTGTGAGTGATTGCTTTATTTTGACTGACATTCCGATTGTAATATGATTCATTGAAAAATATTACATTAAAAACGATTTATAGTGTGTTTTTTGTGAGGATCTGTACCAAACGTACAAAAGATTTTTTTCTTTAGTCTGTAGAATAGGATATTGCCAGGACGTCTCTGCAGCACCACAATACTTCATTCAAAATGGTTTGACACCTACTGTATTTTGCCTTTAACAAATATTGCGGCCCACTGCGATTTGGATATTGCACTAGTCCATATTGTGAATTCGATAAAATTGCATTTAGTTCTGCAGCCCCAATAATCACATAAAGTGAGTATCTTCCAATGTTACAGAGTTACTGGTTGGAGCAGCGGTAGCTCAGTCCGTGGGGACTTGCCTTGGGAACCGGATGTGTCAAGTCCAAGTACGGACTGTGGATTGGCAGGTGGAGAGGTGCAAGTTCACCTCCTGGGCACTGTTAAGCACTGCTGAGGTGCCCTTGAGCAAGGCACCGAACCCCCAACTGCTCGGCTTGCCTTTAATGTACATGTGAGCTCCCACAAAGAAGCTCTTTCAGAGCCAAGACAAATTATTACACCACCCTCATCGGCACCCAGCAAAACCACCCCAGATTGATGTTTTCCACTATTAACCGGCTGCTATGCCCCATTGACAGCCACCAACCTCGGGATGAACCTGACTGTTACGCCCAAGTGGCTCTTATCCATCAGCAACTCCTGGTGTGTGCCCCCTCCCCTTCTAATTCCAATCTGCCACAGGACATTGCTTCCTCCCCTGCTCATCTGCCTCAGCGCTGCCTCTCCTTCACGCCTGTGGACAACCTTCTAGTGACCAAGCTGGTCAAAAAAGCAAAGGCTTCCACCTGCTCCCTGAATCCAATGCCTACAGCCCTGGTCAAAGCATGTCTGCCTGTCCTGTGCCCCATCATGGTTGATGTCATCAACTACTCCTTGGAATCTGGCGTAGTACCCACCTACTTTTAAAACTGCCTCAGTCACCCCTATCCTCAAGAAGCCAAGTTCGGATCCGGAGGACTCAAACTACCAGCCGATCTCCAACCTTCCATTCCTAAGTAAAATCCTGGAAAAAGCAGTTGCCGCCCAAGTCCATCAGCATATGTACAACCATGAGCTCTATGAACCCCTTCAGTCAGGATTCAGACCTTATCATAGTACAGAGACCGACCTCATCAAAATCACAAATGATCTACTCACCACTGCTGACTCTGGACACATCAGAATACTCATTCTCCTCGACCTTTCTGCAGTCTTTGACACAATCTCCCATACAATTCTCCTTAACCGCCTATCCCATCATCTTAGTATCACTGGCACAGCTCTCTCCTGGTTTCAGTCTTACCTCTCACACAGGAAACAATTTGTCACCATTCCTCTTCGACATCTACATCCTTGGTCAGATTATACGGCAACATGGTCTCAGTTTTCACTCCTACACCGATGATACACGGCTCTATATCAGCACCAGACCATCCACTCAGCTTCCCCCCCTCTCCGTGGTCAACTGTCTGCATGACATCATAGGCTGGATATCAACAGCAATAAAACAGAGCTCTTGGTTGTGGCCCCCAAGGCGCTGCTCTAGAAGGTTGGAGATCTCATCCTGGATGTTGACGGTAGCACCATCTGCCCATCCTCTGAGGTCCGCAACCTTTGTGTAATCTTAGACTCCACCCTCTCTTTCATACTGAAATCAAATCTATCACCAAATCTACCTTTTTTCATCTTAAAAACATTTCCAGACTCCAGCCATCACTCTCTGACTCCGTGGCAGAAACCCTCATACATGCTTTCATTACCTCCCGTTTGGACTACTGCAATGCAGTCCTGTCTGGGGTCCCCAGAAAAACCCTAGACAGGCTCCAGTATGTCCAAAACTCTGCCGCCAGGGTCCTCACCCACACCAAGACGTGGCAGCACATAACCCAACCCTCATCCACCTTCACTGGCTCCCAATTAAGTCCTGCGTCAGATATAAAATCCTCCTCCTCACCTACAAATCGCTTCATGCCCTGGTCCAACTGTACCTCTCCGACCTCCTCCATCCATACACCCCACCCCAAAACCTGCGGTCCTCACGCTGGCCTGCTCCACACACCAGACTCTGTACCTTTGGAGACAGAGCCTTTAGTTTTGCAGCCCCATCCCTCTGGAACACCCTCCATGCAGATATTCAAAATGCTACATTCCTGGACATTTTTTTAAAAAAACTCCTGAAACACCACTTGTTTACCACAGCCTACAACCTCCCTTAGTACAGCCACAGTAATTCTGTAAAGTGTCCTTGGGTTTCATGAAAGGCGCTATATAAATACAAGTTATTTCAATTATTATTGAATGCGCAGCCCCCACACTCTGACATCTTTCCATTAGTGCATGTATAGGTCCTGTGTGTGCATGTGTGTGTATTTGGGGCCTGTGTGTAATATGTAATATATCAACAGAGTGTAAAAATCTCTTCTTCTTTAGTACAAGATTCCCCTTTTGTGTTTCCTTGCTTGTCTCTAGTTTGGCTGACCTTTTAGGATGCATTATTGCGTGAAACCTTGACTGTGTCCTATATTTTTTTACATGTGGTCAGGTTAGGAACGAATCCCTTCACGGCTAATATGGGCAGGTTAAAGAAGAATGATTACAAACAATAACTCTGAACGTATTTTTTTTAAAACTACTACATGCAGAATTCGAAAATGTGTGGTACCCCCTGTAAAAGACACTGTTGCAGACTGAATCTATATTGAAAAGAATGGGCTGATTGCAACATACAGACTGCACCAAACTAAACCATATGTCATGAGAATCATTTGAAAGATCTTACAATCTCATAATCATTCTACACGTGCTGTCTTTAAGTCTACCACTAGAATCAAGTGTAACAACCAAGAGCGTTTTCTTCCACTCTTGAGTGGAAAGTGATAGACTGCATGTCATTGGCCTTATCTCCGTCATGGAGGTGATGTTTTTAGTTCGGTTTGTTTGTCTGTCAGCAGGATTACGGAAAAAACTACTAACACCATTTTCATGAAACTTGGTGAAAGGTGTAGCATGGGCCGAGGATCTAAATCCTGGGGCGGACACTCAAATTATACTTCACTTTCGTTAAACATTGCGAGATAGGGCATGGCCTTGGCGGAGGTCTACGCTTTTCCAGTGCCCTTCTAGTTCCCCAGTCATTTCAGAATAATGGCTTCAGATTTTGTTCATAGAACATGTTAATGGTATTGGTACTTGGTTCATGATGAGTTTACGAGTTTATCCATACACTCTCTTTCCTTGGCTTTTCTATTCTCTGGGCAAAAGGGAAGGAAACATTGTCAAAAGGTCATTAGTGTATCACAGGGCCAAAAGATCCACTGATGGGCAATTGGTGGTAGTGTAAGAAAACCAAAACACATTTAGGAATTCTCTCAACAATACATGCCCCACACAAAGGTCCTATAAGGATTTGAACCTATGGACCCTCTTGCTGTGAGGCAACAGTGCCTGCCAACACAATTGTGAAGAATTCACGCCAAAGGGGTCCCGACCCATTGGGAGTGAGAATGTGTTGGTTAAATTGGATTGGGAGGGAATTAATGATATTGGTACATTCCTAATGCTGTTCTCTGGGGGTCTTTAATGTGGGCCCAGGTACCATGTCGGAGCTGGTTCAGCAACTCCTCCCACCTTCTCAGTTTAAAGGTACCCCCCTCTTCTTCTTTATGCTGCTACTGGCCCCCATGTGCTCTGCTCTTGGCCTTTTTTTCCTAATGGCATTTCTTTGCAGTGCTGTACCTCCTTTTGTTAAGGCTTCCCCCAACCTATATGTTTATTAAAAGCTGCATACATCTTTGAGTTGCCTTGGGGTGGGTGGGTGTGTGTGTAGGTGGATGTGTGTGTGTGTGTGTGTGTGTATTAGAGGATGGATACCCAAACTTCAGGTTCGGGTCGGGCTTGGTCACATCAGCGCGATAAGGCATTGAACATTTTAAATTAAACAGCTTATTAATGTGTGCTTGTTGCCCCGTGTGCGCTGATGCGCTCATCTGTTGACATTTCCGAATGCCCTACAGTTTAATAAAAGTGGGCTTTCCACACAAACAAACGTATGTGTCATTAGTATGAGAGAAAAAAAAGAGATTTTAACTGTGTCAGGCATGAAAATAAATATCTTAATGTCTGTCGGGCTCGGGCCGGGTTCGGTTACTGCTCTGTTGGACGCGGGCCGGGCTCGGTCAGAAAAATGCTGTTTGTGTGTGTGTGTGTATAGTCCAGTTGCACTCAAGGGTAAACTGATTAGATTTTTCTTGAAGTTCATGGAGTTTTCTGACCATTACTCAACATCATAACTCAGGAACAGAAGGAGAGACGATTTGGTCGGGTACTGAGTTGGTGACACTCATCTTGAAACTGGTGAATGGATAGATCTTCTGTGCTGCCCGGTTGAAGATGAGTGTGTGAAGCATCCAGGTTTTAGAACTTGTAGCTTTTTTGCAGTAACATCCATATATGAAGCATTGTCTGTTGTCATGGCTACAGCTTTGTGTTCTATCCTGTTCCTCTGCTAGTCCATCACAGGCTCACTGTGTTTGCTTATATTGAGTTTCAGGTGATGCACAATGTGTCTAAAGCTATCAGTCATCTGTAAAACAATAAAAAAAAAAAATAGTCTAAGTAAAGACAGCATATTTCTGAACTTCCATTTCACCAGAAAATACACTTAATACCTCTTTATTAAATTCCTTCAAAGGGATTTGGATGGATTTAAGCTGCTACTAAATTCTAGTTTTCTGTTATTTGCCATTACACACACACTGGCAATACACACATGCACATGCATTGCTCTGGAGAGATATCAGAGCGAAGGGGCTGCCACATAGTCAGCGCTCCGGGCAGTTACGGGTCCAGTGCCACCTCGGCAGTGCCAAGGATGTGAACGGGCACCTCTCTACAACTAGCTGAAGTCTCTGGAGTTTGCTGTTGACTGTGCATGTGCTGTACATCGTGTTGTACTATAGTTGTTGTATTGTATTTTTTTTATTTATTTTTTTTACTGTTTTTAAGGCTCTTACGTAGACCATATCACTGGTTTATAACTGGATGGTTGTTTTTATGTGAATATAAATGTATGGGTGCATATGTGTAATTATGTATATTTATTCATTTTTATAGGGCTAGACTTTCTATTTTTCTAAACTGATGTAAATTTTGCTTTTCAATCAGTTGTTTAGCTGTGAGCATGAATTCAATAAACTCAAACTCTAGCTACCGGCCCACCCTCCGTTTCCAGAGCCAGGTCCCTACAACCTGAGCTACTGCCGGCCACATAGTATCTGTTCAGATGTCCCCACTGGTCTGATAGGCAGAGCCATCTGAATACCATGGCCGGCGCAGCTGTCCATCCACCGTCCCTGGGCACAAAAGCCACCTGTTAGCAGCCCCTCTGGCATCAGAAGAGGGGACCTTTCTACTTGAATGTACAATTCTGTCACAAAGGGCTGTCACGATCATGAATTTTAGTTGAAGATTGTCACACACATATTTGCCATTATTCCATTTACTTGTGTTTGTTGTATGCCACCCAGCGGTGCTGTTGCGTTTGTCTTTGCATCTAGACCTGAATTCCATTCTGTTAATTTCATTGGCTGCTCATCAAAATGATGCGAACGCTCGCAAAGGAGTGCCAATTATTAATGAAATTGTTTTCTGAAACATTGTGTCACCTCTGACACTGCTGCACATATATGACTTTAAATAGCTTGTTCTAAAACTGTTGTGTAGGCTGACCTAATGTAACGGAAATGTGGTTCAAGAGCGAATGTAAAATTGTTTGTTTTTTCATATGCAATGTGGAAAAACGAAGCCGGTGTGAACAGTTCCTGCCTCCAGTGCCGAAGTTGATCCAATTTAAAGTTTTAATAACTTGTGCACATTCAATTTAATTTACTTTTATGACCAGACTTTCAGTGATGTGTATGGGTTTCTGTGCTAGTAATTACATTTGGAAAGTTTCTGTAACAGGACAGATTCCCTCTCATTGTTAATGGATATATATGATAATTTTGGTGAAATATATACGATAATGAATAACTAGAAAAAATGGGCATGTCTCCTTTGTGGCATGTTTTGTTAGAAATGGCAAAAAAGTATTTCTGAAATGCATCTGTGTCTCCTGTCTCCTGCCTGTGATGGCATGCATGGCGCTGCCTACCCATTATGTGTAATCATACTAGGGATCGTTCGATACTGGTTTTTCAGGGCCAATATCGATTATTAGTAGATAATGAAACCTATAACTGATGATTGGGAGCGCTATGCATTTAAAGTGAAAATCAAAATCTTTCTCAAGTCAAAATTAAGATTTTGGAATGTTACATACTCCCAACACAAAACTTAGTTTAAATGCTTTAAGTGATTATTTAATAAATTAGACATTTTCAACATAATACCCAGTAACAGAGAGTCAGATAGTGTTGTGGGCGGGACGTTAAGTCAGACTCAGTGATGAGTGAAACTGAAGCCGAGGGACAGACACAGAGCTGTAGCCAAGCCAAAGTAAACCACTTTTTAATTCATTAACTTTATCGGTTACCAGGCAAATAAAACACTGATACAGATAGTTTGCAAACTGACAAAAAACACATATAACAGGCCTATCACAGGCCTTTAAGTTTATCCCTAAATAACACCCACTAGCATCTCAAAGCTAACACATCCAGTGTTAGAGGGCAACTATATCCTATGGTAAAGCATGTGCAGAGTTGAAATGTGATGAGGAACTGAAGGATCAAAGGATAAAAAATGGATATACAGACTCCCAATTTTGCTGTTAGCTTCTACTGTGCTCATATTACATCTATTCTGCTGTAACAAAACTAAAGGATGAGGTGACAGACATGGAAATTCAAACCAAATATTATATTTTCCAGTTATACAAATGGATATTTGCCTAATAACCCCAAGGCTGAAATGAAAATTGCTTCACTGTCAAGGCTCCTTGGATAATTTTTAACAAAAGCAAATGATTTGTGACTCGGCGGGTAGGAGTTGGAAACCTAATGGAGACTAGATTTTATTTTAACATATCCTCCTGCTCTTTCAGGTATCGCCTGCATCGCCCTTTCATTTGTGGACGTACATGGTCGTCCCCTTCAGGTTCCAGTTCCGGACTGTGCTGCGCTGCAGAGACCCGAGACCTCCTCCACGCCCCTTCATCCAGACCATTTTGATGAGCTGACCGCTGTGGGTAAAGTGAACTCCATCAAAATCAGCTCAGGTACCGGTAAACCTAATTTGGGTTGTGATTTGCTTGATGCTGGTTTAGGTTAGATAGAGGCCAGACTATGGGCCCTATCTTGCACCCGGCGCAGCGCAGAACAGCGCAAAGCCCGACGCAAGTGTCTTTGCTAGTTATAGACCGACGCAGTTGTCAATTTCCCGTCTAAAGCCCACGTCGTTTAAATAGCAAATGCACCTGTGCCCATCTGTGCACCCCATGGGCGTGCTGGTCTTACAGGGAGGTGTGTTCAGGTGTATTCCCTGGCAGCAAGCAGGTTGGCTGATGCAGAGCAGAGAGGGCAGGATGGGGTGTAGGGTTTGACCATGTCCTGGATGTATAAGCTGAGCCTGATCTGTTCGTGGCCCTGCATAAAGCTAAATACACTGGTCAAGTTGGTAAACGTGAACAGTTTACTGATGACATGAGGGTCATGAATTAATGGGTGCCTTGAAGCAGTAATGCCCTTGAATGTAAGAAAACGCAAGATGAAGCAAAAGTGAAGGTCCATATTCACGCATGAATGCAATTACCATCCCTAATAATAAGGTATGGTACTATAAAAGTAAACCTATTGAACCGGTCCAGGGAAATCAGCTTTCCCTCAGAGTCAGCTTTATTGGCCAAGCATGTGTACCGGTGCGAGGAATTTGACTCTGGTTTTCCGTTGCTCTGAGAATGTGGTCAGACTGTACACATGTCATTTATACCTGGCTGTGATTAGATCCCACTGTGAGACAGGCTGCCTTCAGATGTGCTCTAGGTGATCTGAGTGATTCTGATCTGCTGTCTGCATTTACACCTGAATAAATATGCACCGATCCAAATAAGATATCCAGATACAGATCACATGTTAAAGGACAAATCCGGCGCAAAATGATCCTAGGGGTTAATAACGTGTACCGAGTCGACCGTTCTCTGGGATATGTTTTCATGCTAATCGAATGTGACCAGTTTTAGCCCAAACTGCTAATTAGCTTATAACGCTAGTCGTCGGGGCACGCGTAAACTAAAAAGAAATCGCTATTTCTACACCACTAACAAGGCTCAAAATAGCACCACACTTCCACTGTAGCATAATGAGGGTCCCTACGTGTACACTTACAAAGTTCTCAATGCTTCGGTTTATATGTAGGGACCCTCATTATGCTAGCATGAAAACATATTTCAGAGAACGGTCAACTCGGTCCACGTGTTATTAACCCCTAGGTTCCTTTTGCGCCAAATTTGTCCTTTAATACCAGGTGGCGTCCTAAAACGTCCAAGCCCACGCTGCATTAATGACATCTTCAGGTTTATTTTCTCAGACTCTGTAAAAGCTCCTGCAAATCCACGTGTCAAATCAGTGCAGTTTCCATTTTAGAATTACAATTAGATTTTTTTTTTTTTACAAGGTTACAGTAAGTAGGCCCCGACTCCCTGGAGCCATTTTATTGTATAAACTGCACTAATTTAGAAATGGATTAATTACAGTCATAAAATGTCAAGCGGCATTATGGGTAACAGTCCGGCTATTCAATTTAAAGTCTAAATATTAAAAGCCCCTAAAATTGAGCGAGTAAATCTTCCTGGTAAATGAATACAACTGTGTAATATGAAGAGATTGTTGTTCCTGGAGGCTAGATTTGTCAATGTGACACTGCATCACAGGGCCATAAATCAACATTAAATCATGGTTCTGAGGGCTCATTAATGTAATTGTCTTGATAAAGTGTTAGCCATACTGTGTTGTCAGTGTTGGAACAGGAGAGAAGTGATAAATAAGACCCCAGCTGTTTGGTTTGGGGCATTTCAAATATCGCTATCCTCAAATGGTGGGTTTAATTAGTTAAAACTTTACTGTTCAGTGACAATCATAATGCATGTCCCCAAATTTGTTATTGTATACTGTTTATAAACATGTTAATGGAAGGTTACCCAAAATATTATAAGTTTGCATGATGTGGAATTTTGATGAAAAGCGTAAGAAGGAAGCAGCAGAGAACAGAAGTGGCAACGACAATTCTTCATAATGACTAGTTTCTCAGTTATTTCCATATCGGGAACATGAGTATTATTTTTCATTACCCCTCTAAAGATGATGTTTGTATCCGACTGTACGAATGAAGCGTGCGAGGTCTGTGTGAGTGCCTGACACACGGGGAGATGTGGATAATCTTTGACTTGTGTTTTAAATATTAATACATCACAGTCAGAATAATCGTGATGCTTAGGAAAGAAATGACACCATGGTTTAATAATGATTAATAACTTCAAGTCAGTACTGCTGACCTACTGTAAAATTAAGACCACGTTTCCCATAAACACTGCTGCTACCTTATTTAAATTGAATGTTGATTCCTGCCGCTCTCCCCCCAGAACACTAAACCTAACCCCACTATATGTACTCATTAGGACTGCACAATATATATATATATATATATATATATATATATATATATATATATATATATATATATATATATATATATATATATATATATATATATATATCATCATCATCATCACGATTATCAACTGGCCTAATAAACACGAAAAACTGTGACATATCACGAAAGACACTAATTTTTTTTTTTGTGTGTTAATTGATAGAAAATATCAGCAGAAAACTGCATTTGAAATTAATTGCATTCTTTTTTTTAGCCATGTCTTTTATATCAAATTCAATGTTTAATTTGTTCAATAAAAGAATGTTGGAAATTATTTCCTTTCATTTATTTTAAATCCAACAAGCAGTTTGTTGTATTTCAGTAGAATACTGAAAGCAGCAGAACTGAGAACACTTTAATATCTGTTTATATATGGCAAGTGATATCGTTATCGCAATATTCAACATCATCGCATATTTTCCTCATATCGGGCAGCCCTATTTTTTTATTATTTTATTTTTTGGGGCATTTTTCAGCCTTTATTTGGATAGGACAGCAGAAGACATGAAAAGGGGAGAGAGAGGGGGAACGACATGCAGCAAAGGGCCGCAGGTTGGAGTCGATCCCGCGACCCGCTGCATCGAGGAGTAAACCTTTATATATGGGCGCCCGCTCTACCAACTGAGCTATCCGGGCGTCCTCTCTTTATCTATTTTAAAACTACTCTAAACTAGGGCTGCACAATATAGTTTTTTTTCATTGCCATCGCGATATCAACTGTCGCAATATACAGTACATATCGTGAACGGCTGCGACTTATCGCGAAAGACACATTTTTTGTGTTAGTTGACAGAAAATATCAGTCGAAAACTGCACTTTAAAATGTAACGGTTTTCCTTTCATTTGTTTTAAATTCGACAAGCAAATTGTTGTACTTAAGCAGTACTGAAATCAGCAGAATTGAGTTCAATCTAATATCTGTTCATTTATCGCAAGTGATATCGTAATTGCGATATTCAGAAACGTTATCGCCAAGTGAAGGAGTTCAAGTACCTTGGGTTCTTGTTCGCGAGTGAGGGGACAATGGAGCGGGAGATTGGCCGGAGAATCGGCGCAGCGGGTGCGGTATTGCATTCAATTTATCGCACAGTTGTGACGAAAAGAGAGCTGAGCCAGAAGGCAAAGCTCTCAATCTACCGGTCAGTTTTCCTTCCTACCCTCACCTATGGTCATGAAGGCTGGGTCATGACCGAAAGAACAAGATCCAGGGTACAAGCGGCCGAAATGGGTTTCCTCAGGAGGGTGGCTGGCGTCTCCCTTAGAGATAGGGTGAGAAGCTCAGTCATCCGTGAGGAGCTCGGAGTAGAGCCGCTGCTCCTTTGCATTGAAAGGAGCCAGTTGAGGTGGTTCGGGCATCTGGTAAGGATGCCCCCTGGGCGCCTCCCTAGGGAGGTGTTCCAGGCACGTCCAGCTGGGAGGAGGCCTCGGGGAAGACCCAGGACTAGGTGGAGGGATTATATCTCTAACCTGGCCTGGGAACGCCTCGGGATCCCCCAGTCGGAGCTGGTTAATGTGGCTCGGGAAAGGGAAGTTTGGGGTCCCCTGCTGGAGCTGCTACCCCCGTGACCCGATACCGGATAAGCGGACGAAGATGGATGGATGGATGGAGAAACGTTATCGCATATTTTCCTCATATCGTGCAGCCCTACTCTAAACATTTTCCAGATGTCATTGATCATTGATTTTAGGAACTGAAACAATATTATTTAGTGCCGAGTCTTTGTCTTACAGTATTTTTATCCGGTTGGTTTTATGTGAATGTGTGGGAGTACTGAGTCAAAGGTGTCAAAGCTGCCAATCGCCATTGTGTCTGCTTGTGTTCTAACAGAGCCACAGCTGTATGTGCGCTTTGACATCTGGGAACAAGGCAACGTCAGCCCCTTACAGCTGAGCGATAAACTGCAGGGGGCGCTGCGCCACGCGCTCTGTGATGTCGTCATGGAGCTGAAAGTCTTGCCCAATCCTCTATGTTTGGGGGTGCTTTGCCCGGCAACGAAAGCTCAGAGAGAAGAGGCTAAAGGTGAGCTCATATTTTTTTTCAGTACGTTTCCTCACCAAAAAAAACAACCTCCCGTAGTTTTTTTTCTTGATCAATGAGTAACATGTACTGTATGGACCCAAATATAAATATGTCTGAAAAACATGAGATTGTCTTATATTCGGGGTCGGGACTTTTATATGTCAAACATTCACAACAGCAGATGGTGCCAAATAGCGAGCCAGCTGGCAGCGAGGATGACGAGCCGCTGGAACCAGAGCATGGGAGTGACGATAGTGACGGTGAACTGCAGCTCGGGCTACATTTTTCTGCCCAAACTAGAGAGTAGTAACCGAGCCCAACTAGTATATGACAGGCATTCTGTTTTTTTTATGTCCAAACCCGCCCCGAGCTCAACGCAGTTAAAGCACTGAGTTTGTTGTCCATATGTCTGTCACGCTGCTGAACCTTTTCACTAAAAAGAAGCCCTGGGTATCCTGCTCCGCCTTTTAAGAAAATGAAAGCTCAGATGGGCCGAACTGGAATCTTCCTTTTATGATGTCATAAGGGGAAAGGTTACCTCCCCTTTCTCTGTTTGCTATTGAGGAGGAGAGGGGAGGGGGGGGGGCAAGGTGGAGGTGGTGTTGTGGCCTTGATCAACTGCCATGCTTCACTCCTTTGCAAGCCATGATATCCCTCTCGTTCTCATGGACGGGCAAAGCAGAGAAAGGGGAGGTAACCTTTCCCCTTATGACGTCATAAAGGGAAGATTCCAGATCGGCCCATCTGAGCTTTCATTTTCTCAAAGGCAGAGCAGGATACCCAGGGCTCGGTTTACACCTATCGCCATTTCTAGCCGCTGGGGGACCATAGGCAGGCTGGGGAAACGCATATTAATGTTAAAAAAACCTCATAAAGTGAAATTCGCAAATCACACACATGTCCATCTGTCTACAGTGCAAGTTGTGAACTTGCGGAAAAAAAAACTAAGGAAGATCAACTCATTTATTTACCAAAACTCTCTTCTTTCGTTCTTTACTGGTAAAATACAAAGTCTCAAATGTACTTACGGTGTTTTCTCTAGCTTTTTGGAAGACTTAGGTTTTTAATAAAAACAAAATAAAAAAAATGCAATTTCCCTATACATTTTGCATCTCCTTTTAGGTTTTTACGTCTCTTTGTAGTCGTGTTATGTCTCTTTTTGGTAATTTGTGTTTCCTGTGGGGTTGTTTTGGGTCTCTGTGGTCATTTGGCGTCTCTTTTTCACATAATTTCGGACCTTTTTTATTACTAGCATATCTGTGTCTGAAACATTGGCAAAGCTAGATCAGATCATAAATAAATAACACTCAACAAGCTTAAAGAAAAAGTTTCCAAGAAGAGAATTCCAACTACAATCATTAGATCTGAGAAAAGTCTTTTAGTTAGATTTATTCGGCTCGAGTGCTGCAGCTAAACCTTATAATGACACGATCTAACTGCCTTGTTGTTTGTTTCTTTGTTTTAAAAATGATGTCTTCAGGGCTGCTGATTCCTTTGCCCGAGGTAAAGGAAGTGAAGGACAGCCCCAGGCAGAGCAGTGGCTCCCGGGTCTTTAAAAGCTGCCCTGCTCCTATCACCTTAACCCAGTCTGTAGGGAGCACGGCCGGGACAGGGACCGCCACGCCCGAGTCCACCACACCCACCAGCAAGAGCACCCGCCGCAGCTTCTGGGACATACTTCAGGTCAGTTCCTCCTGAGGAAGCCTTTCATCGTGGAACTCTTGTGTTTCCTAATCACTGGCTACATTACAATTTGAAACAATATGCATTGACATATTATTGTAAATGAGTTGTATAACTGGGTTAAATTAATATTATAGTGACACTGTGATTTCTTTAAATTTGCTTACTGAAATAATAACTTCAACAGAAAGCACCTACCTCATGATATTATTCAGTGTTTTCTGTACATTACTGATACTCATTGCTTGTTTAACATTAATAATCTAACACCAACAGACCAAAATGTCTTGAACAATTATAAGCCAACCTGTAAACTGAATGAATACATATCTATATTAGGGGTGCACGATTCAGAAAATGTCACGATATGATTCAATATCGATTTTTAGGCTCATCGATTCATAATCGATTTTCGATTCAAAAACGATTCTCGATTCAAAAAACAATTCACAGTATGTAAATGTAGTTACTTTTCCCATGTGATTGCAGTAGACATACAATAATAATCATTTAAAAAAAATGGATTTTTTTGAATTCTATGAATCTATTTAGAATCAGTAGAGCTTGAATCGCGATTCGAATATGAATCGATTTTTTTGCACACCCCTAATATATATATATATATATATATATTTTTTTTTTTTTTGTTAGGTTTAATGGCTCAGGTATTGTTTTGAATTGTTAGCCTCATATCTTTTAAGGTTGTATTTTCAGTGGACAGAGTACGGAGTTTGGAATAATTATATTTTACAACAAGAAATCTAACTAAAAACAAGATGTATACATTTAGTTTTAATAATAACAGCCAACTATTTCTAGTGGTGAATTGGTGATTCGCCATTTGAGTTTTAAAAGAAAGGTTTTTGAATTGTCCTTTAAATTATGAGGCTTACTAATAGTGTTTGACTATCATGTTCCAGCTTAAAATGTATTGTTTGCCAGCTTTACTATTTACAGTTTACACTTTGTGGAAAAAATTGTCAAACTTCGGAGAAAAAATACGTCAAAAATGTAAACAAAAACCTGTCAAAAATGTAAACAAAAGCATCCAAACAAAATGTTGAAAAGCTTTCAATGTTTGATGTTGAAAACACGTAATTATCATCAATATTTGTGACTTCAATGTGTTGCAGAGTAAGCCAGATTCATCCGAGCTCGGGAGCCCAAAGACAACTGACGACATAGTGCAAGAAAGAGGAGAGGAGGGCCGAGTAGCACGACGAAGACACAAGACGGAGAACGTAAAGCAGCCGTGGAGCCAGGAGAAAGCTCTGGCTGTGGAGCTGGAGCAGACCCAGAGGTAGAGTATAACTGCAACTCTATCAGTGCATTGAGTTATTACCAATGGGTGCTAGAGCTGAAAGATTAAAACAATTTAAACAATTTTTATATTACCAAGAGGGAATAGAGGTGTGAGTGGGCGGGCAGTGTACTACACTCTGTATTCAGCAACCAAACAGCAGATGGACACATTTAGAGACTAGCTGGGGAACATAGTGGAGCATTTAGTAGCTGCAGCGCCAGGTATTTCACTAAAGAGTTGGTGAAGACCGAACCAGAGCTAAAGCAGTGTGAATATTGGAGATACATTAATGAGATAGACACAATGCAGGTTTTTAATGTTAAAAAGTGCTACAGCTGTTCAGCTACTAAGCTATCTGATCTGGAAACTGACCCGAGCGGTGCAGTTTTTCCCTGGTGGATTCTTGCTTGGTTTTACTTCCAGCCACCCGTACTGTATGATGTGCATATTTATTAGGTTCTAGATCTAAAGTTTGTCACGTGTTGGTTTTATTTTACATCTTTTTTTCCTCTTGATCAATCAGCATTGTCCCTGTCAAATACACTGAAAAAGAAAACAAAAGGAAACATCAGTTGGAAAGCTAATGTGGGCTGTGGTTTAATGTCTGAGGCTCTTTTTGAGTTGTGTCACAGAATATGCACAGAGAAGAGACACTGTCATGACACAGTATAAGGTTCTTCTCTGTGGTGATGGGTTTGTTCTCGAAAGCTAGACCAGGAGATTTAGATCTGGATGCTCTCAGACTGAAATTATGCCTACAATACAATTTCTAATATGTGAACAGTTACGAGTGTCCAATGCACTGCTACTACAGTACTGCAGGGTTTCCACCAGTGTATTGCAAGCCTGGTGGCCCACCGGCCACTGGGAATTATTTGCATGTATTTTAAAGATGTTTTTTAAACTACAGTTACAATGGTGCAGCTCAGTTGCAAACATAGATGAAATCATATTTAAAAATGTCCAGTTTGCTTTTAGCACTGACTTAATAGCCTGGTTGACACCAGACCCTTCTCAGTTATAACTGAGAGTGGGCCTGGGCAAGGGTCATTCGATGCTCATTTCCAAAGGGGCGTCATCAACGGACGGCGCTCAAATGCCTCTGGGCACATTGGATAGTCCTTCAACCAATCAGACCAACGATCCGGGTGACGTAGCAGCGACAGCGGCATCAACGGGTTGCTGCGCTTGGGTAGCTGTCATGATGAATGTAAACAAAAAGCTGCTCGCCGTCGCTGCGCTATCGTCATTGTGTAAAGCCCGCCTCAACGGTTGTGATTGGTGCCTTGATTTGGAAAAATTGGAAACAGGCTTGAATGGGCTCTTGGCCAGACTGACTTGCAGAGCAAATCTCAAATTTGCCGGAAGTTCGTCAGTTTTCCCAGGCTACTGACTTAATGTAGGGCTCTATGAAATCTGTCGTATAGCTTATATAGCTAAACTCTCAATTTTGCGATTCCGTCCATGATTCTGTTGTCACAGAAACTATTTGGCTCTAAATTAATGCTGCCATCAGCTGGACCGTTGTCGAAAAATGACACTTGCCACCAGACTTAACACCTTTTCTGGGGCGAAACCCTGAGTACCATGGGTTAGCAGTCTCATGAGTTACCTCCACCCCTGACCTAGAAATCCCTGTTGCTGACAACGCTCAACAAGCCTTTAAACCCCCACAGCTCATGTCTGTTGATGCTACAGCAGCTGTAAACATGCCCTGATGCACTATGGGTGTTTTTGGCTGTGTAGGAGGCAGATGTATCAGTTGGAGGAGGGAGATGCAGGCACTCTACACCCTGTCTACCAGGTTACCTGCCAGCCATGGATCACTTTCATGGCTAAACTTGGTAAGTGTTATTTAAGTCTCATATTTTCTACCAGAATGGGGAACAATACAGTGGCACTCATATGTTTATGAACCCATGCTAAATATGACTAAAAAGAGGAATAAAAAAAATCATCTTTTGGAAATTGATCTTAATGCCTTAATTAAAAAAAAATGAGGAAAAATCCAACCTTTGAGAACACCAATTTTCTTTGTGAATGAATAATGTATCATGAATAAATAAATGTTCTTCCTTAAAATACAGGGGGCATAAGTCAGTACACCCCTATGTTAAATTCCCATAGAGGCAGGCAGATTTTTATTTTTAAAGGCCAGTTATTTCATGGATCCAGGATACTATGCATCCTGATAAAGTTCCCTTGGCCTTTGGAGTTAAAATAGCCCCACATCATCACATACCCTTCACCATACCTAGAGATTGGCATGGGGTACTTTCCATAAGACCATCTCTCAATGAAAATCAAACAAGCTATTAGGCTAACCATGCCAATCTCTAGGTATGGTGAAGGGTATGTGATGATGTGGGGCTCTTTTAATTTCAAAGGCCAAGGGAACTTTATCAGGATGCATAGTATCCTGGATCCATGAAATAACTGGCCTTTAAAAATAAAAGTCTGCCTGCCTCTATGGGAATTTAACATAGGGGTGTACTCACTTATGCCCCCTGTATTTTAAGGAAGAACATTTATTTATTTACAATACATTATTCATTCACCTTTAAGGTGTCCTTAAAGGTTGGATTTTTCCTCATTTTTTTAATTAAGGCATTAAGATCAATTTCCAAAAGATGATTTTTTTTTTTATTCCTCTTTTTAGTCAACTTTAGCATGGGTTCATAAACTTATGAGTGCCACTGTATATCAGAAAGACTGCATCTTCTGACATTGAGCGGTTTTATATTCTGAGGTGGGTTTTTTTCAACCTGTTATCTCTTTTCTGACCTGGCTGCTGGAAAACAGGCTGCCCCTCCATTCAGCAGTGCACGGCTGAAATGGCTTCGCACTTCCTGCTGCCTTCCATTTTAGCAGAGATTGTCAATTTGGTCAGCTCTCTGGCCAGTGACACGACAGTGAAGGCATTTGAAAAGACGAGGTGAGTTGTTGAAATGGGTATGAAATGAGTGGTAAAATGGGTCTTCACCATTACACTTCAAATGAAAGTCCGACTGCCTTAAGTGCAGACTTGTCACAACTTATTACAACTGCTTTCATTGCTGAGACTTCGACCGACATTGCTGCTGTTTTCACCTTCTAAAAAACAGCTTACAGTTGATGTGCTCTCAGCAGTATTTCCATTACTTTAAGTATTTAAATAAAAACAATTCAATAACCTACAGGGCATAAACTCAAAACAAAAATTTCAAATGCTTTCAGGCATTTCAGTATTTTCTTTCCAAAAAGTTATTTTTTTGCCACTGTGGTGCATAGTTGCAAAAATGTCTTAAGAAAATATTGTCCTTTGTGTTTGTCTTCCCTTAAAGGAACACAGCGACTTATTGGGACTTTGTCTTATTCACTGTATCCCCCAGAGTAAGATAAGTCCATACATAACCTTCTCATCTCCGTGCGTGTTGTAACTCTGTCTGACGCACCCACCGCTAGCCTAGCTTAGCACTGATCCTGGAGGTAACCGGCTCCATCTAGCCTACTGCTCCCAATAAGTGACAATTCTAGATTCTAGAATCTGGATCGGGAGTTTGCCATAGTAGCAGCAGCCAACAACTGGAAACTTAGAAATCAACTGTGTAGAGTTTGAATTGTTTTAGGACAATTGATGGACAATTGCACATTTGCTCCGATCTGACGTGACAGTCAGCTGGTGGCTGCCGGGATTGCTCGCCGGCCGCCCGGCTGGCCAGGAATGCTCACAGACCCCGCTGTCAGCTGGAAGCCTCACAATAGACTCATGGACACGTTTATTTTCTCAATTGTTTGTTTAAATAACAAAACACAAGTATCCATTATAAGATAAACAGCAACCTGCGGTTATCTGCCTTTTCGGAGTTATAAAGCTCCACAAGCGATTGCGGGCGCAACGTTTACGAGCTGGAGCACACACACACACACACACACACACACACACACACACACACACACACACACACACACACACACACACACACACACACACACACACACACACACACACACAGCCACAGCCAGAGGCAAGGGAGAGCAGCGCCTGACAGGGCAGAGACATACGTCTCTCTTTAACATACTTTTATTTAACGAGGGTTGTATAAAACATTGCTTGTCAATATTTGCTCAAACGTTTCTATTAACATGAACAAGTTTTAAGAGTCCTGTTGTCATTCAGGTCTGATAATGCCTCTCTGAACACTGGTCTGTCCTACAGGTGTACATTAGTGTTATGTGGAAATATATATTTTTATATAGCCTATAGATGTGCACTTATAGCCTACATGCCCAGAGACAACAGATGGGAATTATCATTGTGATAGCCTACTGTATATCTGGTGCAATACATTTATTGTCCCTGTTTTAAATAAGCCAATGAATGAAAATTAGTTTGGTGTCTCCCCTTAAAGATGCAGTAGGTAAGACTTATAAAACTAACTTTATGTCATATTTGCTAAAACTGACCCTATGTTTGAGTAGAACTACATGAAGCTGGTAATTAAAAAAAACATCCGGCTCTTCTGGCACCACCTACAGCCTGTACGGTTTACAAAAATCCACCACTCCCTGTTCAGATGCTCCAATCAGGGCCAGAGGGGGTGTCTAACTGCCTGTCAGTCACTGCTCATGCACATGCATTCATTCTCCCCTGTGGGGGAAGGGGCTTAGGAGACCGTTTTGGGCTTTAGCAGAAAGGGGGGGGTGGGGGGGGGATTGAGAAGTTGTCGATGTTCAAATTCTTTGGCTAAGTCCTGGATCTTCACAATCCTACCTATAGCACCTTTAAGTCTAAATAACATATGCCATTATTTATTATTTACGCATAGGCTATGTTAAAGAGAGAGCTATCTCTCTGGCCTTTCAGACGCTGCTCTCTTACTCCTCTGACTCCTGCTGTGGCTCCCCAGCGAGCTCGTAAACGTCAAACCCGCAATCGCTTGTGGAGCTTTATAACTCCGAAAGGCAGATAACCGCAGGTTTCCTTTTATCTTACAATGGATAACTGTGTCCATGAGTCTATTGAAGATTATAGGACCACCTGTAGCACACTCCTTTCAGGAAGCTCACAATAATAGTATGCTCAGACTGGCTAGGAACATTTTGAATTATTCCTCACGTTTAGAGAAAAAAAAAAAAATCCAAGGTACTAAAATAAAGGCTTTTTAAATATTTTTGAAGAAGAGTGCCTTGGATTTTTTCTTTTTCTCTACACTCAATTGAATTCCCGACCCCAAAGAGCACCTTCAAGCATTTGATTGAACTTCCTGAGCACCCTGGACTTTTTTGTCTTTCCAAGATACTCCTCACATGTTTTGCACAGAGAATATCAGCTTCTGCCTTCAAACAGACGCTTTAGAGTTCATTCTTTCAATCGCAACAGACTTAAAAACCTATTGTTAAACCAGCTACATTAAATCCAGTGCAATATTTATTCAGGGTTACGAGTCTCCAAGACCTTGTCTGTGTGTACGGTGTGTATGTGCTTGTGTGTTTATGTCATTTGTGGTAATGTTTCATGTATGTCCTTTGGTGTTATTCATCTTATGTATGTCTGTATGTATGTCTATACCCTCTTTCTTATATGAGGTACCCAGGGATGCAAAAAGAATTTCAGCCCTGGCTGACAATAAAAGTTGTATTGTATCGTATCGTATTGAGAGACTTCCAGCTGACAGCGGGGTCTGTGAGCATCATTAGCGGGCCGTCCGGCGAGCGATCCCGGCAGCCACCAGCTGGCTGTCACGTCAGACTGAAGCTTCTCAAGTCCGACAACATCGGAGCAAATGTGCAATTGGCCATTAATTTTTGTAAAACTGCCCGTATTTGAACTCTACACAGTTGATTTCTTGCATAAAAAAAGTGAATTTACTGGTGAAATAGCAGACGAAAAAAAGTTTCCAGTTGTTGGCTGCTGCTACTATGGCAAACTCCCGATCTAGAGTCTAGAATTGATAGCTTTTCCTTGGGTTCCCAGATGTTAACACAGAATTTTATACATTGTATTTTGCATCTGGATTCATATAGTATAATATATATTCGTTGTATTTTTGATTCTTAATTTATGAACTTAGAAAAATAAAGGTGAAAATGAGCTGTTTGTAAGTCTGAAGAGTAAAATTCAGAGGCAAAAAATTCAGATACATAATTTCAATGCATAAATATTCAGTGCTAGAAATTCAATGGCTTTTTAATTTCAAAATCCGATATAACTTTTCCGATGGAATTACTTCCATCGAAAACAACCTTAAATAAGACTTAAGTTGTCCTTCTGATTTTATTTTACAACGTCCTTAGCTACAAGATTTCCAACAGACTGGATGATAACTTCAGATCACACATTTACTATGACATTTTCTTTTGACACAATCATCTAACTCACTGAGCAATAGAACACAAGTTTCTTCCAGTCAGTAGTGGCTCTCTTTCCCCTGCCAGACAGATAACAAGCAATAAAAGTTTGGATTGCATCCCAATTTGAAGTCTGTGAGTATACAGATGCTGCAGGGGCAACATTCTTGAGCACTACCGTAGAGACAGGGTTTTATTCCCGGGTTGTGAGTAGTTCCTCCACCATGTTCTTGCATCCAACATACACAAGCGCTCGCCTGATTTGAAGCCCGTGAAGGATTACGTCCTTATTGCTGCACTAGTGACTCCTACTGGCTGTTTGAGGTGGGACACAAACCAACAGCAGAGTTAGCAGACAACAGTGCGTTGCAGAGGGAAAAGGATATTCCAAATCCGGAGACAAAAGGGATAAAAATCCTGTTGCCCAAGTGTAGAGGGACTTTAATCATCTTGCATCCCTTCATTCTTAATAACTCAAACCAATATTGTGTTACATATACATCACAATAACGGCTTTCTCTGTTTCTTTAACCTTTTCAGCTGTCCCCCATCTGGAGACATGTTTGTACCATTCCCCCTTGTCCAGAACCTCAGCCAGCCTGCAGACACTACAAGGAGCTTTGTTCTCATTGGCCGCAACTTCCATCAGTGGCACTGTAGCACAGAGCAAGGTAACTGCTAAAGCCAGTGTCTCTAAACATTCCCAGCAGCCACCTGCTGCCAGTGCTCATCCTCTGCACTGCTTACACAGCTGTACAGTAGACACAGTGCAACACAATGAATGATTTGCAATCCATTATGCAACATAATGGTCATCTATAATCAGTTTTATGGCCGTTTATTTTCCAGTTTGTAAGTTGCATGTATTGGCCAAGTCCTAAGTAGTAACTCCAGGTACTAATTTAAAGGCAACTGCAACAGCAAATTCATTTGAACTTTTCTCTGAAATGGGGGATTGAGAAGCTAGCAAGTACTTGGTTTAAAAAGACTTTTACCTCCATATATTTACCCCATATTCTTGCCTTGTTAGGTTGTTTTCCGTGTGTTGTCCGTTAAAATTGGATTCAACGAACAAACCAAATAAATTAGTGAAGATGTCGAACACGCAGGTCCTGGAAATGTTGGGTTCCTGTGAATGGCCATTTGAATGCCTAAACTGTAACATAGCATTGGTTTTGCTCAACACAGAAGCAGTTTCACACACACACACACCCACACACACACCCACACCGTTTTATGTATCAAAAGGTGTACTCACATCTTTCAGCAGCGAAACAAGCTGAGGGTAAAACGGGGGGACTTCTCAGAGTTTCTTGACGTGCGCAGGTGACTCCGCTCCAAATCAATCCAAAATCTTATTCTGTGTTTTTGGCAGGCTAGACGCTGTATTGCACCTACAACAAAAGTCCGGTTAACTCATCAATAGGGCTGTGTAACGACTGAAATAACCCAGTACCATCGAAGCTTCTCCAGTCAAACGATACATGCATTTAGTACTGTTTGTACCCAGATCTAGAAAGAAGACTTGTATGTTTTGCTCGCAGCCAATCACTGCAAGTGTAATGCGACATGTGATTGGCCCAATACCGCAGCAGCTGCAACTCATACAGTCTGTGGTGTGGTGAAGTCGAACGCATTCGAACCCTTTAAAAATGTACTTGTGTAAATATCATTTAGATAGGAAGGAGAGTTGGAGGCATTTTACACAACTAAATGCTTCCATTCAAATACTGGGTACCGAATGAAGTAGAAAAAAAAGGTATCAAATAAAGTACTTTTGGTATGGTATTGGTATCACTTTAATGGTATTGCAATTTTTGGAACAATACCCAGCCCTACTCATCAGACAGTTGGTTCTCTCTCTGCAGATACAGATGGGTCATTAGTGATGACTGAGAGGGATTACTTTTGTTTTAGTCTAAACAGTTTTTTAGGGAAATCCTACTCATTGTGCTTTTATATATAACAATGGAAGTGGGAATTGAGACTTATAGTAAAGAAAATAAATTAAAACAAACATTTTAAGGGCTAGTGTTATGTTGTTTCAATTCAAATTGACCAGCGTGTATCCAGAGGAGCTGATATTGATTAATGTTAAAGGTGCAGTAGGTAAGACTTATAAAACTAACTTTCTGTCATGACTGACCCTATGTTCGAGTAGAACTACATGAAGCAGGTAATTAAAAAAAAAAAAAATCTGGCTCCTCTGGCACCACCTACAGCCTGTAGTGCGATTTTCAAAAATCCACAGCTCCCTGTTCAGATGCGCCAATCAGGGCCAGAGGGGGGTGTTTAACTGCGTGTCAATCACTGCTGATGCACACGCATTCATTCTCCATTGTGGGGGGAGGGGCTTTGGAGACAGTTTTGGGCTTTAGCAGAAAAGGGCGAGGGACTGAGAAGTTGTTGATGTTCAAATTTTTTTGACTAAGTCCTGGATCTTCGCAATCTTACCTACAGCACCTTTAATGAAGGCCTTGGTGAAGGAATGAAGGAATGAAGGAATTGGTGTATGACAGCGTGTAAAGACTTAGCTGCTGCATGTTAACACCTGTTTTGCCCTTATGTAGAGGAGGTCTAAGCCTGAGTCCAAGCTTCCAACATGCTCTCCTTGCTGCTGCTGCTGCTCTTTGTTTCTGTGTTTCTATGTCCATGCTAACAGCTATCTAACATCACTGTGTTATTTTGCTAGTGTCTGCTCTGTTTGTGTCGAGCTATGCTATTCACTGTCCATGCCGCCTTGCTGTTTGTACCATCTCTGTTTGCCTACAGAAGACTGTTCAGATGAGGAAAACACCCCAGTGCTAAATAGGTTCACACGTAAGTTTGCACACATCAATGCTGATGGGATGTTTTAAATCGCTGCTTTTGATAGAAATGTAGTGCTTAATATGTGTTTTGGTCTTTATTAAATAAATGTATTTTTTAACCCACAGCACCGCCTAAAAGTGGACAGCTTTCAAACTCCTCCAATGCAATTCTAACTGCTTTACGTATTTACATAAGGCATCAAACAAAGAAATTGGGCCCTGTTTTTGTGAATCAAGGTGTGAGGCACAAAGCACTGTCAAGTGACTAAAGGGAGAGGGATTTTGGAGAGGTTCATGTGGGTACACCTTCCCTAATTAAAGTGACAGAAATATTGTTGAACAGTACGAAACAAGCAACCTTTGCGCCCAGTTGAAGTGCAGCCCTGGATTGGCAGTGGCACACCTCTCAGCGAGACATCAGTACTGGCTAGGGATGGGTATCGTTAAAAAATATTCCATAATAGTACCGATACCAATACCGTGACTGTGATACCGTTTCCTAAACGATACTTTTTTCAATACTAATTTTAAAAAATAGTAAGAAATTACAACAATATACATTACGGCACACATTTATTTATTTATGTTTCAGCTCCTACTACGTGAGCCGTCTCTGTGTAACGTAGAGTTTTTCCTGCATGTCTACGACGTGTAACGTTTGACAGCCAATCACTGAAATTATGAGGTCTTGGTGGAAGCATGCTGCATGCTGATTGGCTCACTGACTCTGATGAGATTTACTCTTTAGGTATTGAAATTTGGTATTAAATGAGGAGGCATTTTTTGATGCTCGATACTTTAGAGGCAAAAATTACAAACTACGGCTGCAGATTATATCAACTGTTGCTAATTAACGTTAATTTCACAAGAAGCTTGATACCAGGCCCAAAGTGATCTTTTGCGAGCCAGTGTCTGCACTCAGCCAAAGATCATTTGTGAGGGAAGAGTCTGTGAAACAGCGCTGTACAATCAGAGTGGACTGTGTGTTTTTGCAGTACTAACAACTCCCAACAGATGGTGAGTCTTGTGTGGTCAAAAGATCAGTTGATGTGACAGGATCACTCTCCCAACATCTCAGTTAAAAGTTCATTCATGTCGTATCATTTAAGCTGATTGACTAAGATTTGAATCAGAACCTCCAAATTTGGATCAAAAAGATACATTTAATCAACATTTCACATCTATTGGTGATGGGTGTATCTTTATTTAAATATCTGTGCTGAGCATATTTAGGACAGTTAGTACAGTTATGTCTTCAATCTTTTTTTATATAACTGATTTATAACTTCAGTGACTTACAAAAGTAAGTACGTATGGCCCAAAGACAAGCGTGGAGCTTACTCCCCCGGGCAGACGTCAGTGCCCGAGTACATGTCACTTTGCCAGTACAGAGCTGCGCTTTGTGCTGCGTGAAAATAGTCCAATGAGTTTCTTAAAAAGACAATAAAAAGGAAAATACCATACATTGAAAATAAGAAATAAAGGAGACAATAACATGTGAGTGCTATTTTAGTGTTGTTCTAATACAGTAAATAAATATCTCAAAGTGAAAAGGCTCAGGTTTGAACCCAGATGCATGAGTCGGAGATGAGCAGGTTATGGTCAAAAATGTGCAATAATCAAAACAGGCAAACCTATCTGAAAAAGGGTCAGGCAGGCAGAACTAAAGGCTGGAAAGCGAAGGCGTAAGCACAATGGATAATCTGGCAGGGAATGAGTGGAAATGGGCGGGTACGTATACTGCAGGGGTGACGGGGGAAGTGGGAACAGCTCAGCAGGTGGGCGGGGATGGAAATGGCAGGAGACATACGTGGCAGGAAAAACACAGCAGACAGGGAAATGAATGCTGCTGGGAAAATACATTTGTTTAGTTTAAAAGAGCTAAGAGTTGAAGCAAATTGAAATACCATCCGATCAATCTCTGGTAATGGCATTACCTCATAATGTCCTTCCGACCAACATATATATAGATACTGGATTCTGAATAATATCATGTTAACATGTTATTGTGGAATGGAATGGAAAATAAACCCTTTTGTTCTCTCTCCCACTGATCATTTTCATCACATTTTCTTTCTCTGACAAATGGCTGGAATTTCCAGAGCAGCATTACTGTTTCTTCCAATAGGCAAAGCTGTCAGTCATGTGTCAAAAACCTTGGAAATCTCTCAGAGAATCCTGGGTAATTAGTGCATTTGGCTTCTGGGTTCATAAAGACCCGCTGGGCAGTTTCTCAGTACATGTGCAAATTAAAATGAATTAGATGTAAAAAGTTGATCCCAAAGGCATGGTACGGTGCTGTCCATTATCCTACAGTTCAGAACAGATCAAAGAGGGTCCTGACAGTCATTAGGGAGTCAGTGTAAAAGGACTTTGATTCATATTGCTTTGTCATTTCACTTGAGTTTCTCTCTCTCCTGCCCAGCTCATAAGGGCTTCCAGCGCTTCGAGGCTCTGGAGCAGAGTGATTGGTTCAGTCCGAGCCAGGCCGGTGCCGGGCTGGCTCCCCGCCAGAGGTTCCTCTTCATCAGCATCGTGGACAAAAAGGTGACTAGGCATATGGTAGCCTCAGTATTGTGAATGCCCCTTTAGGCCAAGAGAACAAGACAGAGTTCTTAAAAATACAAAAGGTCCTGATTGTTTCAGCTGAGAATACATCTCTGAACACTGAACCACTGTTGTGTTAAAGGGTACCTTCCTTTTTTTCCAACCTGGATCCTATTTTCCGGTGTGTTTGTGTCTAAGTGACTGATGGCAACAACAATCTTTGAAACTGGTCCAGTATTAATGATCGCTGCAGTAAACAGCAGCGAAACAAGCTGTAATGTAACGTTAGTGGACAAAATTAAAGTCCATTAACTGTTTTTGCCACTGACAGGCTCAGATTATTACTCTAAGTGTCTGACATCATTACTTTTTGTTATCGCAAAAAGCCACCAGTCTCCATGTAAATAAACAGTAATTTTATCATCGTAAAACACACTTCATTCAAAGTCGACAAAAACAAAACTAAAACTATGCAAAGCTGTCTTGGTTCGTCTTTACACTGCTCCAACAGTCACCACCCTGATTTGGTTGAAATAATGTGGAAATATGCTGGATCTATACACGCTAAAATTATTATTTATTTAAATGGAGTCTGGTGGGTTTGGTGATGGTGATTTCGGGGCTGTTTAATGTTAACAAACGGAAAGGATTTTACTCTTTAACAAAAAGGTCTATCTCTGTAGGGATCCTTTACATAATGTCGTCAGACACACAGAATAATAATCTGATAGCAAAAACAGAACTTTAAGTGGACGCTAACTGACGCTGAACATTTGTCCTATAGGGTTACATTGTAGCCCGGTTTGTGACTTCAGGTTACAGCATTCTTGCTCAATACTGGACCAGTTTCAAATATGTTTTAATCACTTAGACACCAATGCAAAAACAGGGTCCAGGTTCAAAAACCGAAATTACCCTTTTAAATGCAGAAGTGCATGTCACCTCACTGGTCCTTTTTTTGCATTTAACAGCTACTTAGGTAGATGAACAACACTGACTTCCTCATAGCAGAGACGGTTTAGAACCGAGACACCCCAACTCAAGAGTAGTTTCCTGTATCAGTGTCACGTGGGCCACGGCCACGCCTCTTTAGGAGACTAGCGACAAGTCCTGAGTGTATTGATTCCAACGGGAGAAGTGAACACGGATTATGACTGATTCTTTTGCCCCATAGTCACCGAAGTATATATACGAGCCATTTTTCACAAGCCGCATCATCTCCCGAACATTCTGACACTAAAAAGTCATTTTTCAGACGGACACATCAGGAGAAAGTTACCTTTGTTTGACACCTGTTTCTGTCTCAGGACCAAACTCTCAGAACAGATAAGCTAACGTCAGCTAACGTTTGTGAACACCCTTACAAAACCATGAAAGATTTAGAACCGAGACGCCCCAACTCAGAGTAGTTTCCTGTATCTGTGTCACGTGGGCACCGCCGCGGCCACGCCTCTTTAGGAGACTCTGTCTCAGGACCAAACTCTCGCGAGATCTGGCAACACAGATAAGCTAACGTTCGTAAACACCCTAACAAAACTATTCAATTCAGTTTATTTCTGATTTATTTAACTAATCTCTGTTATGCCAAACATGTTCTTCAGCTGTGGTAACTATCTAATGTTGGCAAAAGAAAATATTAATAAATTACACAAATACAAACTTTTCACACATCCACACAACGTTCTCTACACTTTCAAACGAGGCCACGCCCCTTTAGGAGACAGGAAGTGTGTACCGTTTCATACCATTGGCGCTGCTTGAAATGTGCTATCTTTAGCATAGTGGATCTTTGCTCATAGTTTCTGTTGTGGGGGGACAGTTTCTACCCTCTGACCACTTGTCTTAGCTGAGCTTTAAAAGCTAGAGGTGCAGTCATAACAGTTATGTGATGTCTACACTGCTCTGCTGTTTACAGGCCACATCTTGTATAAGTGCAAGTATCTTGGAAGTGTGTTTGACTCATTGTTACCATCATTCTTTAGGTGACTCTGTACAGCTATAACTGGTCTGTGGACCTGGGCGCCTCTCTGAACCGTGAGCTGGACCGCCTCGTGAAGTGGCAGAACGCGAGGGCTCATGTTGTCCACTGCCTGCTCAACCAGAAGATGGGCCTCTTCCATCACTACTGCTTCTCTGACGCACCCATCCACGAAATGGACTCCAAACAGGTAAAGACACTGACGCCGTCCCTGATGTGGAGCATCGTCAGCTAGTCAACAACAGAACTGCCGTCGTTAAATCAGCTGCATTTTACAACGCTGCGCCTAAACTAATTCAGTGTTCAGTTATTTTAGTTTTTTTTCCAGCATAGAAAAAGGTTTTAGCTGGCAACAAAGGAAAATCACAAGCGCCAAAATAAATTAAGGATATAAATCGCAATTCAAATCCTCTCCTAATGTGTTTAATAGTAATTTCCCAAATAACTTTTGAACAAGCTGAACATAAACTTGAATATGAGAGCTAATCTCAGTTTTACCGTCCAGATTGTGGCTGTTCCGGATTCTCATTGTCAATTGCCAGAAATAACAAGGCATTTGCATAGATATCTGTGAAATAAGGTAACACAGACTCTTTGCATTCACTGTACACGGACCGATCACGCTTAGTAAACATGTGACCGCCACATAAGAGATGGTGTCACTACCTGTACGCTACCAGCCTGTGTGTCATGTGCTTCTCATGGTGTATGTTCTAATGCTAGAGTACTTGAAATCTAGGGACCTTCCATGGTGTGGTTCCAGTATCAGAATTCAGAGAAGAAAAATAAGTCAAACGCAAATGGGACGTCAAAGAAAAGGGCCCCAAACAGCTGTAGATTTATTACGATGTTTAGATATGAAAACTATTGAATATGTTACAGTGTTTCCTTTAGGATTTTTTTTTTAGCAGTGGGGGCAGGTCTGTCTGATGTTTCGGGACATGAATGTATGAAATAATCACGGTTTAGCCTACTATGCCATGATATGATATCAAGGGCGTTGTATTGAATCAACAGCCACGTGCAATTTAGCTAGCAGGTGAAGGTGAAACTAAAAATGTGCAAGAACTATAGATTAATACAGGCTTAAATGAACTGACAACATAAGTACATTACAACATACAATACAACTTACAGTTCGCAAGGATGCACACGTCATCTCAACCGGGTCCTCTGGACAGCCTGTCTCTTTTTATTTTCTCCCTTTTCTCTGAGTGGCACGCGTGTGCACTTGAGTTGTGAAGCGCGTGTCCGCGCTATTTTCCGACGTGCTCTCTAACAAACAATCACTGCTGATTGACGGCTTTTTGTACATTTCTGATACCGTGGCGGGAGAAATCTAACCGTGGCGGACTGCCACTTGCCAATCAATATAGACGAAACACTGTGTTATATATAATATATATGTTATATGTTATAGTATATTCTAACTCAGAGATCTTCAACAGGGGGTCCTCAGAGTCACTGCAGGGGGGCCGCCGAATTTAAAGATTTAAAAAATTCAATTACATTCAATTAAAATCAATTCAATTAAAAAACTATTTGTCCCTGAGGGACAATTAAAAAGTAAGTAAAGTAAAAAGTAGGCTTACTGTCCTATAGGTAAGGTAGTCACTAAGGTAGCCATCCACAAATACAGTTAAGGATTCACTGTTCTACATGTGTGTTTAACATTAAAATGTGATTTATAAAATCATGCCAACAATTCATATTTTAATAGCTTAGTATTCTATACACTAAAAATATGGCTGTTTAAAGTCATGATATTACACACTCCAGTACAGTAGGTGGTGGCATGCACCTTAAATGTTGAATTGTAGCCTGCCAATAAAACGAATAAGAAGAAAAATAAGATGCACTAAAAATGTACTGTATAAAGGCTTTAGGCTGCCCACACATTATTGTAGGCCCAGGTTAATTGGTGTAGGCCACTTCATTTTATACAATGTACTGTATGGAGTAGGGGTCCCTACCGTTCTAACTCATTGTACCTCTCCTGTAACTTACACTTATTGTGTACATTTGACTCACTGTGTACTTCTTCAGAGGAAAACATTTTACTGCTACATTTACCTGACGGAGAAACGTTAGTGCTTACTGTACTTACGTTGCAGATTCAGATTTTACTCACAAAATATTATGATTTAAAATATGATACATTAATCATTAAACTATCCATTATTATGTTAGAGTTGAAAACTCCACCTTGTTGACGTTAGGTCAATGTAAGTACTTTGTGCTGATATAATGCCTCTCTTTTAGAGATGCACCGATTACAACTTTCTAGGCCGATTCCGATTTTAGCCAATTCCGATTTCATTTTTTCTAACCACTTTACAGCACACACAAATATTTATTTTCTATCTTTTCTTTAATATAAAATGTTACATTTTGCATAGAACATGGAACATTTTTTAAATAGATAATCGATCGCTATAAAATACAACTATATAAATGACTACTGGTGTGGGAAATTCACACACATCTAATGTGCAATGTTATGAAAGAACCATTTCCTTCTTTTCACATCCAATATCCAACTAAAAAAATGTGATACATTTAGCAAACTAAACTTATGTATGTATGAAAACAGGTAATGGCAATAAAATAATATATGAATAACAAATAAAAATAAAATAAATATAGCCTTAATGCAGTATAAAGATATTTTTCAAAACACACACAGGCCTGTTTGAACGTCAACAGTAACGTTACGTGAAAACAGCGTGTAGTTTTAGCAAGTTTGCTTTATGTGTCATTGTGCATAAATATGAACAATGCCGTTGCTGTCAACAGGCTTATCTGCTAACGTTGCTAACGGCGGTTACCTCGGAACAATCCAGCAAATAGACGGTACCTTAGAGTGCTGTTACCTGAAACAAATTATTTAACGTCACCGCTCATTTTACAGTTTAACAACAAAACTAAACTCTAAAAACTAAATATTATTACGTTTTTAATGTTGGTTTTGCGTCTCAGGTCAGTGTGCCCAATGCCATTTTCCGATAAACTGTACTTGTCATATTTCACGGGACCCGCGATTTTCATGTTCCAGTTTTTCAGCCTCAGAGGGGAGAGAGCGAGAGAGCGGTTGACTGTTCGAGCCGTGTATAATTACGACTTTATGACATTTCATAAACAGCTGATGGAGCGGCAGTGCGCCGCTGATACATGCATACAGTGGAAACCCTGCATGTGTGGTGTTGCTGTTGCACAATGTAAATCATGCGGAGTAGAGGAAGTTGCAGTAGTCGATCCGTGAGGAAAATGAAGGCATGGATGACTATTTCCAGCTCTGGGCAGGAGAGGAAAGACTTTAATTTGGATATGGATTGGAGCTGAAAGAAACTGGACTTGGTCCATTTACATTTGCGTTTATCTGTTTATCTAGGTCATGAAAGTTAGAAATGTTTGTTATTACAAATGTTAATGAGACTTTTACATTTGGTTTTCTTACATTTGGAACAGAACCCAGAAGATCTGGTTTTACCTGGGTTCCCATGGTGCATCTGTGCTCCTTCAAAATGTGATTTGTCTTTTGTCACACAAAACGAGAAGACAACCAGCTTTGCTATTTAGATAACTAGATAACTTACACTAGATGGGGGGTTATTAGGAAATTGAACTGAGGTTCAGGTGAACAAAGGGTTCAGTTGACATTCACTATTAATGCTGACAGGCAGAGGCTGTCACTGAATTCCCTCCCATAGTTGTGCTACCTGCAGCTCCATCAGAGCTGGTTGCTGCTTTATTCAGGCTTGTTTTCTGTTTTGATTATCTCAGCACAACTGCTGGACCTCCTGTATTAAATATGAAGCTGCAGATCAATATGCAACTGATGGACTCTGCAGCACAAACCCAAACAAGATTTCTCAGCCATGTGACCAAGCATTTCTATTCTTGATCATCACCCCCTCTGTATTCCCTGCCTTCTTGTGTTGATCATATCCTGGAAATACAACCCTGACACGCCAACGGCCTTGTTTTTCAAAATGAAATACTTTACCACCACAATGCAATTTAGTCCTTGTCAGTTTCCATATATCCTCTTGGATTATTTATGCTCAGCTCTGGCAGGGAGGCTTTCACAGTCTGTAGCTTTTGAGATGTGCTTCCAGTGACAAAACTGTTTGCTAAGCATATTTAACAACCCGTCTTCCTTCACACTTTTACTTCTGCTCTCCTCCCCCCTCACATCATGAGTCAGCTGTCATATCAACCTCACTGTTCCCACTGGTGAGTAAGAGGACACTGGTGCAGAAAGACTCCAATTACAATTTTGAGCCCAGTGATTTTCATTTCCACAGCCACTGGTCAGAAGCTAGAGAGCCTGACGTAGTGTAAAAGACCATGAGAGCACTTGCATATACAAAAGGGGAAAAAAAGGGAAGTTTCTCCAACTGCGTAGACGTTTTGGGGGAGACATTTGGAGTCTGACAGTAGGCCCGAGATATATTAAGAATTGGGTGACTAAAAGGTTGCTGCGTCCAGTTTTGGAACATGCTGGGAAAATGTGGTTAGAGAAGCACATCAGTAACAGTTTTCCCTTCCTCAACAACTGCTGTTGAGGTAAATGTTTTCCATCACTATTAAGGCCACCGAGCTTTTTTTCCTTATCTCAGGAAGTAATAGGCTTCCACAGTTTCTTAAAAAAACCCATTAAAACTGGCAGGTGGCAGAGATATACTGCTGCTTTACCCGGGATATTACATCATTTTAAATAACACATCAAATTAGAATAGGTCATCTATAATATAAGATGCATTTCTGCAAATATACATTTAGTGTTCATTTTAACTTATAGTGACTTTGAGCTGTAATGGGAAAAACTGAACTTCGTTCCTTTAAATATAACAATTAAATTAATAACAGTGTAAATTAATATAAGCCTTATTGGGACAACATGGATTGAGCCCCAATGTGTTGCAAGAGAGCTGCTATAAACAACAGCGCTGAACGTGGGGGAATTATGAATTTGAGTGTTAAACATGGATTAATTAGCAACCAGGCAGAGTGGGCCTGGAAAGCCCCATGTGTGTCAAGTGGTTTGTGGTGATTTATTTGGTAACATGCCTATCTGAAAGCAAATAAATGATAAGATAATGAGCAGGTGGTAGGTCTAGGTGGACAGCATCTCCAAGCCCAACCTGTGTTTCATGTATGAGCAGCAGCGCAAAAGCAATGAGTGATGACACGATTCTTATTCTTAAATGAATTCGTGTTTAATAAAATTAACACATAGAAACAGCTGCATATGAACAACATGCAGAATGCACAGAGTGGAAGGGAGGGTAGGTGGATGGGTAAATAGGGCCCAGCAGTTCATTTTTGCCCTAGGGCCCCCCCCTAGTAGGTCAATCTGACCATGGTTACATTGACACGAGACAGTTGAATTTAAATGAAGAAAGGTTAAAAAATACAAAATGTCACATTCAGTGTAGTTCCAGCATTGTGTAGACCTGGCTGCAGCATTGGACAGCAGTCAAGAACCCCCCCCCCCCCCCCCCAGCCATTTACAAAACAAGCTCAAAGAATAGAAAGAGCCAAACTTTTTCTTTCCCTCCAATGGCCCAACTAACTCTTCATCGCCGCATTACTAATAAGTGCGGACAGAAGGCAGAGTCAGAGCAGCAGAAAATTTGCCTGAACAGAGCTTCATTTGTCATGGTCCTGATGAGAAGCAGAGGGAGCACCAGTGCACAGTTTGACCCTGCAGCCTGCAGGCGTGCTGCAGCCACACTGGAGCATCTGCGCCCTCACATGCTCCGCTGAACAAACTCACCCAAAAGTTCCTCTCAACAGCAACCAGGGCACACCAACTATGCTCTGGAAATGTACGTACCCAATAATAATAAAAATACTCATCAACACTGATATACAGTGCAGTGAATATATTATGTAAAAAGCCGCAGGTCGTGACAGTGAGGTGGGCTCTGTAGACATTGATGCATACACCATTCGAGCTCATCCATAACATTTTCAGTGGGAGAAAAATGGTCATTGTGTTATTTGAATATTTCTAAAACTCATTGGATGATTTTTCTTTCTCACAAAAATACACTCAAATATATTTCATTTCAGACACAGACTCAAAATAATGCTCCAGATGAACAATAATATGATTTTAAATAAATAAAAATAGTGTTAATAACCAAAAACAATGTAGAGGGGTATGATTAAACAATATAAAATTACGAGACAAAATTCATAATGAATACATTATTCTTCATTAAGTTCACAGTACAATATGACAGTTTTATTACTTTTTTGTGTCTATAAGTTTGAGAGACTTAATATATTCCTTGAATTCTCATTAAAAAGCAGTGAAATTGGGTAGTGTGTATGTGTATTCATATAAGTAACATTTGCCAGATAAAGTCCAATAAGTTGCCAATTTATTCAGTGTTCCAGTTCTCATGTTCAAAATGAATATTATACTGATATTATGATTGGTTTTTACACCTGGAGCATTGTCATTTAGAAGTACCAATCCTTTCCTCTGATGCTTCAAGAGCTCTAGCTTTTTTTCTAAGCAAGTATTGTCAAACCGTTCAACTGATGTTCTTTGTCTCTTTTGACCCATTGCTTCTATTTTTCTTACTTTCCATCTGTCTTTTCCAGGATCCCAACCCGTTCCTAAGCCCCTCCATGGAGCCGGATGCGTTGCTGCGTAGCGCAGTTCCCCCTTTGCCCAGTAAAGAGCAGGGCAGGCTGGGTAGCTCTGGCCGAAGCCTCGCTCCGCTCCACTTCCCCTCCGAGCTGCTTCCCTTTGACGAGGCTCTGAGGGACGTGTGCACCATCCGACCCTTGATGGAGGGGGATGCGGTGGCCCGACATGGCGGCCAGCTCTTGGAGATCAAAGCTACGGAGCGGAGGGGTTAATACTGCTGCTACTACTACTACTACTACTACTACTAATAGCATTTTTGTCCAATGAGCTCATCAAATTCCACACTGGACAGCAAGGGTCATGGCTTTGTCTTTGTGCCGACAGAACTGGAGAAACAGATGAAGATAGAGAACCTGTTTGTGACTTGGCAGCAGAGGTCAGCACAGTCCAACATGCCCATTTCAGTAAGTACCCCAAGTCATAGTTCTGAGAGCCACATGCAGACATAACTAAATATTTGTAACTTAAAGACAGTAATGTAATAGTTGAAGGGTGCACCTGGTAAAAATCTTAGTTATTCCCCTCATGTACAGGGTAAATGTTTCTTTTTAATGGCTGCGTGAACAGATCAAATCCCATTAGTATCTTACACGTAACGAGGCGGGCTGTGGGAACAGTTAGGAGGGTCCTACCAGAGGAGCGCAGACAGTGGCTAGGTTCGTAGGGCACAAGTAAATCTGTGAAGGTGCAAGCCCAGTTAGGGCTAATAAGTCAAAGTTTGAAATCAATTCTGTACCAGGTACAGGTAGCCACCGTAGTGTTGCATGGATGGGAGTGGTATGATCTTGTCCCTTCAAATTTGTTAAAAGTCTGGAGACTGGGAGCTGGCGTTTTGGCTGAGCGCCAATTACAGGGAATTACAAAAAATCAATCTGTGACGGGATGAAAGCATACATTACTTTTTCAAGTTCTGCTTGATGTAAACAAAATTCAGATGTTTGCAATATTTCTAAGGTAGAGAAAGCATGATTGTACAACCTTTTTGTGATCAAAACAAAGCTCAGTCAAAACTCACACCCACATTGCGGGCGGAGTGCTCGACGTTGGATGGACAGGTTCCCAAGATGATTTTTCAAGTTACGGAACAAGTTTGGGGGGGGGGGGCGGATAAAAGGACCTTAGAGTTGGACTCATTGAGCCAGAATTTTGTGACACTCAGCCTTTGAGCATATATTTAAGGAGCCCCAATCACAGTTCATTCCTCTGGGAAATTATTTAGTATTGCCTTGTCTCAAAGAGGGGAATATCCGGTCTAATTAAAAAAGGTTTCTGTCTTCTACAGTGACATCTCTAGAGAGGTTACATGGTGACATTACATTTACGAATTTGATATTGCAGCAGACACCCACAGAGCACTCTTACTCTAGTACATCCAAGAGGATTTCTGTCCTGACCGGGCACACAGCCATTTGGACTGGCAATTGGTTTTAGTTGGATGAACTAAATTAACTATTATATGTGATCTGACTGCATCATAGTCAAGTTTGGATCTGATTTCCCTGCCCCATGTACTTAATACACTAAGTTTAGTATCCATCTGCCAAATCTTTTATGTTGCAGCTGCCTGTAAACACTGCTCACTGACTACAAGCTACAATATATAGTCCTGACAGATTTATTCTTAAACACAAAGTTGTTAGTCTTATGTATCATAATCATCCTACTTCTCTCAAAGTTTACCCTCTGCAGTGTCACCATCTAATCCTAACACGGATGTCTCAACAGTGGGCAGATTTAGAGACTTTGAAGCAGTCGTCCAGGCTTGTCCACTACTGTGCCACCCCTCTCCTCTTTGACCCTGTCTTCCGCAAGCAGATCCAAGAAGAACAGATTGTTCAGCCTCCAGCCAAGGTATGTGTGCTGTCTGACTCAAAGGAAAGTGACAGGAAGAGGAGATTGTGTCTTGATTAACTGCTGTCTATAGATGCATCAGTGACTTTTTACATACTGCTATTCACTAGAAACACAAACTATATTAGAAGTTGAGACAGTTGTGCATTGAGCCTCGTCTATGTTTGCACCATGTGTTGTTAAAATAAAGAATTTAACATCTGACCAATTAGACTTTTGGGACTGTCCCTGGGAAAAAAATGGTAGGGGGGTAATCGGGCAAAAACGTACCTGACAATTTTGTATTTATGTTAGGGGTCTTCAAAGTTTTTTAGGCCAGGGACTCCTTAGCTCCAAGAGAGACCGTGTAAAGACCCCCTACTGCTTATATTAAAATGGGCCGAATGGATGAAAATAAATAGTAATTATTTATACATCATGTTTTAATGTTAAAAGTACATGTGGAAAGCACAGTGAATTTTTAAGACTAACTTTATGGCTGCCATAGTGGCTACCTTACCTATAGTAAGCTTATCTTCAACATGTAAATATATGTATTTTTTCACAAATAGGCCAATTTGTCTTTGCTATTAATATGTTGTATTCATATCAATGTATATTTTCAAAACTTTAAAAAAAATATTTTTTTTAGAGATTATTTGGCGGCCCCCGTGCAGTAACTCCGAGGACCTCTTAGGACCCCCTGTTGAAAATCTCTGCCTTATGTAGTTAATTATAAAAGCCATTTTAATGAGCTCATCCATCCATCCATCCGTTTTCTGCTGCTCATCTGGGTCCAGGTTGTGGTGGCAGCAGAGTGGCCCGGGTGCCCTTTTTTCAACCACGGCTATAGATGAGGGTTACCAGAGGTGGGCCGTCAGGGCCAGCAAGGCCTTCTCTGCTGGCCAAGATATTGTCACAATCAGAAAATGATATCTGTATAATTGTATATATATTAAAATGTATAAATATTTATTTATTTAATCATTCCCATGAGTCTATTGCCGTGGTTTCATTGGTACTCTCTCTCGGTTGTGCGGCTTCCAGTGCATTTCATAAATTAGAGCTTTTATCCAATCAGATTTCCCCCCTCTTCTGTCTCCGGGTGAAAAATCTAATCTTAGGCATTCAGAATTTCGGGGGAATCCCTCTGCTGTTTAGGCAAATAGGGACGATGTTGTCGATTGTCATATTCTTTAGCCAATCAAATTTTGAGTTTGTCCTGTTGGGCGTATTCTTTGACAGGCCGGAGCCTTCTAGCTGGCCTAGTCACCTACGTCGGCTTTTTTTTGGACCAGTTAGCCAACTGAAGTAAAACTAGCTAGCATGACATAACCTTAGCAGTAAAGTTAGTTCAAATTAGTTTAAAGTTTTAGATGTAAAGTTATTGACAGAATGGACTTTTTCTTCAAATGCTGAGCTGCATGTCATGACAAAAGGAGAAATGTAGACTGCACCCGATGACTGTAGACGGTAGGTAGGTACAAATGTAGATTTACTGGTAAATTAAGAGCTCTGCCTTTAAGCTCAGCTCCAAATCTAACCACATCCACATCACTGCTGTCGCCACACCAGTCTAGTTGCGAAGATGGATTGACTCTGCTGCTGCTTCATGCTATAACTGCTTTTATGTGAAGAAGTTATAGGAAAAGCAATATGTCAGTCACCACGTTGGCAGAGCCTAATTAGCGGTACTATTCTTCAATAAAAAACAGGACTAGTCAACTGCATACTCTGAGTTATATGGTCAGCGGTTTTAAATAGTGCAGGGTGGAATAGTGCAATCAGGTAACAGGTTCTTTCTGTGGTTTGTGACCAGCACACCTCCATGTCATCAAGGTAATCTACTTTGAGCCCAGGATATGTCAGGGCCTTGTGTTGCACATGGACCTCTGCAAGAGAGGTTGGTAGGTCGTGTGTGCTTAATAGGATACTTTGCACATTTTTGACGAGTTTTGTATCATAACAGTGTGGGTAGTATGTGTAAATGAAGCATGGTAAACTTCCCTCCATCTTGCCAGCACCCAGATCTCTGTGCTCATCTCGCAGCTCAAATCCTTTGATTTTCGCTGGCTTTGAGGGCTGTTGCTCCAACTGTAGATTGTACTTCTGCATTTGGACAAAAAGAGTATAGGAGCAGACTGAGAGAGAGAGAGAGCCGCCACGCTCTCTCTTTCTCAAACTCAGACCGAACTCAGAGTAAACTGTAAAACTAGACAGTGTTGATCAAATATAAACCAAGACTCTGTTACTGTTACTTACCTCAAATGTTTTCCAAAACATATTTCAGTGCACTGTTTGGCAGTAATATAAGAGTTTGTGAACGGAAAGTGGGCAGCATACTGTTTCCTGTATTGGGAAAACGTAGTCCAGTTTTATGAAAAGACCCTCTTTCCAGTCATAAAATACTTTTTTAAATGATGTCCACTGTTCTCTATGCCAGAAACGCCATCGCTCCAGCGACTCCACAGCGTCCGGTCGGGACCGCAGCTACAGCACTGACTCAGCTGACATGCTGCCCAGCCGGCTGAAGGAAGAACCCTGGCTGCTCGAGATTTCTAGCAACTTCCTCCAGCAGTATGTCCAGTACCTGCAGAGCATGGGCTTCATTCTTGTCCAGGTCCGACCTCAGTCTCCAGCTCGCAGGTCTGTTTCTGTAAAAATTGCATCTTTTTTTGCATATTTGAGGCTTTCCCCTCAAAAATGTCTTTCTAATCTTTAACTATTTATTAGTTTGTTCTCACTTTTTGTCTGTATTGTCTTTGAAACTCAATTTTAATGTTTTCTTAACGTCTTATGTTTAATGTAATTCCATGTTCCTGTTGGAGCACTGTCAATCAAAGTGGGCTCGAATGCATGTCAAACCATCTCTCAATACTCCACAAAGGAGAACACACCATGCATATCAAATCCTGATGGCAGTAGATAAAGTACATGGAAGTATTACACTGTTTTTACAGCCCAAGCTTTTAGTTTGCTGTTTTGAAATATATCAACTACCTGATCATTCCATTAGTAAATGTGTTGCACAGTATCACAAAGTGTTTTCCTTATGTGGCTGCTAATTTTTGTGTGAAAGTTAAACATTTCGGCCTCTCTACTATTCTCTTTGTCGTTTCTCTTCCTCCATTGTGAGCGGCCATTAGTCATCATATGTCTTTTTTTATTGTTGTCTGACCTCTGACCTCCCAGCACTGCTGCCCCATGGCTGATGGGAGCAGAGCAGATGCCTGCCCTGCCTGTCACTTTCTAGGCTCAGACCGTGTGACTCTCTCTGAATTATGTCTTAATTCCCCCATCTCTTGCAGCATTGCCCGAGCTCGTGCTGCCTTGCTGAGCTCTATGTCATCGGAAGGGAGGATGTCTTTTTCATATGTAAAGCAGAAGAGTGAGGACAGCCCTAAGGTTAGTGTTCACCAATCATATTCCCCAAACACAGACACAGACACACACACACACACACACACACAAAATCTTGGGTATTGAGCCAGGTTGTTATTGTAACAATGGCCCCTATAATTTCAAATGTGTGCGCAAAAACAGTTCCTCCCTTTGTTCCTTGTAATATTTTATTTTTATTTTTTATTCACTCCCTTCCTGACGCCTACACGTGAACTGCATTGCACATAAATATTTAGAAACTGGAATTAGTAGTAATAGTAGTTGCAGTTTGAGTCCCCCTCCTGACACATTTTAAAGTATGTAAAAATACTCTTCAATGATGAATGTTTTGTTTAACACTCCCTCATTAAGAAATTCTGGAAGTGGCCTCCGTCTAACACCGCTGCTTGCGCTATGTTGACCGGTGAAAGAGCAGTGTGCATCAAGATGGCTAAAAAACACTGGGCTCAGCCATACATGTTTGAGCCTCGCGCCAGGTTCAGACAGAGGGCAGACAGCACCCGAAGCTGCCCGCTCTCCTTGGGCGCCCACGCTGTTCAGAGAAGATGCTCCGCAGTCAGACTCAGACTGACTGTATAGTCAAGATCAGAAATTTTAGGGGACATCAACATAAGAAAAACACATTTTTGAGTGGAGGGGATCTTTAAGTTATACACTGTTACTACATGCACAATCTAAAACCTAAACCCAGTCCGCAGTGGGAATATCTAACACCGAATACCAAATCTGACAACCGTGAAGCATATCTCCATCTTTTTTAAATCAGGCACTGGCTCAGACTAAAGTGCTGACACAGGTGTGGTGAGGCAGAACATAACAGTCACCATAGGAACTGAGTCAAAGCCCAAAGCTGCGCAGTGGAGATCAAGTGAAGACTTGTTGTAATAGGTATACTAGACTTGTCAGTTGGTACATTGCTGTTCGCGGTTATATTTTTAAAAATATTTTTCTGGATTTTTTCCAGTAAACCAGATAAATGCTTCCGAAGACTATATTAATAGTGACAGAATGTGTGTGGTGTTGTAATAATGAAGAAAGAGTGCAGTGCTCAAATACCTGCTGGGCGTTCAGGAAAAACGGCGCATTTTTCTGGCAGGTAGTGGTAACCTTTTCATTGCTGCTTACATCAGTGAGAGGTGGCTTGGATTAGAGGTTCCTTGTCCTTTTCTGGCACACAACTTTGACAACTCACAAATAGGGATGATGGGTGACTTCTTTTATCGGTATTTCGCGAAGAGCAGAAAATATGAATTTGCTGTAATCCGTGGTCGTGCATGTAGCCTCTGTTTGCGACACACAGTGCGGACAGCGGAAGTAAAAGTAAAAGATAATATTCTAAATGTATTATTTTAACATTACCCATACTCACATAATTGGTCGCGGGTTTAATTACTCTATAAAGAAATGGAATAGCAGCACAAAATATCAGCAACATGGCTTAGAAACCACCTGTATCTGCCTTCAAGCACCTGCATTAGACAAACTGTGATTGTAAGATTGTTTTTGTTTTTTTAAATGGACTTTGCAGACGACAGCCTCTGGCGCCACGGCGTATCACCTCCAGAGAGCGCTGCCAGGGGGCATCGTGTTGATGGAACTGGCTTTTCAGGTGAGATTAGGATCACTCCGAATCACTATACTCACTAACTATACTATACTTGCTAACATCACAAAGGTAAAAATATGTTTGCCCCTTTTAATGTTTTAGCGTTTTAGCACATTTGGTACAATTCATGTATGTTTTAGTATAATGCCAACAAATTTCTGGAGCATACCAAATATTTTTTCACAATGAGTATCAGCATAGGACATTGCAGTATGAAAAATAAAATTTCACAGACTTCATGTATCCTTTTAAAGTGCCCATATTATGAAAAAAATCATTTTTTCTGGGATTTGGGATGTTATTTTGTGTCTCTGGTGCTTCCACACGCATACAAACTTTGAAAAAAAAAAAAACCATCCATGCTGTTTTGAGTGAGATACGGGTTTCTGAATGTGTCCTGCCTTTAGTCTCCGGCTGTCTTGTACAGGACGAAGTTGCAGAAACACTTAGCTAGCTCATGTAGTCCTTAACTAGCTACTGAGCATGTGCAACTTACAGAAGAACAAAGATCTTACAGAAGTTGAGAGGTCTCATTCTGTAGCTAAAACAGAGACATGACACAGGGTGAAAAGAGGAGCTGCAGCAATGTGCAGTACAACAAAAATATGGTGTTTTTTGAAAATTAAACCATGTAAACCTATTCTGATATAACTTAAATACAATTATGAACCTGAAAATGAGCATAATATGAGCACTTTAAAATAGTCAGGGGCCTTAAAGAATGGTTGCACCATGTAACATCAAATGTCACCGTGATGGATGACAAACTGTTTCAAAATGTTTCAAGTCTCTTATAGTTTTAGATTTTCATGTAGCACTGAAATGAGTGTAAAGCAGTGGATAACTTCAAATCACGAAATCACTCTGAGAATGTTGAACAAGACTGAAAGTCTACAGCCATGCGAGCAGCTCCGTGAAGCGCAGTGGTGCTCCCAGCTAAATGCTAACGTCACCACACTCACAATGGCAATGATAACATGTTGATGTGTAGCAGGTATAATGTAAACTGTTCATCATCTTAGTTTAGCGTGTTAGCATGCTAACATTTGCTAAGTAGCAGTAAACACAGAGTCCAGCTGAGGCTGATGGGAATGTCTTTAGTTCTGCAGGTATTTGGTCATAAACCAAAGTATTGGACAAATTCAAAGGTTGACCTGACGGCGCTAGATGAAAAGTCAGAGGATCCCCAAAAGTCATTAGGATTCATCCTCTGGGGACCATAAATGTTTATTTTTTATTATATTGCTCAGCCTTTCTGTTAACAGTTTGTACTTCCCAAGCTAAGATAATCACTGATTAAATGTTCTCAGACTTGACACAGCTCCTGCAGAGCCATACTTTCACCAAAAGTTATACATTTGTGATAACATTTCCATACGGTCAGCGTACAGTAAGTTTGACCCCGTATGCTTTGTCTGCTTTCACAGCCATATTATTTTCAGGCAAACAAATTCCTGGGGTCTGGGGTTTTATTTTGTTTTTCGTTACAGCTTTGAGTAGCTACTGTGGTTCAGTGGGTAATAAACCCACTGAGATGTAATGTTGTGCTTGTGTTGATGGACTTGTGTGGCTAAATTAGTCTGAATTTTCATTCAAGGCCATTTTAAAAGTCTTAAAACATCATCCTGTCTCTCTGAAAGCCGCAGCTGCCCTGATAAACAGTAAAGTCAACCTACCCCCAGTATTCAGTGTGTCATTCTCCTCATGGGTGCCTCCATCAGCTTTTAATAAAAATAACAATCTTTTCATTAAAATAATCAGATGTGTTCATTCTCTTTCTGCCAGGGCTGTTACTTCTGTGTGAAGCAGTATGCACTGGAGTGTTCCCGCATTCCCATGGGCCAGACAGTCAACTCCCAGGTAAATAATTGGCAGGAATTTGCACTGCTGTGTGGACACACACAACTAAGCTGTGCCTTTTCTTCTGTTGGGGTTTTGTAGGGATTGAAAGCATGAAAGAGAGAGCAAGAGTAACCGAAAACAGAATCCAAAAGGATTTCAATGTCTCTGTTTCACATGTGAGGGGGGCGGGTGTACTGATCTTTTTGTATACCAGTGGTTTTACAGTAGGGTCCCGGGACTTCTGTGGGGAGTTTGAGGGTCCTGAATTGGGTTCTGAGATTCCTAAGAAGGTTCCAGGGCTGCTGGTTCTGCTTCCAGGGTCTTGGAGGGGGTCACACGTGTCAGTAAGCTTGAACGTTTGGATGCTTCACAATCTTTTTTGGGATTGCAATATTATTTTCACAGTTTTTCATTTGATAGATATTATTACAATTAAAAATGACTACTCTAATGCCATTCTCCACTTGATCTTCTTATGTAAAGTTTAGATATTTCTAAAGTTTGGCACTAAAAGACACCTAAACTCTCCAAATATAGGGATAATAGAATAATCTTGCAATAAATGTCTTTGGTGGAATGTGTTTTACATGGGGTTCTATGGTGCAAGAATGTTTGAGAATAAGTTTGCTGCTACGTGGTCGTTGCTGTAGTTTTGTGTTATTTTGTCTCCGTTTTTGTTGCTATGACATCATTGCTGTGGGATTCCTTTCTGTCTACATCTGTGGTGCCAGATGGTCACTGCTGAGATTACAGGTCAGGCAGGGTCATCTGTTGATGAAGTTTGTGTAGCTGGTGCTCTTTGCTTTTTCTTTGGTCTGTTCATCCAAAGCGGAGGTTTTATGCTCATAGAAACTCATTTGGGGCTCTATTTTAATCACACAATGACCAAATCTTATGGATTTAAAAATATTTGGCAGAGAGCAAACAAACGCGACAACAGCCGAGTTTCACTTCGGCCTGCCATCAAGATACTCACAGAATTAATGTTAATTAGCGACAATTTTTTTAAAGATTTTTTTGGGCATTTCTGCCTTTATTAGAGAGGAAAGCTGAGATATGAAAGGGTGGAGAGAGTAGGATCTTTAAAAGAAAGAAGCTATTACAATCCTGGCAGCATCTTCCGGCCTCTGCATTCCTTTTAACTTTGCGTGACACCTTATTCGTAGTTTGGCAGTAGTCTGGCATTGCCAGACCTATCTCCACAGTGCTGTGTCAATGCTGAAATATGGTCTGGCTTCACAGAATAACATTCTGGGATAGGGGAGAAACACTCTGGCTTGTTTGTATTTCTTAAACCAATCACAATCTCCCCAAATGCAGCGAGGGGGCTTTGCATCATAGATTGTGGAAGGGGAGGAGCGTGAGAGATGCACTGGATGTCAGGCTTTATAAATGCACTGTACATCCAGTAAGCCAAACTAGTTTTGCAGTATTAATACTAGTATTTGCTCATTTTCTTCACAGCACAAAGGAACATTGCTTTACAGTACAACCGTGTCGACTAATTTATTAAAGCCGTACAGTTGTTTCCATTAGTGTGACTATGATTTTTTTTTTTTTTTTTTTTTTTTTTTTTTTTTAATTAACGCAGTGCAATAAATCAAGCTCTAGGAATTGTAAGTTAGATATTATATGCATTCATTTGGATTCATTTCTGGACATGTTTTTTTTCCCATTGTTGACACTGGAGGCATTTCTTTGTTTTCGGTTCAGACCCTTTCAGAAAGTAACCACTTGTGAAGATGAAATCCTGATGCTCTTCCAGAGTGATTCTTCATCTGGAATGAAACTAACTTTGATTCAGTACTTTCACTATCCAGGGTGTTAGTCATACTGTCAATGGTTAGACTTCATTGGGTTCTCCGATCCGTAGTAAAGAGTTGGCTGAGAAGGTAAAGTGAAGTGTATTAAAGGTACAGGAAGCTCAACATTGTGCATTTGTAACTGAATAGGTGTTAAATGGGTCTTAATTATATTTGGCCATCAGTTCTTAGAAATGGCATCAATTGCTATTAATTTGCCCATATGGTGTTTCTTTCCTTGATTCATATTATCTTTACTAACTGTTTCAGACGCTGGGTTTTAAAACAGTGACAGTCATTAGGCTAATTAGTGTAAATTATTACAGGGGAAACGTGTATATTTGGCTATTTTTTTCACCGGTCACACTACCATCGACGATGGAATTCACTTGCAGTGTAAGTAAATCTTCAGAAATCTTTTACTTCAAGTTCAACATTGGGGAACTTTTTCACAACAATTGCCGTTAGCCAGTAGCAAACTTTCTGACAGAGCTGACCTTTGAGGAAACAGAGAGCTGGAGAGTCCAAAACAGCAGAAGTTGCTGTAGCTTATTAGCTGAGTTGCACCATCCACTTTTATTTAACCCTCCTCTGCTGGAGTATAACTGCTCCACAGAACAGACTTGGATTTAGGACGGTTATAAGACAGAATTTGATGGGACAAATATCTCTGTAGAATAAAATGTTAACATATTGTCCTGTTAGCAACTGATCTGACTAGCTTGGTTTGTAGCTGAAAGAACATACTGTACATACAATATGTACATAAAGCATACAGTATGTACAAACAAAACTGTGTATAAATGTCTCCAATAGTTCACCTTTTAGCCGTGCGAGTAGTCACTACGTCACCAAGCTTCTAGAAGCACCTATTTTGGGAGGATGCACGGAAAATAACTTTGCTGTGCAACTTTTTGTGAGCAACTTGAACTTAAACTAAAAGTGAACACAAACTGGTTTTATTATTTCCACTATTTTCTCGATGGAAGAAACATGATACTAAATCAAGCTTTCTGTGACCTTAAATAAATAATATAAGTTTAAAGGTCCCATGGCATGAAAATTTCACTTTATGAGTTTTTTTTAACATTAATATGCGTTTCCCCAGCCTGCCTATGGTCCCCCAGTGGCTAGAAATGGCGATAGGTGTAAACCGAGCCCTGGGTATCCTGCTCTGCCTTTGAGAAAATGAAAGCTCAGATGGGCCGATCTGGAATCTTCTCCTTATGAGCTCATAAGGAGCAAGGTTACCTCCCCTTTCTCTGCTTTGCCCGCCCAGAGAAGTTGGCCCACCCATGAGAGAGAGACATCATGGCTTTCAAACGAGTAAAGCAAGCATGGCAGTTGGTCAAGGCCACACCCCCACCCTCCACCTTGCCCCCCCTCTCTCCTCCTCAATAGCATTTAAAGCTACAGACACAGAGATGGCACATACTAAGGAAAGCTCATTGTGGGACTGGCTCTAGTGGCTGTAATTCTGCACCAAGGCTGAATTTTGGGAAAGAGACTTCAGATACAGTATTAGGGGACCACTAAGGCCTATATAAAAGAGACTTCAGATACAGTATTAGGGGACCACTAAGGCCTATATAAAAGAGACTTCAGATACAGTATTAGGGGACCACTAAGGTCTATATAAAAGCATCCAAAAAGCACCATGTCATGGGACCTTTAAGGAAGTACAGCTCTACTGTGAGTTCTATGCAGAAAGTTGTGATTGTGTGGTCTACACATAATCAGAGGTTTGCATTTTTTTTTATTTATTTCAGGCCTTTCAGATGTAACTCTAATCATATCTGTCAACACCCCATGTCTTAATTTCCTGCTTGTACTGGTACTATATTAGGTAACATCACAAACCGTTTCCATTCTCCCGCACTTGTGACTGATCTCTTTTCAGATTTCTGGATGAGTGCACTTTGTTGTGTCAATAAAGGCAGAGAAGGATGTTTTGAAAGATGTCGCGGAAATTGTTTCCCTCTGGATTTGTTGTCAGAATGTCTACAAAGTGATGTAAGAGAATGACTGTCAGCGAGACGGTGGCTTTATGCACCGCAGGAGGAGGCACAACAGGGTGAGAAAGGAAGAAAGGAGAGGAGGCACAACAGGGTGAGAAAGGATGCATCTGTTACAACTGTTGTGTCTGCTGAGGATGTTCTGAAATAGTCTGAAAAAAGACTTGGAATTAATTAAACTGGGCCTAAATAACTGTTCCATTAATTGTCATAATAATAATAATAATAATAATTATAAATTGAAATTTTGAAAGCAACTTGCCTTAGCAACCCACAGGACAATACACATCCTATAAAGGCTCTTGTGTTCCATGTGAAACAATATGGACTAGTTCACTAATTAGGGGTTACTAATTAAATAATTAATATATGAGAAAAGACTGTTTAGAATATTATTTACAATTAAATGACAGCATCAATAAAAGTGTCCTTTCTCACAGAAGATATTTGACATTTCACATTAGAAAAAGAACACACGTGAATGATAAAATGAATGATGGCTGGATTCCATTTAGCTGCTTCAGTTTCAGGGTCCTGGTATTGTTCATGCTGTCACACTGTCATGGCCTACTGGGACACTTGAATAGAACAGAAGCACTGTTAATGTTGTTCGTAACACCTGTGCTTTTCCTACTATGACTAGTCAGAATGTCTGCTCAGAAAAAGGCCTATAGCAGAAGAGAAGAGTGATAAAGTCAGCAAACTTACACAGCAATATCTATTTTGATCCAGAAATCCATTTATAATTAAACAGATACAGGAGTTAGTATTAAGAGTAGCTGTATCTATAACTTACTCTAAAGAAAGCAATGCTGAACAAAATAGAAGCAAAATACTGTGAAAATGCACTAGTAAATAATAAAGAAGGAACAGGGGATTGCCATGGCACCACAACTTAAAGGCAGGGCTGGTACATTTTTCCAATATACACTTTTTTATATATTGTTTGAAATGGGCTTTACACCCTGACAGCTATAAATAACTTGAAAAAGGTGTGAAAAAGCTCCGTCATCTGTAGCTGCTGTAATCCCTTAAAAACGCCCACCAATCACTGCCTTGCGGTCTGCTTGGAGAGAATCAATGAAATGCCCCCTTGCCCCGCTGTGCCTACTCCACCCCTCCCATGAACTAGCCTGAGCTCAGTGTGCATTGTCACCACATTGCTGCCAGTAGTCATGTTTGTTTTATACATTCTGGATGATGATATTCGTTGTTTGCTTAACACTAAATGAGACATGAAGTCAAATTGCGGTCCTTGCTCCACTCTGAAGCAGCGAGGCAGCGGTGCTCGTGCACGTCTGTGTGTGGGTGGGGCGGAGGGGTTAGACAGAGCCCTGAGGAGATGCTACTTTCAAATTTTACTAGATTTTCAACATTACCAATTTTGACTTTAATGATGTTGCAGAAAGTATGTAAATACTGTATGTACTGCATTGCTGTTTTACACATGAACTACTGTAAACACTGTAGCCACAGCGCTGACTAGTGGTTTTAGTACTCGACTAGTCAATAATTAATGCAACCTCTTCCAGACTTTCAATGAAATGGTCCAATCTACAAGAGACATGCTTTTCCTATATTGACCTCTGGGCAACAGTCTTATCTAGGTCCACAGCTATAATGTGTGTATGTATTGTTTGTCTCATTGTATTTTTGTACCATGGAAAAGGTTTGAAAATCCATGTTCTTATTTATTCTTGTAGTATCTCTTCAGTCTTCCTTTCCATCCATCTGTCTGTCTGTCTGTGTGTCTGCCTAGTCCCACCTCATGTCATCTCTCCATCAGGGCAGCCTCCTCACCAAACCTCGGTGCAAGCCGTTTCCAGATGCCCCCCCAGTATCTGACTGTGCGGTATGTCCCAGCCCTTCTCAAGGGAGGGGTGTCTCACTACAATCAGGTTTCACCCCTCCCCGCCGCTCTGCTTGCTGCCATCAGTCCTGGTCTCTTCTTTTCCAAATCTACATGTCTTTTTTTCTCTTTGGTAATGAATGAGTTTCAGTGTTCAATTAAGTGTTCTTTCATACCTGTGGAAGTTACAGTTGCTACAACGTACAGCTTGACTGTAAGGCAAGTACCAGGTTTAGCTGGATGTAGGGTCTCAAAGATTGGTTTTACCTGGGCAAAGGTCAGGTATTAAAATATTTTCTTTTTTTGAGGTTCAGGCCTGAGTCAAGCTCCCCTGTGATTTCCTTTTCCTTCTTGATTTACAACAGGCTGTCCATCTCCGTGCTTGCTTGTTTGGGTGTTGTGGGTGTCTCAGCTTGTGTTTTTCTAAGTGTCCATTCAACCACTGTTGTTCCCTCTGCCCTTTCTTTAATAATCTTACTATATTTCCTCTTGCATCTTTGGTTGCCAGGGGGTTGACTGGTGCTAGGACTTTCTTCCAGGTCCACTTCCGCTATCAATTCTAGTATCTTTTGGGGTTTAAAGGGTCAATTATTGAATAACATGGGGCTGAAAACTGCTGCTGCTCTGCTCGCTATAGATGATCATATCGGCAGACTGTAAAACTTTGTTGGATTTTCTGCCACTAAATTGGTTACAATTCTATTGGTTCCTAATGGTAATGTTTCAATGACTACATATTTGAGCGAACAAAAATGATGTGGAGTTCCCCACGGTTCGATTCTAGGGCTAACACTGTTTAAACTCTACATGCTCTCACTATCTTAAATTACGCAAAATTACTGCGTGCAAGTCAGTGATTAGATGTACTAAAAAGAAGGAATTTGAGGACTGTAGCAATGTTGGGGGAGCTACATTATATAATAAAAACATGTATATGAGTTTATAGGCTGGATCCAGTATTTGTAGACATGATATTGTATGCTTAAAAATCGCTTCACAATTTATGTAAAACATGTTTCACATTTTAATTAAATAATTAAAGTCAGTCAATTTTAATCTCAAACACCATTTCACATGTGAAAGAAAATTACATATTGGCTCATGTGGTTTTCAGATTTAGGACCTGTGAAAACATCAATTTAACATCACATGTGCAACACTGTTTTTACATATACATTCATATATATGTCAAACAACATTTCACATGTGAATCAATTCACACATAAGCCAAAAGTTCAGTTTATTTACAACATTCTAATATGTTTATAGAAAACTAAAGGCGCTTTTCCTGATCTTTTTACAGTCCACGGTCCGTTTATCAAGATTGAAACAGGCATCTAAATGTCTGACCTAATATTTGAATTTAGGTACTAAAAAAACTACAAAATATATTCATATGAAAAAGCAATCTTTTTTTTCAGCAAGCAGACAAGGTAAAAATGATCATAGATACCCAAACAAAATCATATGTAGGCATATGTGGTTTCTGGACATACCGTGAGAAACTTTATTTTGAACATTATTCCTAATGTCTGTAATATTTCATAACTTGGACTCATGACCTTGGTATTTTTATAATCCCAGCTACGGTCCTCGCAACATGAAGACAATAAATCTGCTACCACATTAAATATATAGTGAAAAGTAAAGAATGTATATCTAAGAAAGACCTAGAAAGGTTTGTCAGATCACTGTACTAGCTACCTGTGTGTAAAATACTTCCTTTCCACCAAAATTACATAGTGTTTATGTATAAAATGCATGTCAAATTCTGTTGTTCCTGGACAGAAAATGCAGGAGTACAACCTCAAAGTGAAATGTTGATGGATGTCACCATGTTTAAGCTTTCCTATCATGACTGTTCTTGTCTTTATTTTAATCAGCTTGCTTTGTGTATTGTCTTCTTCTTGTATGACCCCAAATTATTACAGCTTCTTCAATCAATGTCGCCACTGTCATTCATTTCACTCCCACTGAGTGAGGCAGACAGGATACGAGCTGCAGCCCCTCGTCTTAACCTGACAATTTATTCTGTCAAAGTTACACAGGGCGATAATTAGCTAGAACCATTTGATATTACATGTTAGGAAATAATAAATGTTAGCTTGATAGTCAAGAGGACACATGCAGGAAATGTACTAAAGAGGTATGTATAGTCCCAGTGGCCTCCTGGCTCCATTGATAGCAGACTAAGAGGTCACACTTCATTTGTCTGACAGACTGCGGGAATACCACCAGGGACAGAAAAGTTAAAGTTCATTTTTTCATACCTCTGTGCCAAAAGAATATTCTTCTTTCTCATCTGTGTGTTGAGGTTAGTGATGATGGTGAAAATCTCCTGCCCGTATGCCTGTACAACAGGAAAAGGAGCTGAATGATTCCAGACACTGACACAGAGATGATTTTTTTTCTTAAGAAAGCTATGCAGTTTTTCTTGCCTCTTTGATTTAATAAAGCCTATTTGTATAGGTGCCAGGCAAATGGTCCAGATGAAAGTAAAGGCGCGAGTAGCATTCAGCTCTCCCTGTAAACTCCCATTGTGCTGTAATTACCTGCACACAGTAGCCTCTCACAGCATTTGCAATTAATGCTTTTGTCAGCCCCCTTTGATGTTGGATTTAATTAAATAAAAAACTATTATGCTAACAAAAGCCTTCACCAAGATGCAATGGGAGTCAGAGAGCAGCAGGGCCTAAAGCAGTCAAAGCTGGGAGCAGCTGGAATGGCAGGGTGTTCAACCTTCAAATGCACAACAGGTTCACCCATTTAGTGAAAATGTGGTATATGCCAGATTATATTCATCTTCTAGGGATCTGTGTAATGATAATGGCCTGCTTTGAGTTTGGACTTAGAGTACCTTCTGGATTTTGAGGCCATACTTGTTTAGTGTGACTTCTTTCGCCCTGTGACTATCCACTAGTCATTCTGTGCTGGTAATGACTGTGTCCACCCCTCTGTTTTAGCTCTCCATGCTCTTCACTGAGGAGTGTGATAAGGTGCGGGACTTGATGCATGTTCACTCCTTCAGCTACGACTTCCACCTGCGAGTGGTTCACCAGTACTTGCTTGGCTGCCACATGACGCTACGCCAGGGCTACCAGCTCACCGACTTCCTGGACGACTTCATCTCCCATCACCCGGACATTCCCAAGTTTGGCCGCAACCACGTCTTCCAAGGTGACTTTGGTGTAAAGTAATATTTAAAGTTACCCTGCAACTCCCAATTGCTGTGGAAATCTAGAATCACCAGAAATAGGCAGATTCACTAAAGGTTTGTGCTTAAAAGAGCAAATGGCTACATCAGAATACCATGTGGGTAACCTACAATGGATAAAGAGTAGAGAGTGAGCTACCTCTGCTGGTCTTGGCTTAGGCTACATCCACACTACTACGTTTTGGTTTGAAAATAAATACCTTTTGCTTAGTTTACGCCTCACGTTCGCACTACTCCAGCGTTTCCGAGCCCCTAAAACGGAGACATTTGGAAACACTACTGCGCCTGTTTTGGTTTGAAAACTCTGGGGTTGCTTTGTAGTCTGGACGGGCACAAACCTTTGGAAACGAAGACACACGTCAGTCAGTCTTATTAGTTAGGTAGGCTAACATACCTTTCAGTAACTGTTCCACCTCGTCCTCGGTCCAAGATAATAAATCCCTGCTCTTAATTTTCACCATTGTTGTTCTTGCTCCAAAGTATTATCTGTATACATCCATGATTTTCAACCACAGAGTAATGTCAGACAATCTGCTTTCTGTTTACACCGGCACACACATGCCCAGTGTATGCTAATGGTCATGTGATATGTAATGTCAGACGTGTTAATATGGAAGGTGATTACTGGAGTTAAAACTCTTCTGTAGATAAAGATAGTTTTTGGCTTCACAATGCATTAGAGTCTAAGCCTCAGGATCTCACCCCATCTGTCAATATCTCAATATTGCTATTACACAATCTAAAATAATCCCATTCTACCTGTGACTATTTCATCCTGCTGATGCTTAGAAGGAGTTTGGAACTGGTTTCTCAAATGGCGGTGATACCAGAAGCGCAATTAGATCATAGATTAGCGCAACACCTGAAAAGCACCGTTGTTACTTTCTGCTCCTCACCACGGCGCTTCTCAGGTGCTGCGAGCAAATCACTCCGCCCAAGTAGCAGAAGTAGCAGTGGTTCGCCTTCTGAGAATATAGTTCCCAGTATGTATACAGTTAGAAGATGCCTGTGTCTCATGTGACCTTGTTATTTGTAAACGCTGTGACTATACAAATCACATCATGTAAATAGGAAAATGTTGGTGTTATTTTGTCACTTATTGAGAGCAGTAGGCTAGATGGAGCCGGTCACCTCCAGGATCTGTGCTAAGCTAGGCTAGCGGTGGGTGCGTCAGACAGAGTTACAACACGCACGGAGATGAGAAGTATGTATCTAACTCTGGGGGATACGGTGAATAAGCTAAAGTCCCAATAAGTCGTGTGTTCCTTTAACCCTTAGATACCCACCATAGACCCATTTTTGTTAATGTTTAGCGTGTATAAGGGCCTAATATATTGTGATTAAAGTATATTATGCCCATCACCATGCTCTATTATGTCTTATAAGAACCCATTTTCATTCAGAGATATTGAGGTGAGAGGTCAAGGGACCCCTTTGAAAATGGCCTGCCAGTTTTTCCCTCACCGAAATTTAGCCAAACTTTGGAGCGTTATTTAGCCTTATTTCCGAGAAGCTAGCATGTCATGTCATATCATGCCATGTCATATCATGCCTTAGGGCTTCTACTTTCATATGATACTGATATCTCCTCATAGCTATAGAAGCCAGCCTGCTACAGCTTCTTAAAGACAGTAATGTTGGCGCGGGTCTCAGTTGTGAGTCTAGCTATTAACCTGCGCTAAATGTCTGGTGTCTCCTTCAGCTCCCTTTACTGCTCACTGCTGGCCAAAAGAGAATCCCCCAAAAAAAATTGTTTTTCAAAATATTTCACTGCCACACAAAAGAGATGATATAAATCCTAACTGCTTTCATTTGTTTTCCTTTCCTTATCACTGTTGTTTCCGTCTTAGGAGGAGTTATTTCTGAGTCATTGAAGAGATACAGACGTGCTCAAATTTGTTGGTACCCTTACAGCTCATTGAAATAATGCTTCATTCATCCAGAAAAGTGATGAAATTGAAAGCTATTTTAGCATGTATACTTGCATGCCTTTGGTATGTCCTAGAATAAAGCAAAAAAGCTGTGAAAAGAGATGAATTATTGCTTATTCTACAAAGATATTCTAAAATGGCCTGGACTCATTGGTTGGCACCCCTTAGAAAAAATAATAAATAACTGGATTATAGTGATATTTCAAACTAATTAGTTTCTTTAATTAGTGTCACACATGTCTCCAATCTTGTAATCAGTCATTCAGCCTATTTAAATGGAGAAAAGTAGTCACTGTGCTGTTTGGTATTATTGTGTGCAACACACTGAACATGGACCAGAGAAAGCAAAGGAGAGAGTTGTCTGAGGAGATCAGAATGAAAATAATAGACAAGCATGGTAAAGGTAAAGGCGACAAGACCATCTCCAAGCAGCTTGATGTTCCTGTGACAACAGTTGAAAATATTATTAAGAAGTTTAAGGTCCATGGAACTGTAGCCAACCTCCCTAGGCGCGGCCGCAAGAGGAAAATCGACCCCAGAGTGAACAGAAGGATAGTGCGAATGGTAGAAAAAGAACCAAGGATAACTGCCAAAGAGATGCAAGCTGAACTCCAAGGTGAAGGTACGTCAGTTTCTGATCGCACCATCCGTCGCTTTTTGATTGAAAGTGGGCTCTATGGAATAAGACCCAGGAGGACTCCACTTTTGAAAGAAAAACATAAAAAAGCCAGACTGGAATTTGCTAAAATGCATATTGACAAGCCACAATCATTCTGGGAGAATGTCCTTTGGACAGATGAGTCAAAACTGGAGCTTTTTGGCAAGACACATCAGCTCTATGTTTACAGACGAAAAAATGAAGCTTTCAAAGAAAAGAACACCATACCTACAGTGAAACATGGTGGAGGCTCGGTTATGATTTGGGGCTGCTTTGCTGCGCCTGGCACATGGTGCCTTGAATCTGTGCAGGGCACAATGAAATCTCAAGACAAGCATTCTGGAGCGAAACGTACTGCCCAGTGTCAGAAAGCTCTGTCTCAGTTGCAGGTCATGGGTCCTCCAACAGGATAATGACCCAAAACACACAGCTAAAAGCACCCAAGAAGTGGCCTTCTATGAGTCCTGATCTCAATCCTATCGAACATCTATGGAAAGAGCTGGAACTTGCAGTCTGGAGAAGGCACCCATCAAACCTGAGACAGCTGGAGCAGTTTGCTCAGGAAGAGCGGGCCAAACTACCTGTTAACAGGTGCAGAAGTCTCATTGAGAGCTACAGAAAACGTTTGATTGTAGTGACTGCCTCTTAAGGTTGCCTCTAAAACCTAACAAAATATTAGGTATATCGGTCCCATCATTTTTGTCCATGCCATTTTCATTTGTTTTCTTATTTACAATATTATGTTGAATAAAAAATCAAAAGCAAAGTCTGATTTCTATTAAATATGTAATAAACAATGGTGGATGGCAATTACTTTTGTCAGTTTCAAGTTATTTCAGAGAAAATTGTGCATTCTTAATTTTTTGTGGAGGGGTACCAACAAATTTGAGCACATCTGTAAAAGAAAGATATTATGTTTTCGCATGAAGGGTTTTAAAAGCTCTGTGATTATCTTCATGAGAGCCTCTGATCCTCGTGTACATCAGGGAGCTTGTCCATCTCCACGGGGATGATAACTGCTCATCAGCTCTACAACTACATCACGGACCACGCCAGCACCTACGGCATGAAGCCGCTCCGCATGTCCAAGGCTGCGGTCGCCACCGACAACAAGAAAGGGACGCCTGACCTGCACGAGTATGCACTAGTGGCTCTGTGGAACAGGTGAAAATACATTCAACAATTATTATTGATATTGATAGAATTTTCGAGACTGCTTAACAATCCGACTCTTTATCGATACCATTATCAATACTTTTCTATTATTTGGTGGTAAGACGAGACGACAAATTCTTCATCTTAACAGAAGTATTATTGCTTCTATTGCAAAAACTGTGAGTCTGTGGCTGTTTGATTTCTTCTGTCTCTGTCGTTGATTAAGCGGCCCATAGAGAGCGGTGCTCTCTGTATCCAGTCCGACTATGTTTTCAATGATTTGCGGTGGGGGGGCTAATCTTTACCTCTGGTCTTTACACACGGTGCTCGTAAATCATTGTTCCGATTCCCGCACGTATCTATTTTTAGACATAACATTATATGATCCACTACTCTCGACTGCAGTATCGATAAGCTCGGACCTTATTGATTTTGGGGTTTTGAGAAATTTGGAATCAGGTCCTTAACAGAAGCAGGTTTCGAGACCCATTCCTAATTCTCATGACATAATGGGTTGTCTGTGAAGGACAAAACTTTTCCAGGTCTGCTCCAAGATCACTGGAGTCCAGCAGAGAGACCTCAGCTCTGTGGAAGATACGGGTGGTTCAGATAGGGCTGCACAATATATTGTTTTTTATCGTCATCGCAATATCAACTGCCGCAATACACATATCACGAAAGGTTGCAATATACCGCGATAGACGCTACGATATTTTTTGTGTTATCTGAAAGAAAATATCAGTAGAGCACTACACATTACAATGTAACTGTTCTTTTTTAGTGCTGTATTTATGTTCAATTCAATCTTCAATTTGTTTAATGAAAGGATGTTAGAAATGATTTCCCTTTCATTGGTTTTAAATTTAACACACGGTTTGTTGTGCAGCTCTAGTTCAGAAAGCTGAAAAAATAACTCAACCTGACCATGCACTTTTTAGTGATTTTTTTTTTTTTTGTTATGCCGTCAGGCCAGCCCTTCAGTTTAACCCTTTTATGTTCCTGCCTGGGAAATTAATTGGAATGTGAATTCGTTCATTCCTTCGGCCATTAGGCTGCTGAATACAAACCGTTGACCTGATCTATGCTCTTGTTGCCACTGGCATGTTGATGTCAATGCTGATTGTTGTCGTACTTATTTATTACATGGATGGGATAGACTGTAAAAATTAATTGCCCCTTGGCGATTAATAAAGTTTTCTGAATCTGAATAAACCGCTTAATTTCAACCTTCTCTTTTTTTCTCTTCTTTCTTGATTTAGTTCGGGTTCTTACAAGGATCTGGAGGGCCTGCACCACCATGATGACTTTGACGTGTCGCTGGTGGTGTGCCATAATGCCGCTCCATTTGAGGAACAGTCTGACGGGGAGAGGCATCTGCTGAGGTAAAGAGATATGAAAGAATGGATATAAGGAAGACATAAAGCGTGAGCCTATAAAAGGAAAAACATTTCCACTTAGCTTTTTTTTTGTGTGGAAATTGTATTTATTAATTGTTAATTGCAATAAATAGTGACTTGACTATGAAAATAATAGTTCATAGCAGCCTTAGTTTGGTCGTAGATATCAATTGTCCATATTGATTATCTAAAGTAGTCTGATTGATACTGGATTTTTAGGTTGATGCAGATATCGATATTTGAGTTTAAATAAAATCAGACTATTTTGCTAAATATATTTTAAATTCGTTTTATAGAAACACATAATGCTAACATTTCGTTTTTGATAAATATCCCTTTGGTTAGTAAAGAATTGCATTGAGCAGGACATTTTACAGTTGAAAAATAAACATTAAACAACATAAGGCATATTCACATTGTTGGGATAAAAACTAAAAGCTTTTTTTTAATCATTGTGTACGTGGTAGTGAAGTCCAAATGAAGCTTTGTGAACCAATAGTTGTATTTGTTGACCCAACTAGATGGCGCTCTTGGTTTAAAGAAAAAGGCTCAAGGAATGATAATTCAGTATGCTTTCAGTCTCGCATTGCCAGACCTTCCTCCACAGCGCTGCGGAGGAAGGTCTGGCTAGTCCACACAGCATTCCAGGATGGGAGAAAAACTTGCTCTAGTTATTTCTTTAAACCAATCACAATCGTCTTGGGTGGTGCTGAGCGCCAGACGGAGCAACGGTGCCTCTGCAAAATAGCCTCAGGAAGGAACTTGTTTTGGTGGAACATGTGTACGTTCAAAGGTTGTTTTACTCAGATTGGACAGATAGTCTAGCTAGCTGTCTGGATTTACCCTGCAGAGATCTGAGGAGCAGTTAACCATAGTCCTCAGAAATCCACTGGAGGTTAGAACGGCAACACAAAGGAAGAGGAAGGTGACGGACACATGGCTGGAAATCACGGACATCCGGCGGAATTTCCGGCAGCGCCTGAACAATCCCGGTAGTGGAATGTCGTCGATATAGACTAGTGTGCTTTCAACCCTTTGTTAAACAGAGAGCGCCATCTAGTGGGCTCAGAAAATAAAGAAAATGCTTCACGAAGCTTCATTTGGGCATCACTACTATGTGCTGTGTTGCGACGGCTCTGCGTTTACGGTTGTTTTGTGCCAAGCTGAGCAGGGGGCACTGCGAAAGTTTGGATTTGTTGCGTTGACTTAGCACTGCTTGAACTGAAATACGGACCAAAAAATGATTAGCCTACTATTGTGACTGAATTTTCCGAACTGTATAATAACAAACTGGCCTCATATTGACACCAGACAAAAACATTAATAATCAAATAACAGCATGCACCGGGAGTTTCGGAGTGGTAAATATTGCGCCGACCAATACGCAACGCAAGACCCTTGTTTTTACTGCTGAAACTGGAATATGCCTTTACAGAAAATATGACAATATATTTTAAACTAAAGATATACAGTACATGTCCATGATAAGTTTATTCTTACACTGTAAAATGTCCCAGCTATCTTGATCATAATTCTTTAAAAGTCTTTCTTACTATGTTTTGAAAGAAAAGGAATAATACATCCTGCCTCTCAATTATGAAAAGTTCATAGAATTCATAAGCAATAAAATACAATGTTGCACTTCAGTACACTTAAGGCTCATTTATGCTCCCTGTTACGTACGAAAATGTCCATTTCAAACGATGTAAGCATCACTTCCATGCGTCCTTTATGTTGGCATGGATGTTAAGCAATACATCCACTAAAGGGGGCTCAAACTAATCGGTCTCGCCCGGACCTTTACTTTTCCTTTGCCTCCATCCAACTCCCATTTAATTCCCGTCCAATCTCCTCCCAGCTGTTCTAAAGTAACTGTTCGTCTCTGTGCCTGGGCGAAGTAAGTAGCCTAGCTCCGCCATTTTTAAAATGTCTTTGTCATGTCCTATGGTCTTGTCTCGCTTGAACTATTGGCTACACTTCCACATTTTCCAGTGGTACTGCTCCGTTTCATCCATAGCCGTAAAGCTTTCAGACAATGTGCACATAACATGTGAAAGAATGTCGGGAAATTAAATTCCAATGTCATGTAATTACCAGAGGCCACAGTGGCGGCTGTTCAGCCAAAGTTACATAGTCCTGCTTTCAATGAATGATTGACGGTTATAACAGTCATGACCAGTCCATCTTTACATAGTAATAACTTTCTACAACAATACAGATATATCTGGTATGTATTAGTCCAGCTGTAATCTCAAGAAGCATATGCTGCAATTGCAATGAATGCCTTTCTTAATTCTCATATATCTTTATGTGTAGGTTACGATTCTATGTGATCATGACTAGTCAGAGAGAGCTCTTCCCCCGCCTCACTGCTGACATGCGCCGTTTCAAGAAGCTTCCTCAGATCCACCGTGATCCTGGTGAGCCGGGTGGCCGCCCACCACCGGACCAGGCCGAGGCCGGCGGGTCACGTGGTGGCGACCAGGACCTCTGGGAGGAAACACCATCTGAAGCTGCAGCCGCCTTGGCTCCCAGCGACGGCAACGAGTTTTACCCTCTGGCAGGGGTGGGCCCCGAGGCTCAGGGGCTGCTCTACCCCTCCCCTCTGTTCCCGCTGCTCCACAATGAGGTGGCGTCGGCCCGCAGACAGATCCAGGCCAGCGTGGAGCAGGCCATGGGACACTGCCGCAGGGACAACCTGTGGAGGAGGCTGTTCCACGGAGAGCACCTGGCCCTGGACAAACTCAAGCTAACCAAGCTGTCCTTCAGCGAGCTGGAGGAGCTGCTGGAGGCCGTGCAGAGCCGCTCGGTGGGGGAGATTGACCCACAACTGGTAAGATTTCCACCAGGGCTGAACGATTTGGGGAAAAAAATCTAAGTGTGATTTGTTTTTCCTGCGAGATATTGCGATTACAATTCCATTTGCGTATTTTTTTTGCACCTTCTACCATCATGTTAAATAAAGTAATAAAAAATAAATTAAAGATCCTTTCATTCATCAGTTTCTGTAAACAATCTGTGATATGTAACATTATTCCAGCATGTATCTTATTAAAAAACAGTAAATATAATAAAAAGAGGAATAAAAAAACGTCAAATCAAATGTTAAACATTCAACTAAATATTTCACATTCAATTAAACACGGTCTTCACGATTAGCTAATCTTCTTTCAAATCGCGATTTCGATTTGAAAACGATTAAAGGTCCTATGACATGCTGCTTTTTGGATGCTTTTATATAGGCCTCAGTGGTCCCCTAATACTGTATCTGAAGTCTCTTTTATATAGGCCTCAGTGGTCCCCTAATACTGTATCTGAAGTCTCTTTTATATAGGCCTTAGTGGTCCCCTAATACTGTATCTGAAGTCTCTTTCCCGAAATTCAGCCTTGGTGCAGAATTACAGCCACTACGAGCCAGTCCCACAATGAGCTTTCCTTAGGATGTGCCATTTCTGTGTCTGTAGCTTTAAATGCTATTGGGGACGAGAGAGGGGGGGCAAGGTGGAGGGTGGGGGTCTGGCCTTGACCAACTGCCATGCTTGCTTTACTCGTTTGCAAGCCTTGATGTCTCTCTCTTTCTCATGGGTGGGCCGAATTCTCTGGGCGGGCAAAGCAGAGAAAGGGGAGGTAACCTTTCCCCTTATGATGTCATAAAGGGAAGATTCCAGATCGGCCCATCTGAGCTTTCATTTTCTCAAAGGCAGAGCAGGATACCCAGGGCTTGGTTTACATCTATCACCATTTCTAGCCACTGGGGGACCATAGGCAGGCTAGGGGAACTCATATTAATGTTAAAAAACCTCATAAAGTGAAATTTTCATGCCATGGGACCTTTAATCGTTCAGCCCTAATTTCCTCATAAGCTTTTCATTTTACATTCATCCACCATCCTTTGAGCCAGCACTCAACATGAACCTTTGGGTGCACTTATCAAGGCCTGGTGTACCCGGACATTAATATAAGTCATTTTTGGTCTATTACTAACATATTCACAGTTTTGCCGCCATTACTATTGGTTATAAAAAAAACACTGTGTGCTCACCAGGTTTATTGCTAAGATCTGGAAACATGGGAACATAGTGACATCTTTATAAAGAAGTGGACAGGGCAAGAACCTGTAACAGTCACAGGACTGCTCCAGGTTTTTATCCTCACTTACTTGGCTAACCTGAATGGTAACATTAATACTAGGGGTGTCACGTTTCCCATTTTAAATCAAAAATGGATTGAAATGAGCTTTCAATTTTGACTATCAAAAGCAGGATCGGAAATTCCTCCAGTATTTTTTCTCTCTCCACAACGCCTAGTTGCGCACGTCCGAATTAAAACTATAAAATGATATGTTTTTAATGGTGTTAAACTAATTCAATTGTATTTATAGTATCAAATCCTAACAGGAGTTATCTCAAGACATTTTACAGATAGAGTAGGTCTAGACCACACTCTATAATTTACAAAGAACCAACAATTCCCCCAAGAGCAAGCATTTAGTGCGATATTGGCGAGGAAAACTCCCTTTAGGCCTCGGACAGACCCAGGCTATTGATGGGCAGCCACAGAGACACTGATGCAGATCTAGAGAAATATGATTCATAATTATTATAGCAGTTGGTATGATGAACAGTGGCAAATAAAGTAATAATAAAGACAGTGGAACTATGACTAGAAATAATAGTTGTAGGAGTTCAGGGCATAGCGGGGTGTAATGTTTTCACATAAAACATATTATAATAGCGTTCAACGCAATGCAAAAGCATTGAACCTCGATCATAACCTTGATCATAACCCCACAGATCCCCCAGAAGAAAAGCAGTTGTCATTTCTTCCCTGAATGTGCACGTGTGTTCAGATAGTGTTGATGGTGAATGACAGCTGTGTGTGATGTGTGTGCAGGACTGTTTCCTGACCATGAGTCCGGCCTGGTACCAGAGTCTGATCAAAGTCCTGCTGAGCCGCTTCCCTCAGAGCTGCAGACACTTTGACGACAACGGCATCCAGTATCTGGTGAGAAGATGCACCTTTCCTCCGTTCTCTTTGTATATGAGAGACAATGAAGCAGAATCAACGCTAACTCTGATGAATCAGTCGAGATGTGTAACTGTTGTTTTCAGGTTTTAAGTAGGGCTGAAGGATTTGGGGGATTATTATAGATATTGATATTGCGATTACGATTCAATTTGTTTTGTTTTTTAAATAGTTTAGCTAAAGTTCACTGTGTAACAGATAAAACATGTCATGGAGCATTATAATATGAGATGATGATATGTCTGCTATGTCTCAGTTCAACAGCAGCATCTACATATTACACCTTCTACCATCATGTTAAATAAAGTTATACAAAATAAATTAACAACCTACTGAAAATAGGACATTTCTGTAAACAATCTGTGATATGTAACATTATTCACAGCATATATCCTATGAAAAAAACAGTACATATAATAATGAAAAAGAGGAATAAAAAATGTTAAACCAAATGTTACACCAACAGGGTTTCCGCAGGGGCTTAAAAAGTTTTAAAAAAGTCTAAAATGTCAAATAGAAATTGTAGGCCTTAAAAAGTCTTACTGTATTGTGTTCTAGGTCTAATATCATTTTAAACAGGTCTTAATTTTCCTACGTCCATGTAACTCTACCTCTAATGCTCTTTTTTAATTCCATGGTGTTGTAGTTCTTTCTGTCGCTAGTCCAAATATAATTCGCTGTATTACGACTACAAATGAGACCAACATGCAACTGATACGGCAGCCAATCTAGACACCAGTCCTATAATGCCAATGAGTAAAACGGGGAATTGTTTCAGACGATGTTTCCGGACTCTGACATCTGACTTTCTTTTTTTTTTTATGTTGTGATATAGGTCTTAAATGTCATTCATAATGGTCTTAAAAAGTCTTAAATTTGACTTGGTGAAACCTGCAGAAACCCTGACCAAACATTCAACAAAATATTCACATTTGATTAATCGCAGACGATTAGCTTATTGCATTCTTTCAAATCTCGTTCAGCCCTAGTTTTTAGTGGTTAGTGTTTTGTTGGAGGTTTGCAAAGTGTAACTTCACGAAGTCCCCCAAGTCCGCCTCAGCATTTCTCTGGCTTCAGCGTGATATAAAACATGGGAACAGTCATTTCATTGAAAGAGTCACTTTAGTCACTGTGGGCTCAGCTTTTAACTCTCCTGTTGGCCTCGTTTTAAAAATCGCTAAATCAGAAACATGGGTTTCTTTTTAAGCAAATTGCCCAAAAATCGCATGGATGGTTCCCTACAGCGCTCTTCGCAAGTAAAATTAATGATCACTACTTTTATTGAATTTTGAGTGTCTTATTCAGTTGTATTAGCCTGACAAGCCAGACCCACATTAAGATGTTGGGTCTGGGAACTCACCATTGGCAGGGTTCAATCCGAGGGGCGGGATAAACGGTTGTCTTTCAAATTCCGTCTACACGCAATAGGATAGCGCTACAACCAACCAGAGCAACGAAGATGTTAGCGGAGCTAGTTGATAGATTGAACTTTTGCCGTATCCGGTCGGTAAAACTCCGAACACATCTTCCTTTTTTAAGAATGACTTCAGTGCCGTTCTTTGTTCTTTTCTCAAAGAAAAGCTTAACTCCAAGTCTTCCAGAGTCGCGGCCAAAGCCGCTGTTCCCAGCAACAGCGGCCATAAGCCCGCCCACCGACTCTATACACGATGTGATTGGTTTTTCCAGCTCGCAAGCCAACGTAGAGTTGCTAGACCCCCTGGCTGCAAATTACATTTGCTGCTGCTAGGGTGTGTCTGATTATCCATCAACATCCGTTCCTCTAATATTAGTCAAAATAATTCATAATTTAATTTTTTTTTAACTGAAAAACATGGGTATAAGTTTATTGGTTTATTGACCATTAATTCCAAAAATAAGTGTTAAACTATAGTGCTTAGAAGTTGGTCGTGGTGAAAAAATGTGTAAAATGTCGGAAAAAAACGACAAAAACATAAAAAAAAGTATTTTTAAAAAAGGGAAAAAGTGTCAAAGTCATCGAAAAAACAATAGTCAAAAAAGTGTTAATTTTCTATTTTGGAATTTTGGAGAGGACATGTTCGGCGGGAAGACAACACAAGGGTTAAATGTAAAAAAAGGACTCTGGAGGGATTATTTTAATCTTGAGGAGGACAATTATGGGATCCTGCTGACTTTATGAGACTACTCATTCATTTAGTAAATGAGAAAGCTGGAGATGAATAGAATGTGCCTTATTTCCAGAGACTGGGACCACAGCCGGACCTCTTACTGCTTTCCTGTCCTCGTTATCCAGTTTATTAGCTGCAGCTTTTTTTTGTCAAATGTAAAAAAAAAAAAAATCATTTTTGGAACTGTTTTGTGTGCGATGAGTGATGTTTCCTGATCCCTACGTTCACTGTGGTGCAGTGTTTGTTCCTGACGACAAGCCTTTCTGTGCACTAGGGCTGCACGGTATGAGGAAAATATCTAATTGCGATTATTTTGACTGACATTGCGATTGCGATATGATTCACTATATTGGAGGGAACGATCCAATATAGTTTTTGTGTCATTTTCATTGAAAAAATATTACAATAAAAAAAAATGATTATAGTGTGATTTTTGCGAGGACCTGTGATTTGGATATTGCACTAGTCCATATTGCGCTTTCAATTCAATTGTGATTAATTGTGCAGCCCTACTGTGCACTACAACTCTGATTTAGTAGCTCTGGCTGGAGTTTCTCCTTAGCAGCTGCCACTGAGACTCATGGGAAGTGTAGTATTTTGTGCCAATCAAATCACTTATACTTTACATGACTACCATGTTGTGCTTTAGACATCTTAATGTAGTCTTTCTGCTCCTTCCGACAGCCTTTGGTTTGCGTACAATCATGAATCGTAGCGTTTCAGTCTTATTGAGGGTCCCATATTACGCTCATATATTTTCAGGTCGGGGTGGTGGATAGGTCAAACAATACAGGGCTTTCACCCGGGAGACCGTGGATCGCGTCCCACGTGTGGCGTTTTGTTTCCCCCTTGTTTTCCTAATCACAACCGTCCCGTTATTGTAGCGCGTCCCCCGCAGCTATCTCCCGGCGTGTGAGGCGTCCTTTCCCCGTTGTCGCGTGTCCCCCAGAGACAGCGGATTGTTTTCCGGGGTGTGACGTTTGCCTCCCCCACAAATGTCACACCCAACCTCTGAATAGATGGTTCCCATTTCATGCTGGCCACCACAAAATAAACGAGATAAACGTGTTGTTGTACACCAATCAATAGATTAAAAATAACGTGACGATTACACGAACTGCCGTGAGACCGTGTTATGTATTTTGGGTTTCTACTAGAACATGTGGACACGCTTTATTGTTCGAAAAACATTATTTTTTGCATGCAGTCTTTCTGAATAAACCTGTATTCAGCCTCTGTCTGAAACGCTCCGTTTTAGCGCCAGTCTCTTTAAGCCCCCCTCCCAAAGATGTCTTCCACATCTGCGCCGTTTAAAAAAAGGGAATTTGGGTCAAGAAACGTTACTTCGAGCCAGAAGCTCCGCACAATTCGCCGCTGTTTGGTTCATACCAACTGTATTAATAAGGGCTGTGTATCCTTTATTAATATTCAATACTGTGAGTTCGATACCGGATCCTAAACTATACTTTTTTTCCGAGGTGGAAAGTAACGAATTACAATTACTCACGTTACTGTAATTGAGTATTTTTTTTGTGTACTTTTACTTTTTAAAGTCATTTTTATATTTTTATATATATATATATATATATATATATTATATTATATTATATTACTTTCTAGCCCTTCCCATTCCGAGCGCGTTTCAACTCCTACGGTGACCGAACACGAGCTTAGCTCTTAGTATTTACATCGATTACACACAGCTGTTCTAGCCACTCCAATAATAACTTTGGTCTTGTTGCTTGGCCTGTCACGTTGTCGTTTTAATTCTCTTTTTAACTTTCTTGGTGACTCCGTTACATGTCGTCGAGAATAGGCGTGATCCTCCATCTTCAACAGGCTTTCAAATTCCTGCCGGCAGTCGTGAGTAATCTCCCCCTGGCATCCGTCACGTTGCCACTGAGTGTAAAACCGCGAAAGGGCAGAGGTATGTCCCTCTTTGGCTATTGTATTTTAAAGATGGAGGCGCAACATGGCTGCCGCCATTCCAGCGACTCGCTCGTATGTATGCTGAATGGCAGATTCTACTCTTACGACAATACTTTGATTAGTTGGTGGAAGTAATTACACATGAATGAGCACATATTTGTGAAAGAACAAAAGGGTTTTTGCTGAGAATCAACTCAAAAAATGACACAATGTAGGTTTAAGTATGTCAGTCCCGATTTTTGAATTGCGTGTCCCAAGTCCCGACAAAAGCCTGTCGGGACGCTAAAATGTCCTGGTTTACACCAACCATTGTGACATTGTCCCGGTTGTCAGCGATTACATAGCCGACGTGGTCTTATTTTAGCCCGATAATTAACTAAACCCATGTAGAAAGACTAATAAAGCGTCCAGCGTATGATTTTACCAATGTGTGCGTGTGTCAGTCAATCGTAGCGGTCTGCATAATCTGTGCAGCCAGCGTTACAATGTAAGCATGCTGCGTGCTGATTGGCTCACTGACTCTGATGAGATTTACCCCTTAGGTATTGAAATTGGGTTTTGAATGACGAGGCATTTTTCGAGACTCAATGCTTTAGAGGCACTTAGGCTTGGTGCCTAAAAAGTATTGACTTGGGTACCCAGCCCTTATATTAATATACAGCTATGCATTTTAACATTTGAACTTTTTATTGTCACCAAAAAAAGAAGATCAAAAGAATGAATCCTTGTAAGCAGACTTTTAAATCTCCATCTTATGTCATCTTCGTTTCAGGCTGTTCTGAACCAGAAGTTCACCGACTGCTTTGTTTTGGTCTTTTTGGACGCCCAAGCTGGAAAAACAGTGAGTTATTTTATTGATATGATCCATAATATTATATATATTATAATAATATATATAGTATAGTTGTGCAAACATATCAGTAATGCTTCTTCTCCGTTATGTTCCTCCTACAGAGTCTAAAGGTTGTGTTTCGGGAGCCGCTGCCATCACAGCAGCCGGCCGGCAGCAGCCCCCCCCCCCAGCTGGTGTCCATGTATCATCACCTGGAATCTGTTATCAACACGGCCTGCTACAACCTCTGGACAGGCCTGTTATAGAGCTGCACACAGTGTGATCAACATCCACATATGGAAACAGGAAGCAACATTAGAGGAAAACCAAGTTTTTCCAATTAGTTGATTTGGGGTTAGTCTATATCCACCACGTTCCACTTCCGGGATTGCTCCGGTGCAGCCAGATGTCCGTCACCTTCCTCTTCCTTTGTGTTGGCGTTCTAAACTCCGGTGGATTTCTGAGGACTATGGTTAACTGCTCCTCAGATCTCTGCAGGGTAAATCCAGACAGCTAGCTAGACTATCTGTCCAATCTGAGTTTTCTGTTGCACGACTAAAACAACTTTGGAACGTACACATGGTCCACCAAAACAAGTTTCTTTCCCGAGGCTATTTTGCAGAGGCTCCGTGGCTCCGTCCGGAGTTTAGCACCGCCCAAGACGATTGTGATTGGTTTAAAGAAATAAACCAGAGGACGTTTTTCTCCCATCCTGGAATGCTGTGTGGACTAGCCAGACCCTCTTTCGCAGCGCTGTAGAGGAAGGTCTAGACATGCAAGACTAAAAATCCTCTTGGCAGCTCCACTATTCACCTGAATGGACCAGACAGAAGCCCAGACCTAACCCCAAACCAGTCAGGGAAAAATGTGATTTAAAAACTAAATGGCTCCTAACTGCTGTGTAGAAAACCTCCATTAGCCAGTTCAGTCTCAGCCGTTATTCTCTGATATACGTGCTTTTGACTATGCTTTCATATGAGCATGAGAACCAGCCCATACATCCTGTATTCCTGCGGAGCGTTGTTTGTATGCAGACATTAATGCTACACGTCCACAATATGGAATTAAACCCATGAAGGATGGTGGCGGTATGTGTGTCACCATGTTAAGTTATATTTCTAGTGGTCACAGTCACTTTCCAATCCTCCAGGTCCACAGTATGCAGTTGCAGCATGAACAACAGTGTTCACATTGCAGCTGCAGAGTATGCATTGTCAAAAAGCAAGTATATAACAAGCATTAGGGCAGTTTAATGTATCTGTACTGTCATGTTCTCTGTGCACATATGGAGTGCAAAACGTGTAGAAAGCTGCCTATAGTAAAATGTGTTGAGCCAAGCTTACCTGCAATGTATGAACAGGGTTTCCCAGTGTATTATAGCGGTGGTACAGCCCCTCCCCTAAATAAAAACAAAAAACAAACTTCCGCTAACAATAGAAGAAATGGATTATAAAAACCTAATATAAAGCCTCAAGGAACATTAGCAGAGCTGCTACATAAAGCTGGGTAGACACTGCACTGTTTATTAATTTTGTATGTTGGGTTAACTCTTAACACTACACATTATAATCAGCCTTTCTCTGCGACATTTACCTTCACACTGTTAGATCGACTGAGCAGCCACCATGTGGCGCTCACACGCAATGTTGGCACGGAATCCCCAGTTGCTTTAGTCTGTTCCAATACAGAAGAAGACCATTCAAAGAAGACACCGGGAAATTCGGGCCAATTCTAAAAAATTAGTCGGGGCGACCAATCAGGGTTAAAATTGCCCTTAACCTTAAGTGGCTGCCCAGCTTTAGATGGCAAAGGCCACGTAATTGTTGAGCAAAACTTAAGTTACTTACTTTAACAGTCATCTCATAACTACATAAATAGACGAGATTCATCAGGATCTGTCCAATTCAGCTTAGGTGATAGATCCATCTCATCCAAGTGTTCATCAAGTTCACTTCACAGTAATAAATCATGAACGTGTTGGGAAAAACTCAGTAGCATCGGTCATCACCTCCACTAACCAATTCCAGTGGGAAACGCTTAACACTCTTAAAGAGGCGCTATGCAGTTTTGCTAAAATAAGCTGCATAGTTCCCCTTTAAATTAATAGGTTCAATGTTCCGTGGCGAGGACTCATTCTAGCCCGTCACTTCCCATGTTTGATTGGCTGACTAAAGACGCAGCTTGTGTTATGAAACTAAAATCAAACTTTTCCACAATCAGAGTCACTTTGATTTGGACCTGCAGCCGAGGAGGTCCACCCAGTCAGGACCGGACACCCTGTCGGGTCGGTTCCTCTGGATTTTCAGGGATCAGGTCCGTCTGAAGTCCAGAGCCTTTCAACGGATGGACTCTGACCACTGTGAGCAGGAAGAGAGTAGATGAGATGTGTCCCTCTCTTATGTCTTATCATCAGGGCCAGCTTCCAGGGAAGCAGAATTACCCAGAATTTTTCCCGCAGGTTTTTAAACAAATTAAAAAAATAACAACTCTTAACACGTCTACCACAAGCAAAAAAAAAAACAGTCCACTAAATTCCGCAGATTTTCATTCGGAATCGCTGTTAAAAAAATAAATAAATAGAAGAAAATAAAAAGATTCCGTTTGGGTCTGCTTGCATGAGCAAAATGCTTCCAGGTTGTTGGATCAGGATCTGGAAGAGGGTCCTGGAGTACTGTGCTCTGACACATATTCTGATGGTAAAGGAAACCTTTTGGGCTTGAACCAGTGGAGAAGACACTGCTGCATTTCTTTCTCCTCATCTTTGACAGAGAAATACCTTAAATGTCTATCAGCGGCTTAGATTAACTGAATCTGATGCTTCATGCTGAAATATAATGCAAGTCTGTCATTTGCAACCAACAGTGAACCCTTCTGGCTATATAACTGCACAAGGTTAATACTCCACAGCTACATGGATAGGTTAGCGTCATCTCGGATCATGTGCCTTCTAATAGCATTGTGCTAGCTCTCCATACCACATCGGTGTTTTATCAGAGTGAGAGACAGCTGAGCGGGACAGCTTTTATGTTAGATTTTTAAACGTGTCAAACATGAACACCACTGCCATGTCTGGTGCCCTAAAGTGCCTTTCTCTTTATTTTTTCCTTTTTTCTTTTCTTTTACTTCCCAAAACGTATGAAGTGATACTGTTGTCGTTCCATCTGCTCTGCATAGAAGATCTTTGGAAACACACCCCTGATGTTATGCAGTGAAAGTGCCTGAGTCAGTTTGAAGTAAGTGATGGAAACTGCCTTTCATAAGAAAAAGAAAATGGGTCATATTAACTTTGATGATTTTCATAAAAGCACGTCACATGTCATCAGAGCCAAGTGTCTCCGAGGCATGTTCAGGGTGATGAGTTTGACTTGCGTTGTGTATTCTGAAACAACGCTGCTGGTAATCGTACCTCAATTTACACGAGAGCGTGAAGCCAGGCTGACACACGACCGTGACATCACCACAAACATGAAGGCTTGATATCCACTGCAATACCTTCGTTAATGACACAGACTCAACGGCTTGAGCTTTTGTGCACATTCCCACTGGAAGGAAACCAAATGTTTGAGCTTATTTGTGGATGTGAAATGAAGAAACGTCGAGCAAAGTGGCGTTCTCGCGGTTCTGAGAATTCAATCTGAATGTTAAACACTGGACATTCATCATGCACAATGTGAACTGTAACAAGTTGGCCCTTAGCATTTTGACTCTGTAATATAGGCACTGCCTCGAACTGTATAATGTATATTATGTATATACAGAACTCTTTATACAGTATGTGAAATGCTAAATAAAGCAGTAGGACGAATGAGAAAGTTTTGAATAGTTTTTACATTAACACAAGATATGATATGTAGGCATTTGAGAGGGGAATACATGAAATGACTTGGGGAAACAGTCAACCATCACAATTGACGGCATTCTGATAAATATTGTCATTCATTGATAACTGAGTAAGCTTCATTTGATAGTTTGACAAGTCTGGACTTTTCAGTTCTTCAAAGCTGGCCAACTAAAATAAAATAGCATTTTTCTGTCAGCTACAACGTAGATATCTGCTGTGTAAATCACTTGTCATGTGTTCTCCTTTGGGGAGAAAATCCGACTGCAACAAGGAGAAATGTTCTTGTCCTATTTTTTTTTGTTTGATGATGAGTTGGTGACCCACATTAGCTTTCCTGCTGAAGTCAGCTTCTCATCTAAAACATGAACACACGTCTTGTTCTGCACCTACTATTACATAGAATCCATCAAGCTATTTTAGTATAATTATCACAATTTATTTTTCAGTAAAATCTAGTTAGCTAATTAATAAGTAAAAAGCTTAATATCTACACACACGGTTTTACAATAAAATAAAATCAGTACATGTAAGTTGGGGATACTTTCAGCAAAATAAATAAGTGTTAATTATCAGTTAACAAACACCAATAGAACAACTGGTCATTGCATCTAGGGCTGCAGGATATGACGAAAATATGCAATATGCGATATGTTTTTTTAAATATCGCGACTTGCGATAAACTAAACTAAAAAATATTAAAGTGTTCTCAGTTCTGCTGCTTTCAGTATTCTGCTAAAATACAACAAACTTAAAACTAATAAAAGGACATTTTCTTTTTTTAAAAGATTTTTTGGCATTTAGGCCTTTATTGTGACAGCTTAGACATGAAAGGAGAGATCGGGCAGGGGGTGAATGACATGCAGGAAAGTGCTGCAGGTCAGAATTGAACCCACAACCACTGCGTCGAGGACTGAGCCTCTATATATGGGCGCCCTGCTCTATCACTAGGCACCCCATTTCCAAAAAAAAATGATCGAACAAATTAAACATTGAATTGGATGTAAAAGGCAGCATTAAAAAAAGTGACCGATGTTAAAGTGCAGTTTTCTGCTGATATTTTCTTTCAACTAATGCAAAAAATCTGAGTGTCTATCGGGATATGTCGCCTTTTGCAATGTGTTTATTGTGCCAGTTGATAATCGAGATGACGATAAAAGAAAAACGATCTATTGTGCAGGCCTAGTTTAATCATGCCATTTAGATGGGAAACCACAGTATGAAATGTACCTAAATCATTATATATATTATACATATATAAAAACGTGTGGTAACACTTTACTTTAAGGTCTCTACATAAGAGTGACATGACACTGTCATGAACCCTAACCATAACTTGTCATGACCGAATGACACTTATTAAAAGATGCGTTATGTCAAACGTATATGACTTGTTTATAATGTCGGAGCCATTGAGCAGAACACTTGAAGCAGGCACAGCTGTGTAACTGGACAGCTGGGCTCATCATTGGCTGTGTGCGCAGTAATCTTTGATCCAGCCCAGGCCCTCCTTTGTGGAGCCTAAAGTGGACAGAGATAATTATTAACATGGATTTTTTTTTTTTTCTAACTTGGTTCCATAATGAATCAAATAAAGAGAGCACTGGCCTCGTGGCTTGTATTCACAGCCGATGTATCCCTGGTAGCCGTGCTCCTCCAGAGTCTTCAGCAGGTAGCTGTAGCTGAGCTCTCCGCCACTGTCGGGCTCATTCCTGCCCGGGACCTGAGCCACCTGAACATGACCTGAGACACAACACTACTTCTTAGACTCGTTGGGTTTTTCAACTTTATTTGTGTCCCCGAAGGGCGATTAGGTGTGCAGCAAGTATAAACACATACAAGACACATAAATACATACTGTACAAGTTCTACACACAGTCCAACTGGAACACAACGGTAACAGTACGAGGACAAATAAATACTAGTACAAGGTGCATGGATAGCAGTGTCTAAGTAACCTACATAGGGTAGGAAAAAGTGCCTATCAGCCTACAAAGTTGACACAATATAATCAAACAATGACCATCGTCAACAACGACATCAGCATCCATTACATTATATCACCAACCCCTTTTATCAAAGTTTCTGACATCCTCAACACATAGTCAACAGACTAGAATATATAACCAACCAAGGAATAAAGAAAAAGAAAAGAAAGAGGACGAAATGAGGTAGCCAAGAGATCAAAAACGACTCCTCCCCTGACCCCTATTCAAGAAGGAAATGGCTGCAGGTATAAAGGAGTACTTGTACCAGTTACTCCTTACAGATGGACATCTTAGACGGGAGCCAGACGGCAAGGACTGAAATTCAGGGAATAAGGGGTGGGAACTGTCGGAGTGAATAGCACTCACACAGCTCTCATCAACCTTACTTCCAGCAGCAGGCAGCTGTTTTCAGCCAAGATAAAACTCTGATAAACCAACCTATACACTACACTAACGGCTTGTTCTGCTGCCCCAAAGTGGCCCAAAAGATCAATTAGTGCTGCTTCGAGTCCGTTGTTCTTTATATTGTCACTGTCTAGCATCCAGTTAGGTTTAGTCGAAACAGCAGTTTGCAGTGTGACATTAACTGGCTGCCAACCTCTGTCTGTTTATCGCTCTTGACGACGCCTTGCATGGTAGCCTCAGACACCGGTGTGTGGTGGGTTGATGAATGCCGGCTTGTGTTATAAAGCACTTTGAGTGGTCGCTAACACTAGAAAAGCAATATATATAAAAAGCAGTCCATTTACCATTTCAATATAAATGCCAAGATATCTAAAGGTCACCGGGATACGAGATGGTGTGGTGGGGGATTCAAAAGAGGACTTTCAGGCGGGATTTAGTTGAATTGATTTTGAAGCCAGATAAGCAACATTTGGGGAATAGAACAGGGTTTCTGCAGGTTTCTCCAAGTCAAATTTAAGACCTTTTTAAGACCTTTATGAATTAAATTTAAGACCTATATCACATCAACTGAGCCCTCAATTAAGTTTTTTTAAAGCCAAGTATCAATTCACTTGCACTTCCCCATAGCTGAAGAATAGAATCTGTTTTATGTCTGTGGTACAATCTGAAAGAGACTCACGCCAATAACACGAAAGCTGATCGGCTGCAATATCAGTTACATGTTGGTCTCATTTGTTGTCGTAATACAGCAAAATAATATTTGGACTAGCGTAGGAAACTACAACACCACAGAATTTAAAAAAAAATGAGTATAATGAGGTAGCGTTACATGGACGTAGGAAAATTAAGACCTGTTTAAAATTATTTTAGACCTACAACACAATACTTGAGCAAATTTGAGACTTTTCAAGGCCGAAAATTTAGATTTTGAAATTGTAAGACTTTTTAAGACCCCACGGAAACCGTGTGGAAGAGGGGAGAGGGAGCCTCTAGTGTCACCAAGGCTGAAGGATTGGAGTACAACATCTCACTCACCAATAATGGGGAAATACTTGTGTATGTTTTGTGTCAGGTTTCCATCCATTATTTGCCAGTGAAAGACGTCCTGAAACAGTTCAGACATTTGTTAAGTCAAGACTTTCACCGTATTGTTTGGTTCTCTTTTTTAAAAATTATTTTCAAGTTAAGACAAATGTCCAAAGCACCCACCATTTGCAGCTTGATGTTGGGCTTTCCGACCTTCTCCAGTATTGCAGCCGCTGCAGACACAAAAATGAGGCTGAGCTGAAACATAACTCATGGCAGGCAGCCAGACATTACAAATGTCAGAGAGGAAGTGGGAAGTGGTAGAAATAAGACACAAGGGTAACACTTTATAATAAGGGTACATGGATTATCATAATGACTTCACACATGAAAAAGCATGAATTCATTCATGTAGTACTTGATGAGCTATCAGTAATGCACAAGGATTAATAGTATCTCGTACATGACTTCATGCAGGAACAATGTGTTCATGAATGCATCAGTGAAGGTATTTCAATCATAATTTCTGATTTATTTATGATGTTCATGTCTTCTTCATTGGTAAATCTGCAGTTAAAGTGCCGGGCTAAAGAAAGTCATGATCAACTAAACCTGACTTCTTCATGACTTCATCATGTTTGCGGCCCTTCAAATAACATGCTGACCTGCTCCATCTTTAACATTGATACATAAGATATGATAAATGGTGGCATATGCAGCAATCATCTTTGTGAGCCCTCAAATAAAAAAAAATATACTGTTAAGACATTTCTGGTGTTCAGTCACTTAGAAGTTTCTAAAAAGTAAAATTCATAAATATCCTGAGCATTGTTCTCAGGCCCAACGCGACTTTGCGTAAACATACACGCCACTTTCTAAAGCCAAGTGGCGAGCCATCCGTGTGTATGTCTAAAAGAAGAAAAAGAAAAGAACGGGACGGTTGGGTTTAGGAAAACAATAACGGGACGCGGGACAACAACGGCACAGTTGGGTTTAGGAAAAGAAAAACGGAATGGTTGGGTTTAGGAAACGTCACACGCGGGTCACGATCCCAGGTCTCCTGAGTGAAAGTCCTGTGTTGTTTGACCCATCCACCACCCCAACCTACCTCCCTATGTGGATTTTTGGGCTTTCATACTACTCGCTATGGCGTAAATTGAAAAATTGAGTCAATGGATGCCAAACAGTGTTGATAAACACACTAAAAAGCGATTGTGCGTCTTGATAACGCGCCAAAATGGCATACGAATTGGCGTATACATACATACGCCACTTCTTGAGATCAGTCTGTCAGGCCTTACTGTTTAAGTGCCTTATGTTGTTGTGAATAAAGCAACTATAAAAATGCATCTGCAGTATACTATATTTGGTATTTTGCATCAATGTGGTTACCTCAGTATCATTTTGCCAACCCACTACTTTAATTCTTAATACATTTAATTTCATGCTACCATATATCATATATTATGTATCAATGTTAAAGATGGAGCAGGTCAGCACTTTATTTGAAGGGCTACAAATTTTAGTTAATCATGTTTACAACACTACAATTCTTCAGGATATATGTACACTGCTGGGACTGGTCAGCTTTTTTTGAAGAAGACATGAACATCATTAATAAATCATAAATCATGATGATTCAAATACCTTCATTGATGCATTCATTAACGTATTGTTCCAGCATTAAGTCATGCATGAGAGACTTTTAATCATTGTACATTACTGCTAGCTCATGAAGTACTACATTAATTAATTCATGCTTTGTCATGCATGAAGTCATGATAAGTGTTAGTGACACCAGCAATAAGATCCAACACTGGCGTACTCTTTCTGTACAGCATCCAATGTGCTGAGCACACTGTCACGTCATGACACGCCTCCTTCTCTCTGCACCCATTACTATCCTATTTCTATTCATATAAAGTAAGGAGTGTTTAACTTGAGATTAAATTACATGCGTGTGCCATGCACTTATATAAATAGACTTTTTACAAAATCTGTTAATGGTGGCCAGCTTTTCATGGCAAATCAGAAGTATGACATGAGGAGGACATATTCATTTTATCTTATTCAAAAACACACACACACACACACACACACACACACACACACACACACACACACACACACACACACACACACACACACACACACACACACACACACTATGGCGACCAAAAGGTCAAAGAAATCAAACCACTGGAAATCCTACTTTGTAAGAATGCTAAACCTGAAGTTAATTCATGCAAGTTTAGATTTGTAGTGGCCGTGTCCACTGCACGGGTTTCTGTTGGGCGTCAGATAAAAAAGCCGATGTGCCTAATCTGGATCTCAGCTGAATGTGAAATGCATCAAAATTAGGAGATTGTGCACAATACCAGTACAACTTTAAAAATTAATTTGAAATGCCCGATAAAATATTCTCCAGCAAACCTGGCCATCTTTAATGCTTGACTGTGGACAGCTCCTGGTGCTGAAATCCAGACTCAACAGATGGATATAAAAAAAAAGGACTTCATTCATATCAAACACTATATTTGTTTTCCAAAGCAAGACGTGATCATTCCTTAACAGCAACATCGTTGTTGCATTTGCCTCATTTGCCTGACTGACCGCAGCAGTGTGTTGTTCCCCTACAGCAGGCAGGAGTGGGACTGAGAGTCGGACCTGCTGGTTGTCTCAGTGGGACACAGTGTCTTACCCTGATGAGGAGAGTCCAGAAAATACCTGGGATCTGTAATCCTTGTGTTGATTGGTTCAATCAAGCCAGTGATTCCTTCCTGTGAGGACATCAGAATCAGAATCAGCTTTATTGGCCAGGTTTGTGTAAACAAACAAGGAATTTGACTCTGGTTAATCTTTGCTCTCAAAGTACAACACTCACTTAACATATAAAGAATAAAAACAGAAAGGACAGTAAGATATTTATAAAAAAAATACTGTTAAATATACAGTATAACAATACAATAGAATTTACAAGAAATATACAATAACAATTGAAGAGAGGAAAGGAATAGTGGAATATCGGTAGAGTCTGAGATTTAAGATTTAAATATAAATATAGTGCAAGGCAGTTCAGTTTCACAACACTGTGATAAACACGGAGAGCATCACAGGGTGGTAGTTACGCTCCAGTGACAAAATCCCAAGTATATTTGCAACTCTTTATTTCGGGTGGTGTCATGTAAACACATGCCATTTAACTAACATGAAACCTGTTATACATACAGTGCAACAACTAAATGAATACTACAGTACAGTATCTATGCTACAGAGAAAGTGTGATTATGATATGACAATGTATTTTGTTTATTTAATCTGTACATAACAGAACATAACAATTTGTGCGTGTCATGTTGGCCAAGTGGTTTATACCGAATACTGTGATCGCAATACCCCGATCTCTCTCACTCATTATTTCCTCTCTACACTCTGATGTGAGCCATCTAATGAAGGCAAACCATCTTACAAAAAAACAGAGAATTTGCAGTTTAAGGGAGTTCAAACTACATCTTGATGAACAACAACTGGGCAGGGGCGGTTCTAGGGGCCAAGGGTGTGTTATGCCGTGGCCCCCCCTAAATTTGGCAAATATTTTCATAGATTTTTAACCCCACCTTTATCCTCAAAGAGGGGATATTATTAATGTACAGTGATACATACATGTAGGTTACCACTTGTGTTTATTGTTGCATGTGTGTTATATGTCCCTATGTGTACTGTTAGTCTTTTGTAGAACCAAACCTATGGAGGGTTGGTGTGTATGTAACACTTGTGCTTAATATATTTGCTACCCCTAAAAATCGCATGTGGCCCCAGCCTGGCCCCTCCATCTGAAAATGATCCAGAACTGTCACTGCAGCTGGGTGCAGCGACTGTGTGCAGCTCTTGTTTTTACAGTCTATGTTCTTACAGTGAGGTTGCCAGGTTTGGTACCAGCGATGCCTGTACAGAGACATAAACCTGGGCTCTGCGACCATATCTGGCAACCCACGCTGTAGCCGGACTGAGACAGCGCACAGAAGTGCTGGGTGGATGAATAAACTGGTAGGTTTTTCCCTAAACAAACTATTCCTTTACAGATAAAATTATGTCTATTATTATTATTTCTTTCTGGAAATCCATTTATTTGATAAGGTGAAGCGTTGTATAATAATATATTCTGTAGACCTAGTGATGTATGAGCACATTGATGTACAGTATTAACATGCTATTAACATTGTTATGTTTCTGGATAATTTAGATACCCATACCTACGGAGCCAGTCATTGTCTTTAACTCGTGCTTACTAATTTTGTAACAAGCTTTTTGTTTTGATTTTGGATGATAATGTGGAAACACTTCAGATTTTGCAGATGAAACAACTTCAGTCATTTATCCAAATATAACAATAATGTTAAACGTTGTGTTCGGTTAATTCATGTGCATGAATAATTTATTCAAAAGCACAAATCAGTAATTGGTATTGATGAAGTTTTGTATTGTATAGTAATATCTTTTAGTATATCAAATTCCTGGAAAGGTCAGTTGACTCTTATTTAAATACCTTCCATTTCTCCTAATCTTACATGTATCCTTCTTTATCTTTGCAGTATCCCACTAGATGTCTGTATGTATCCAGTGTAACTTCATTCATATTGCTGGGAGTTGTTGGTATGTTGGAGAGAAAGGGTCACCTACCTTTGAGAGGATATCAGCAGCATAGGTTAGGTTCTGCACAAAGATGGCCTCCATCTCCTTGGCAACCGCCATTCTGTGCGAGCCCACAGGAAGCCTCCCTGCCATCAGGTGGATCCTGATAGATGCATGAAAAACACGTCAAAACACACATGTAACGTTGAAAAGGTGGAACCCTGCTTTTTGTAAGACTGTTTCCTCATCACAAAACGCAAAAGCCCTGACGACAGAACTGTCTCTGCAATACAGATGTTTTATTAAAGGTGCATTATTGTGCATTATATTTTGCTGTAGTTATGTTTCCGTATACGTCTACCCCCATGGCACCTGACATTTCTCTTCATAATCTTTTAAATGTTTCTACACCTTGACTGGAGTCCAGCTGTGGTAAATTCAATTGATTGGACATCGATGTGAAAAGGCACACACCTGTCTGTATAATGTCTCACAGCTGACAATGCATAGCTGAGCAGAAAGCTCAGGGACAGGACTGTGTCAAGCCACATTTCTGGAGAAGGCAACAAAAGACTTTGTGCTGCACTGAAGGGTCCCAAGTGGCTTCCGTCATTCTTAAAAGGAAGAAGTTTGGAACAACCTGGGCTACGTTCAGCCCCGACTTAACGTAGCAACAATAAAATGGGGGCGTTCACACCCTGCGCTCTGCCTTTTTATTACCACGGGTTTACAGACACGTCTCTGCTGATTGGGTATCACCTGTGACACACCCACCAAACGAGAGAAAACATAACTCAAAAACGTTGCACACTGTTCTGAGGAAACATGTCATTGAACCAGATAACCGTAGCAAAACGGTGCACACCGTTTTGAGATTGAACGTGCCCCAGGACTCTTCCTAGAGCTGGCCGTCCAGCCAACACTGAGCAGCCAGAGGAGAAGGGCCTTGGGAAGAGAGTTGATTAAGAACTGATGGTCACACTGGCTGGGCTCCAGAGATCCTGTGTGAAGATGGGATAAACTTCTAGAAGGACAACCATCACTGCAACACTGCACCAATCTGAGCTTTATGGGAGATGAGCCAGACAAGCCTCTGCTCGGTGAAACATGAAAGCACCTAAAGGACCCTCAGATGGTGAGACACATGATTCTCTGGTCCGATGAAACCACGATTACACTATCTGGCCTCAGTTGTAAGCGTCATATCTGGAGAAAACCCCAGCACTGCTGCGCGTGTGTGTGTGTGTGTGTATGTGTGTGGAGGGGGGGGGGGGGGGGGGGGGGGGGAGTACAGAGATATGCTGAATGAAGCCCTGGGCCAGGTCAGGACTCAGGACACTGGGCAAAAGCACACAGCAAAGACAACACGGGAGGATTTTTATTTGTAAAGAACATTGCATTGCCTTGCTGTTGAAACATGCTGTACAAATAAACTCGCCTTACCTTAAGTATGCACACAGTGAAAGATCATTACCAAAGTTCTCTTCATTCTGCTGGTTCCTCACCTTTTGCAGTCCAAAACTCGTGCATACTTCAAAGCCAGATCCAGACCCTGTCTGAACTCTGCCTCTCTTCCAGGAACCGCTCCGAGACCAAGATCACCTCCCTTTACATCTCCTGCAACACACATTCATCTTATCACTACCATCATCGTCCTTTAATTATTGCTAACCTTTCAGTGTCAGTGTCTGGTTGAAATGAACAGCTGCTGCTGCTGCTGCAATGGTGGAGGAAGTATTCAGATCCTTTACTTACAGTAAAAGTACTAATACCACAGTGTAAAAAAAAAGCTCTGTTACAAGTGAAAGTCCTGCATTGAAAATGTTACTTAAGTAAAAGTCTGTAAGTATCATCAGGAAAATGTACTTAAAGTATTAAAAGTAAAAGTACTCAATGCAAAAAAAATCCTCCCATTTTAGAAAGTGTAAAGGATCCAAACAGTTGTGTGTTTAATGGTCTAATCATTTCAGCTGGACTTGTAGGCCGTTCTATTGTTGGCTAGTTTCATTTATAATAAAACATAACATTTTAAAAAATACATGTGTTTTATCTTGATGTGTTAAATGACTAGTAACTAAAGCTGTCGGATTAATGTAGTGGAGTAAAAAGTACAATATTTCTCTCTGAAATGTAGCGGAGTAGAAGTAGAAAGTGGCATGAAAAGAAAAGACTCAAGTAAAGTACAAGTACCTCAACATTTGTTGTGTGTGTGTGTGTGTGTGTGTGTGTGTGTGTGTGTGTGTGTGTGTGTGTGTGTGTGTGTGTGTGTGTGCGCGCGCGCGTGCGTGCGTGCGGCCTATGCTGGTGTAGAGAGGCTTGTGTTCTACGGTAAGTTACCGGGCGGGGTGTTGATTAGGACCACCTCCACTCCTGTTGCCTCTCTGGCTCTCTGGAGCTCCGGCAGGTCGCAGTCGTAGAGCCAGGCAGCCTCCACCGCCTGAAAGCCGGCCGAGGCAGCCGCGTATATCCTCTGACTGAAGTCTGGAAGCTCCGTGAACAGCCAGGAAATATTCGCACAGAACCTCAGCGGAGCCATCCCGGTTTACCTGCAGAGGCCAGTGACCGTGCGTGTCTGTGTGCTGCTGGTTGCACTTTTACCCCGAAAACAGCTGGGGGAGAGCGGCATGAAGCTAACCGCAGTTAGCGGAAAACGATACTTACACCTCCAAAACAAAACTGTAGACCTCGCTGTTTGAGGAAAAAGCATAAATTAGGTAACGTGAAGTTACGGACTGGAGACAGCACAACTTTAAGCTATCGTATCTTTATTTCCACTTACTTACATTATTCATGTAGCTATTTTGATTTTCAAATGTGTCCTTTGTACAACTAGTTTTATTTTTAAAATATCAATAGAAGTTGCACATTTTGCGTCTGAGTCTGACTTGACTGAGAGTTTTGTTATTGTCACATGACTGGTAGCATGCTTCCTGGTCTGTGAAATGCGCAGGCGCAGGAAGTTGTGACGCAGAGGTAGTCAAAAAAACATTTTATGGTTTTATTCTAATACGGGGGCCAAAATAATGCATTCAAAAAGTTATGATTATGTAATTCCCCACAGTATCCAGAATGCGTTGTAAAAATCATGTTAAAACATGAAATATTTATTTTGTAGAAATATCTTTACTTGTAAAAATAAAAAAATTAATATGGTGTGTCAACAAAAAGTGTGTTGTTTTTCTTTGAAACATGTATGGTAATGCAGTTCCCACAGATTTTCTTCATTTTGTAAGGAATTTTATTTTTTTTAATTTTAATTTTATTATTAACATTTTTTATTTTATTATTTTATTTATTTTTTCCACTGTGCTTACACTCAGTTATTTCAGGAGATCTATGTAAAGTTTTACCACTAGGAAAATGGTAGGCCTACTAATGTTATATTTGATGTGATGTACATTGTGGTTTATCAGCTGAAGTGTATATTACCTAACAAGCTCTAAACTTTAGTTTATATCATTTTATTGAAGAACTCAAACCCTATGGCACCAGATATTCAAAAAAAACGACTTTCAATCTTTCAAAGGTTGGTGGATGGAGAAGGCCAGCACCTTCTGTGTGTGTGTGTGTGTGTGTGTGTGTGTGTGTGTGTGTGTGTGTGTGTGTGTGTGTGTGTGTGTGTGTGTGTGTGTGTGTTTGTGTGCGTTTTACTGCTTTTACTAATTGTAAAGAGCCTTGCCTTGCCCTGTAGAAAGGCACAGTATGAAACCAGTGTATTGAATGAGTGAATGATTTCAGTAAACTGACTGGAAGTCCCTGTCTGTGTTTTTTTCTTTTTCCTTTTGACTTTTGTTGTACTTTTCTGTTGTAAAAACAGTAAATTAATTTTAATGCAATTAAATGGTCGAATACCTGTAACTTTACTGCACATTTTATGACAGCAGTGTTCTAATTTCAAGACGATGTGCGACAAGTTATGTGCAAATGTAACCTAAGTAAAGGATCTGAATACTTCTTCCACTGCTGCCAGACACACTCGTAGACAGTGGTATCCTAATTTGCCTGCATGGTTCATCAGCATGTCCCCTAGGTGTGGACCTATGGTGTGGACATGTGTGCTCAGACACCCACCTGCTGTTACCGAGGCAACCAGCAGCCAGACGGCAGAGTTTTCCACTCAGGGCAGGGAACTGAAAAGCAGACCGCCAGCCCGCATATGTCTGTACACTAACAAGCCTACAATGGGTTGGCAGACTCAGACTGGACATTATATTGATTTTCTTCTTTTCATGCTGATGTTTTTACTGACAGCTATACCAAATGCTGATGGATGTCTCAGTTACTGCAGGAGGAAATGAGGACAGCCCAGGTCACATGAGAGGACATGCTATTCTGTGTTTCAAGCCAGATTTTGCTCTTTGTGGTATTATTGTCTTCTATTTTATATTTATAATAAGAGCTGCTCCCCCCGCGACTTGATACCGGATAAGCGGACGAAGGTGGATGGATATATATTTATATAACTACATGTTACACACATTTTACACATTTACACATTTCACCTAGACTGGGTAAAGCCAGCCCGATCTGCCAGCGATTTGATTTCGCCCTGCAGCTCAGGCTGGAAACCTGTACGTTTATCTTTCCTGCTTCTGTTACAATTTTGCGGGGACCAATCACAAACTGGCTTATCCACCTGGCACGCTATTGGCGGGTTTAACACGATGACGATAGAGAAGTGACCAAGCAGCTTCTTGTTTACATTCAACATGCCGGCCACCGAAACGCAGCAACCCGTTGATGCCGCTGTCGCTGCTACGTCACCCGGATCGTTGGTCTGATTGGTTGAAGGACTATCCAATTGCATACAGAGTCATTTGAACTATGCCCGTTGATCACGCCTCTTGTGCAGTAGAAAATACAGAGCAGACCCCCAAGACTAATGTTCAATCTTAAAAGATTGAGCTTGGTCTGGTGATAGCCAGACTACATTTCACCTTGAGTCACTGTAATATTAATAACAATACATTTTATTTGTATATCTTTTTCATCATAGTAAGACACATTAAACAGGTAAAATACAAAACTACACACTTGAAATACACACAACATGACTATCACATTAAAAGCAGTTTTGAAGAGACTTTGTTTTAAGTTTCAAATTTTTTTTATTTGTCACATACTCAACATATCTGGACATTGTGCAGTTGTAGAAACAAATTCCTGTCACAGAGCACAGACCCGTATGTTTAATGTCTTTGTATACACAGCCTGAGTTAAGACAAAGTGGAGCGTACTCTTGCCTATTAAGTTGCCTTGATAAAGTGTGCTTTTCAAATGCATGCTGTGTGTAACCAGTACAGCTACTACTACTACTTACTACATTCAATCGCGTATAACCCGAGTATTCCTCACTACGTCAAGCAAAAATGTGTAAACAGGGTCTCACTCAGAATGTAATCCCAAGATAAATGCCTGCACAAAGAGATGGCCAAACATACAGAGGCCCACAGCTCTGGGGGTTTCTCTCCCTCCCTCTTGGAACGTGTGTGTGTGTGTGTGTGTGTGTGTGATAAAAAGAAGAGGAAGGAGAGAGCATGCCTACCCAGCTAAGTAATATATGTGCCCATGAAAACACTGAAAACTAACAGGGATGCAACTACCCCAGGATGACGCCTAGCATAATAAAGATTTACAGTACCATGTTAGTGGCAGAAGCAGAGAGAAAGGAGTAGATAAAGCAACCAGACCTAACTTGCAAGATCAAGGCAGAAGAGCAATGCATGGAAAATCAATGCAGCATTTACACAATCACACTACCAGAACAGAGTATAAAAATTGGCCACAAAATCTGTTTTTCAGTTCCACATATTGCAACCTCTTAGCTGCACAAATCTCTGCTCGACTTTGGTCAACTTTTGAGACTCTTTTTCTTTCTACCATTTTGCTGAAAACTTAAGAGTCTGGAAGGAGAAGAGAGTTGAGAATGCTTTGTTGTCTCCTCTGGTACTGTGATTGACACATAAATATGACACTGAAGCGGAAAGCTGCAGAGACACGGTGACGGGTATGGTACCAGTTTAGAAGCCCCGCAGTTTATTATTACCTTTTGCCTATTATCTATGAACCTATGTGGATGAGTTTTAAGGAGAAAAGCCAAAAAGAAGACAAAAATATAGACTTTTATTACGTAAAAGTGTGAAGTAGTTGACATTGGATGTTTTTGAAAAAAATAAGGCTATTGTATCATTGCGTCTACATATATTATGATGTTACCTATATTACATATAGGTTACATATATTATTATTTGCTTTGTGTATGTGTCTGTTTGTTTGTTTGTTTGTTTGTTTGTGTGTGTGTGTGTGTGTGTGTGTGTGTGTGTGTGTGTGTGTGTGTGTGTGTGTGTGTGTATATCTGAATCATAGGACAGTCTTGGTGACTTGCGTATGCCATTGTGCTACCATTGTAGGCTAATGCATTGATATTATTGCCGCTGGTCTAGGTAAGTATGTTTGCAATCATGTGGTGTAAATCCTGTATGATAGCAGATATCTACAGTGGTTCATATTGCCCTTCATGTTTTGATCACAGGCTGTGTAAATCCTGTATATGGGGGGGCTGCCCAGGGGCCTCTGCATTCTTTATACATGCCTGTTCCCAGACTGCTCCCCAACCTGTCAGAGATGCAGCTGTAGACACTACTGTCCTCTGTGATGGAATGTTTCCCAGAGGGACTCCTTGCGTTCAAAGGGACCTGCTTTTCCAAGGATGCACTTATTGTGTTGCAGGTGTCACTGTTCACTGTGTCAGTGCAGGAAGTAGTGTATCCTATATGTAAAGGAGAAAGTAAGGCTGCACAGGTTGGAGTGCTGGTTTCATGCAGGGTTGGAGTTCTGAACTCAGTTTTCTGTCACAAGCAACACTCATTGTTCACAAATGTGTTTCAGTTGGCACAGCAGCCTGGGTTCGAATCTGACTTGTGGCTCTTTGCTGCGTATCATCCCTTCTCTCTCTTTCATGTATACCATCTAAAAAGAATAAGAAAAAAGCCCCCCCAAAAAAGTACTGATGGTGTTGCCCTGAATGTCAAATGGCAGGAGTATGGGCCTGGTCCTGTACACTCTTTTTATGTGTGATAGCATTCACATTATTATTATCCTTGGGCCAAAGTAAAATAAATATAAGACAGATTTCCTACTACACAGGCCACTACAAAATTGTGTGTGTAAATTCAGAGATATGTACACAGTAGCCAATTAAATAAACTTTCACCTACTGGGGCTTTAAGTCACTGTTCAGCTGCTCTATTCTAAAATTGATTCAAGCAACCCCACCTTTGCTGACATGTAAAACAATTCATACATTATTCTTCTGCAAGAACTTTGGCTCTCAGTCAAGTTCATGTATTTGTCGTTTTACAACAAAATGTTTCACAATGGAATATGAGTTGTAAAAACAAAAAAAAAAAAAAAAAAAAAAAACATTGTTGAAATTAAGTGTAGAATTTGAAATTCCAACTCTAGTTTTCTCAAGAAATAGTGATGGTCAAATGAAGCCTCATGAAGCTTCAGAAACCATTTTATTTATTTTCCGAGCAGACTAGATGGCGTTCTTTGTTTAAAGAAACACACTGAATGATAATTCAGTGTGCTTTCACCCTGTGTTGAACAGAGAACGGCATCTTGTGGAAAATGGTTCATGATGCTTCATTGGGTCATCACTACAAGTAGTAGCATCCAAAAAGAGGAGAACAATGAACTGAATGCTATAAAGATGCTATAATTGTGACGATGAGGAGGGAAAAGAGGACCCAAACGCAGAGAGAGACTCGATAGGCAGGAGGTGGTAGGATGTCAGGGTTTAATTAAACAAAAAACGGCAGTACAGAGACTGGAAAACTCACAAGTAAGGCAGGGAGGAAACAGAAAAGCAGGAGCAAAAACAGGATACAAAAAGACTCAAAGACTGACGGCATGGGGATACAAAAATGATCGAACAAGAGACAATGGGAACACGGGGGTTAAATACAAGAGGTAATGAACTAATGAGGGACAGGTGACACAACAGGTGAAACACATCAGGGCGGGGCAGGACAATCAACAAAAGGCGGGAAAACAAAGTGAAGCTAGACATGACAGGACAGAAAACAGACTATCAAAATAAAACAGGAAGCAGAACATAAACAGGGAAATACACAACATGACAAAAAAATATAGAATAAATATACAAACACAGGAAAAATGCAGAAATAACTAAATCAGGCAACATAAATGAACAAAAATACAAGACAGAATATCAAAACCATAACAATAATCCCAGAAAAATTCTACACACAATGGCTTTACGACTGAAAGAGTAACCAAATAGACCTCACACAAATATGTGTAAAACTAATAGTGAAAAGCTGAATTATTCATCTGTTATTGGCCGGTCTGTTATACTTAACATGGGCATATTGCATATTGCACATTGTGACATATGTGACACAATGTGACAGATGATGATTCAGTTGTTTTTACCAATTACATCTCTGGTTGTACAGCAATTTCAGGTAGGGGTCTGGTTATACTTAAAGTTATAACTTTGAAGGTGGTGGAAGAAGTACTCCCTTTACTTAAGTAAAAGTACTAATAACACATTGTAAAAATATTCTGTTAGAAGTAAAAGTCCTGCATTGCAAATGTTACTTCAGTAAAAGTACATAAGTATCATCAGGAAAATGTACTTAAAGTATTAAAAGTAAAAGTAACAATGCAGAAAACTCCTCCCATTTTAGAAAGTGTAAATGATCCAAACAGTTGTGTGTTTAATGGTCTAATCATTTCAGCTGGACTAGTAGACCGTTATATTGTTGGCTAGTTTGATTTATAATACAACATCAGATTTGATAAACTACATGTGTTTTATGTGCAAAAATATTAATGTGTAAAGTAACTAGTAACTAAAGCTGTCAGATGAATGTAGTGGAGTAAAAAGTACAATATTTCTCTCTGAAATGTAGCGGCGTAAAAGTAGAAAGTGGCATGAAAAGAAATGACTCAAGTAAAGTACAAGTGCCTCAACATTTGTACTTAAGTATAGTACTGGAGTAAATGTACTTCGTTACATTCCACCACTGAACTTTGATTCTGTTTTTGCAGGCTTGGATATTATGTGTACTAGTTATGGTAACGTTGTGCTAACCAAGTTAATTGCTGAGCTCTAGGAACACAGGATCATCGTATAAAAAGGTGTCAGACGGGTCAGACCCAGCAGCAGTCACATGATCAGACAGGTTGGAAACAAAACCCCAGGTTAGACAAACTTATTCGGAAGAGAACCAAAATGAACAGTAAAATGCCCACCCAAACCGTGTGTAATAAACAATCATCACAGTTTACAGAGCCACTTTCTGATTCAGCTTTCACCTGCTGTACTTATTGAAGTTGTGTTCATCACTACAAAGTTTCCCTAAACCCTGATCTTTCCCTCAACATAATCAAAAATTAACCATAGGTACTTGTACTTTCCTTGTACTTCTACTCGACTACAAATTCAGAGAGAAATATAGTACTTTTTACTCCACTACATTCATCTGACAGCTTTAGTTACTATTTACTTTACAAATTGATTTTTTTTTTTGTAAAGATTATTTTTTGGGCATTTTTAGTCCTTTAATGACAGGACAGCTGGAGAAATGAAAGGGGAGAATGACATGCAGCAAAGGGCCGCAGGTTGGAGTCGAACGTGAGCCTGCTGCGTCAAGGAGTAAACCTTTATATGGGCGCCCGCTCTACCAACTGAGCCATCCGGGCGCCTTACTGCAGGACTTTTACTTATAAAAGAGTATTTTTACAGTGTGGTATTAGTACTTTATATTTTACTTAAGCAAATGATCTGAATACTTCTTCCACCAGTGGTGTAAATAAACAGTTTTGAAGTCACAGACAGAGGATGTCATCCTACTGATGTACCGTCAGATCAGAAAAGGCTTCTATGTGTTGTTCTATAGTTCACGGACACACAACGTATTATGTTGTCTCATTTGGAGGACTTGCTGTATCTACAGCTCACACACAGGGATTTTTCATTTACAGCTTATATTTTTTTGTAACTGATCCAAATATTATTTGTGGCAATATTTGGCCTACAGCTGAAACTCTCATCCCTGGCAGATTTCCATTTTAAATGTAGTGCTGAACTGTCAGATAGGTGAGCTGTTATAGGCTGCCACCTGCATTTACAGGTGTCCAGAGTCACTGCTGGCTTCATTATCTCTGAGCAAACAGCCCTGCTCACTTAGGCTAATATATGCAAATGCTAACAAGGTTGCACTTCTGACAACAGCTGATAATCACAGTTTAGCTGCTGTTGTGTCATGAACACAGGCATCCTCTGGCTGTGCCAGAACCCCGTAAATTCCCTGCACTCTAAAGCAGAAATAATACTGTAAGAAACAAAAACAAGTTATGGTACACTGAAGGGCTTGGGTCTTCTTCAGTAATTTATCCACAAGTGCAACTGTGCAAACAACACGTTTTGTGGCAGGCTTCATCAGGTTCGTTTTACAATAATCTTACATGAACACGGCCCCTTAACTCAAAATCTGTGGCAGTTTCATGATATCGCCGAAATGGGCAAACAGAACAATGCCGTGAAATTAACATGGCCCCTTTAAATTCCGTGATCGGCCCACGGAAGAATTCCGTGAAATTAACACGCCCCTTAAGTTAAGGAAAAGGTTGTGGCGGGACAACGGGACGGTTGGGTTTAGGAAAACAACAACGGACGGTTGAGTTTAGGAAAACAATAATGGGACACGGGACAACAACGGGACGGTTGCATTTAGTAAAACAAGAAAGCGACAGCTCGGTTTAGGAAATGTAACACGTGGGACACCAACCCGGTCTCACGGCAGTTAGTTATTTTTAATCTATTGATACGTGTTCACGGGGACGTTTTTCTCATTTTTGTCGTGGTGGCCAGCACGAAATACCCTACGGGGAAAGGACGCCTCACACGCTGGGAGACGGCTGAAAAGGATGCCTCATATGCCGGTAGGCGGCCGCAACTACGGGGAAAGGACGCCTCACACGCTGGGAGACGGCCGAAAAGGACGCCTCACACGCCGGGAGACGGCCAAAAAGGACGCCTTACACGCCGGGAGACGGCCGCACCCCGACCACCCTCCCTACGCAGATTTTCGGCTTTTTATACTACTCCCTACCATTTTCATGCTGTGACCACGAAATATGCTTTCTATTGAAATACATTACTTCACATTTTTGTGCTGGCCACCATGAAAAAAAAGAGAAAAACGTCCACGTGAACACGTATCAATAGATTAAATAATGTGACCATTTCACGAACTGCCATGAGACTGGCCTTGGACACGATCCCCGGTCTCCTGGGTGACGGTCCTATGTTTGACCCATCCACCATCCCAACCAACCTCCTTACGCGGATTTTCGGGCTTTCATACTACTCGCTAACGTAGTTGCTCTTAATGCTACACCATCTTCTCATTGACTTTACTTTGGCATTGTTTTTCGTGGTGGCCACACAGAATTTTCACACATTCCGTGCCACCACCACGTAATGCGCTGTTAACAGTTCGTACTCATTTCATGGAATTCTGTGAGACCAAGCCGAAAATGAGGGACATGAGGGAGCAATCCCGGAAATGAAACGTCGTCGATATAGACTAATCATTAGAGATGGCAGGCAGAGTGCAGTGGCTTTAGCAGGGCTTCCTGCCGGAAACAAGACAGAGCAAAGCGCTGAGACTGAACTAAAACAGTTAAGTAGTAGGCTGTAAACCAAAACAACGGGCTGAAAGACGCTATAAAGCTTGCTTGTTTCATATAAGCAACAATTCAGCTAACACATACACTGAGTTTAATATTTCACATCATACCCTGTTCACTAGGCATGTCAATGAGGGCAGCTTGGGAGTGGGGAGACCAATGATTTTATATTATTATTAGAAGTGAGCAGGGGGAAAAAGCAGGTGGTGCAGTACAGAGGGGTGGTTTCAATGGAGGATTGGAGGATTGGTTCAGGGATGAGGTAGATCGGCTGCCTATTCAGGGATAGTGGATCAGCTTTGCGTTAATATGTCCTCTTAGCAGGGAGGGGCTAGGTACTGTTAAATTGTGATGTTACGTTCTCTGCCGAGGCTTTGAAGCGCGTGTCGAGAAATCCCAGAGGTTTTCCATGAAGCGTGTATCGAGGCTTGTATTGTACAAATGACATCATTGATGACATCCGATGCCTCGCTGCCCGTCCATACCACGTGGTTTTATTGGTCATGTGACAAGGCTGGGAAAATTGGCAGAACAGGCAGCCAAGTGACAGTACTCTGATCCAATGGAAATCACAAATGTCAGATTGACAGCACTCTAGCCCAATTGATTGTGGAGGGGGGCAATAACTTTTCAAGGGGGGCCGGTGCCACCCCGTGCACCCCCTTCTTGCCCCACCGCTGGAGGGAGGAGGTGGCAGATTGCAATTTTGCTTCTGTTTCAGTATTTCTTTGTTAATAACTTACTTTCTGACCGGCTTCTTCAAAATCCCTTCTTTTTTTTTTTCTTTTTTTTTTTTTAAACATATTTTTATTGTTTTTTTGTTTTAGTACATCACCATCCAACACTTACAACATCATGAACATATGGCAGAAGTGAAAACAATAATTAAAACAATAATAATACTGAAAGGACCAGAGTGAGTGAACAAATAAATAAATATAGATAACAGAAAATATTAAATAAATATTAAAGAAAATAAAAATAAAATAAATAAATCTTGATGTAGATTACAGCGTACATTCCCAACACAGATCAAACATATTTCATTATCTTATTTTACCACTGCCTCCCCCATATCTCCACTCCTTAACAGTTCCAGAAATATCTTCCAAATGTTATAAAATTCAGAAGCCCTCTTTCTAACAATATAGGTCAGTTTCTCAAGAGCCAAACTTGATGTTAAGTTATTTAACCAGTGGTTAAAAGACGGACACCCAACATTCTTCCAATATAAGGCTATACAGCGTTTGGCCAAAGGTCAACCATTTTTCTTTCCTTACAAGATAAAGTACAGTCATCTGGATAAATGCCTAAAATACATAACTTAGGGCAAAAAGGTACAGGGGAAGTTGTGATCTGAGAAATATACTTTAACACTAAGCTCCAAAATTTTTGAATCTCTTCACATGTCCATAAGCAGTGATATAATGTACCCTGGTGAGTGTTACACTTATAACATAGATTCCAAATCCCTTCTGGTGCCAAGCAACACCATCTGTCCGTTAAATGGGGCGGTGGCGCGACATGCCTATTTAATTACGCCTTGATCATAGTGACAATGAAGGCATAGAGTAACAAACAGTAAAGGAATGCTTTGTGTCTTGTGCACACAGTCAAACGGATAGGTTTATTTTGTGTTCACACAGCAGCATTTGGCTTGATAAAGGAAAATGGGGCTTTGAAATATATAAATATTAAATGTTCATAGAATATTAAATATTAAGTATATAAATGTGTTTTCTAAATCTGACCCAACCTCCCCTCATCCCTCTTTTACCAGCAACTCCCTGGTTAGAGGAAGTTAACTACCCTTATCAAATAAAGCCAAAGCGTAATCTAAATATCCTGACAGAGGCAGGTTAGTCTGAAGTAAAGTGAAGCAGTAAGCGCCTCTGGAGGCTCAGCACCACACGAGGATTAACATTCTGCCAACACACCACAAACTCTGTCACACACTGAGTAGCAGAGGGAGGAATCACTTATGATTTCCCAGGCAGCACAGAAATGTCTGTATGAGAACCAGCCCCTCCACAGATCTGATCTGATTCTGACAAGAATGGGATTGTCTGAAAGCTGACATCTTGTTTGTTCACTCTGAAAATGAGTTTTGTGCCACTGATAATAGAAACTAAAAGCATGTATTTGGAAATCAGAGTGTAGCTGAAACCTTTGGGGACAATCTGCATTTTGTTTGAAGGATTTACAAAATGCACTTTAGTTTGCACAGAGAGGCCAGAAGGATGCAGGAGCATTCATTTGCCTCAGAGCTAGATTAAAGTTCAGTTAACACAGATTAAAATGCCCCTGCCCACTTTCAAAACTAAATTAATCACACAATCTGTACTGATTTGTTCTTCAAAAGAAAGTCAGAACAAAAACCCACGGTGAGGCATCCTTTTATTATTATGGCCCTTCCTGAAGACCTGAGGGCAGCAGAGAATGTTGATATTTTGTAAAAGCTAACTAAAGACCTACCTTTTTTAACCTGACTTTTATTTTCTTTAGCTATTTGTGTTTATTTACTTACTTATTTATCTATGTATTTACATTTGAGTCTGCTTCATTGATACATTGTTTCATTCTGCTCTCGTATTCTCTTATTGTGATTATTTTCATTTCAGTATTTTATTTTTATCTTTCTCCCATTCTTATTTATCTTAATCCTTATCTTACTTTACTTTAATACCTTACTCCGTCTCTAGTATTTCCTCATTTCAGATTTGGGTTTTGGTTGTATGATACTAGTTCAAGATAATGTTTCTTCACCTCATGCTTTAATTGCCTTTTACATTAAATCTGTGTGTGTGTGTGGGTGGATGCATGCGTGCGTGCATGCGTGTGTGTGTGTGTGTGTGTGTGTCTGTGTGTGTGTGTGTGTGTGTGTGTGGTCTTGTTTAACTGTATTCGTAGGGGTCCAAAAACCGGGAGTCCAGTATACTTGTGGGGTCCCGACAGCTTTGTGGGGCCAAAATGCTGGACCCCACAAGGTTAAAGGTCCGTTTGAGGGTTAAGACTTGGTTTGGGTTAGAATTAGGTTATGGTTAGGGTGAGGGTAAGGGTTAAGGTTAGGCATTTAGTTGTGATGGTTAAGGTTAGGGTAAGGGGCTAGGGAATGCATTATGTCACTGATGGGTCCCCACAAAGATAGTGCCAGAAACCTGTGTGTGTGTGTGTGTGTCTGTGGAGGGGGGTGGTGTTTTTATATTGTGAAGCACTTTGTGTTGCATGACCTTTGTATGAGTGCTATACAAATGAAATTTAATTGATTGATTGATAAAAAAAACATTCAAATATTCATATAAACTGGCTTCAGCAGTACCAGTAGCTGTTTTGTCTGAGTTGCCAGGTGCACTCGCCGTGCCGGTTTACCGAGAGTTAACTGGTGACTGTCAGCCCAATACATCCTGGTTGCTCATAGTGAAGGCAGCTGTTGAAAACACAAACCACAACATGCAGGTGTCCTCGTAAAAGCCTTCAATTTTACTTTAAACGAGGCATACTAATCACTTTCATGTTCCTACTTGTATTATACTTTTCTACTAGAACATGTTTACATGCTTTAATGTTAAAAAGTTCACTTATTGAGAAGGCTCGGCTGCTTCACTGTAGTGAACACATGCTCATCTTATGACAGGTATCAGAAGAACGTTTTAACAATGCATCCCCTTTCTTAACCCTCCCCTTAAATTTTGGTGAGTAAAACCTGTTAGATAATGTATATAATGTCAATTTTATGAGATAAAAAATGTCAATGATTCTTACTGTTTGACAACCCCTCATATTGTCTACTTACATAATGTGTTTACATGAAGCCACCATTGTTTTGTTTTTTTCATTTCCATTTTTATTTTATTTTTGTTTGGTTGCATAGTTCTACATCTAGAGTGTGTGCTGGTATAACAGCTGGATCTATCATTAATAACTTTCAGAGTGAAACAGAAAAAGCAAAAGCCAGCCTGTGCAGACAAGCCCTACTCTTGTATAGGACTTCTTTAAAGACAGGCAGGATTGCAGCAGAGAAGTCATTTAAAATCATGGGGCACTACTTTACTAGAATGATAGTATTTCTCTGCAATACAAAGAGAAGCCTGTTGAGATCATCAGCCATCGTTTGTGCCTATAAATGAGGAGCTCTGCTGGACCTGCACAGTCTCTGTGTCCATGTCAGTACAGTTTTATTTTCAAGATATCTCTATAATGGTAAGGATGTTATTTTTTTTTCCCTTTGGAAATCATCAGCTCCCAGGATGCTGTTCAGGAGGCTCGTTTCAAGTGCTGATCATGCAGTGTTTGCAACAGCACGCTGTTATACAGTTATACACAGTCCTTCCAGCTGCACAGCACAACCACTTCTGTTTATTACAGCAACTGAGCAACAACACAGCTACAAATTATTCATTTCACATCCATAACCATAATCATCATAATATATATAATTCAGAATTCTCATCATGAAACAGCTGTTGAACTCTCTAACAGCTGGAGCAGAAAGAGATAGACACATGTGGAGTCACATGTTCACTGTTGTTCTATCTGCTAAGGTAGATTAAAGCTTTAGTGTGTAACTTTTTGATATGAATGAACGTCAGTTACATTCATTGCCAAATGAGTTGCAACAAAGCTAATTAAGACTATCAGCTCCACACAACTCTCTCTGTATTTTTCAATATGTCTATGTTCAGAAGATTATGGCATCTGGTGACTTTCCCGCGCAGGAACTCGAGTGAAGATAATGACCTCTTCTGAAGAGTCCATCATGTTTTTTTAATCCTCCGTGTCCTCCTTGGCTACTAGCAACTGTCTGGAGGAGGGGTGGGGATGGTGTGTGATGACGGAAGGCTTATAATATTTATTATTTATTCTTTCATCAGTTTACACTGACAAGTTAAGATCTACACGTCTACGCAACAATACAATTTTCTTTTTATATAAACCCATAAAGCTAAAATCTATTTGAATACCAAAAAGTAAAGCGGTTTCTATACAGTGTATGTATCTTCTGTTTCCAACCTACCTTTGATCCATGCTCCACATTCACTGTACATACAGTGTACTTTTACTTTTTATTATCCTTCATTTTAATTCAGACATCAGCTCAGCTTATCTCTCAAACACTTTGAAAACACATCAGAAAGGCCCTGTATGATTAGTTTGTCACATCAGAGTTGTTAATGAAAAACATCATTTAATTCCTGCACCTGCCAAACATGCACTGATAAGGACAATTTAAATATTCTGGCTTTTGTTTTTATTAAAGAGATGCACATTAAACTGTTTTGGGAGTCTTTTCATGTTTGGTTGAAGAACTTAGCCTATATGCAAAAAAATATCAACCTCATCTATTGCTCCATCTCCTTATCACAATCTGCAGTGTGAGGATGGCTGCTTGTTAAACTGTTCAAACACTAAGTTATTGAAAGCCTACATGAAAGACATGCTGTTATCTGGAATTAATTGACTTGTCTGTTGTAGTGAGGTATGGCACTTTTAAGACTTTCAGGCCTAATATTAAAGGGTTGTTCAGGGCAAAGCACGGTGGCTCAATGGTTAGCACTGTGTCCTCACAACAAGAAGGTACGGGGTTCGAACGGGAGCGTGTCTATGTTCCCTGGGTCCTATGTTCCCCTCTTTGAATGACACTGGGGAACATAGGACCCTTTTTCAAAAAAAGGGTCCTATGTTCCCCGGTCTGTTACAAGGGTCCTATGTTCCCCGATCTGTTACTTTTTCCACCATTACTGCAAAATTCCATAGCAAATAGGCCTATGTAGGCCTACGGGCTGTTTCTAACCCTAACCCTTTTTGGGAAAAAAAAAAAAAAACATAGGACCTTTTTTCTAAAAAAGGCAACAGGGTAATATAGGGATGGCCCTGTTCAAACCCTGTTGATTCTGGGCTAGGTTCCTGGGCTTAACTCCTTTCTGTGTGGAGTTTCCCCCACCACCGAAAACATGTTCCCCTCTGGTGTCGTAGGGCTGCCATGCATCACCCAGGCAACGCATTCTCATGAACGGGTTTGTATGATATCATATGAAAAGTTATTTTAACATTACCGATAGACTTCCAAACGTGACGAGGAAAAAAAGAGGTGTTCGATGGCTTTACGTCATAGGCTGACCAGGGCATTTGGGGAGGGGCCGCTCACTGCCCCTATATTTCTGAAAATCCTAGACATGGTTGTGACCTGCACTTCGTTAGTGCTTTCTGATCAACCAGCATTTGCATTGAAATAAGAGATTGCTGTGGCCCACCGTACAGGTTGAGCAGAGGCTGCACAGTTTGACCAGCGGGCAGCGGCCGCACACCATGCTGCCGGATGGTATTGCTAAGAACTTGCAATGTATAACTATTATCAGACCGGCCCTCGCAGTCTCGAAACACTACCGGCCTACCGAGAAAAGTCCTGACTCTCCCGATTGCCACTCCGCTACTGCCTCCACCCATCACCCCGATCTCCTCCCTATGTCAGTGTGGTGCAATCGGCAAAAAACAAACAAACAGGAAATCATACAAATTACAGTTATGAGTTTGCCTTTTTTCCTGGTGTGTCACGTTAAATGTCATCAATGTGCCGGGAAACAGATTTTGGAAAAGCTGCATGGAGGCCAGTGACAACATTACGAGGGGTTACTTCTTCTTTATATCTGTTTATTATTTAGTCTCTTTTTTAAACTCGGTGCCGACTATTTGTGAACAATGTTCGTATACTGCTTGCAAGTGGAGGTGGACGGAATGGGTAGAGATGACAGAAGTTATAGATGGAGGCGGCGAGCGTCATATACCCGTGACAACTGCAGAGTTTGCAGAGGATCGGCATGTCCAAATTTACATTTGTTGCGTGAAAATCTATTGTCATCCAACATAAATGTGGTTTGTCAAAATCATCCATTACCAACCTTGGTAATAGGGTTCTTTGCAAGAACACTGGTTAATGCCATGGCAACTAAGAAGTATGTATGATGAGGATATACGTACAGTAATTACTGTAAAGAAATAAAGTTAACAGGGTCCAGCCAAATCCAATAGTTCAGCCTGTTCTCATGAACCATATGAAAAGTTAAGCACTGTAATGTGTATGTTTTTCACGTTTTTTTTGGGCTGTATGCACCACGTTGACTGTTGCTGTATAAGAACGTGGCCGGCCGCGTAGGGAGGAGGTCGAGGTGGATGTTACTCACGCTTCCCGGGGAAAACAGAAGACTTTCACCCTGAAAATGTGTCTACCTTGGGAGTGTTTTAGTCCAAACCATGATTTTTTTCCTAAACTTAAGTATTAAGTATTTCTGTGCCTAAACTTAACTTTCGTCACCACATAATGCTCACTTTTTGTCTAAACTCTTTTCTTTCTTGCTTGAGCTCTGTAGCGGCTAAACACATCTACTAAGTGCTGCTGATACGACAAGATGTGACGAAGGTCTGCAGCCAGGTCACGAAGTTCTGTAGGGGCAACTAGCAACTCCCCTTTTCGTACGATATTAAACGAACCCGTTCATGAGAATGCGTTGAATAGTTATATCTTGAACTGTGATATTTCTGTCCTGTAGTTCTCCCTTCAGCACTTCACAGTAACTGTATCTGTCTGTTAGACACTGAAGCATTATTTGTGAGTAGATCAGTAGAAGTGAAACAGACTTTATTAGAGCTCAAATCCCAGAATGTGTAGAGGGCCACCAGCGTAATTACAGAAGTGTTTCTACTGTATGCTCTGCACTGTGTCTATCTGCTGGCAGATTATGGGTGAAAGGGTCACTGATGGCTGCTATGACTGGAATACAGTGTGCTGCCTGACCAACAAAAGTATAATAGTTGTTAAAGCTTTTCCAGCAGTGGACTCAAATTCCTTTCTGTCCTGATAAAATGTGAGGGGACCTGGTCATATCTGGTAATTGCTTTTTCACTTCAAACCCAGCCTTTTCAGCAAGAAGGCTATTGTTTCCTGGAAACGTGTTCTTTAGGTGCTACAGTGTTTATGTTCTGAAAAAGGCCATACATTCTAAAGTGCAGAACACTGTTTTTCCTAGGTTGGAAGCAGTTGTGTGTTGTATAGAATTGTATTTTGACGTTGTTTCCAATAAACATGGGCAAAATACAGTAACTTACATTTACTTCAGGGCTATTGATGTGCATTATATACTGACTGATCCCGTGCCTGGATTGGAACAAAAAGGGTGCCAGTATCCTATTTCAGCAGTTGCATGCATAGGCGCAAATCCCAGGGGTGGTGGGGGGACTAAGATGCACGAGAAATAAAGGCTTCTGGGATCAGTTGATAACTCAAACTTGCTGAGAAACTAGACACCCGTTTGAATATAGACTCATGCAGTACCCTTGGTTACGGTCCTTACGGTCTCGTTCAGTAGCCGGACTCCTCGTGACAGTCTACCTACCATGTAGCAACAATCACTTCTCTAACATTTAACTTAACATAACTACCAAGATAACATGATGTGTATTTGTATGTGATTTACTTCCCCATCGATAATGCGTGAATTGCCATGAACACAATCATTTAAGATGCACCAGAAACAAGGCTTTGTTAATAACTCAAACTTGCCGAGAACCAAGACGCCGCTTGATTACATTAGCTAGACTCGAGCGGCCGGTTGCATGGTTACATTCGGTCTTGTTTAGGTTTAACAGGGACAATGCACACTAATAATACATATTAAAAATGTAAAATGTGCCAGAATTAGCCAAAAGGCTATTTTACATCGGCTGTCCCTGGACAGATCGTACAACGTCACACCTAAAAAGATAAAAAGGATTATAATAGTTCATACAGGTTTAGCCCAATTCAAGTAAAATTGACTATAAATGTAAACATTTCATAATCAACATATAAACAAGAACAGATGGTATTGATGTTGATAATGACAAACACACACACACACTAAACGTTCAGTCCATATAACCGACAACTTCGTAGGCATAGCACAAATGGCACAAACAGGCAGGACAGAAAAGACAAAGTAGCAGCAAGATTTAGTGTCTACATGTAATGTTGACAGTCCTGATTACCTATTAGCCACTTTAAGTTAAATTTAAAAGAAATGTATGTTTTAAAAAAATTTCTAATATGAGTTGGAATGAGGTTCCATTCACGAGCAGCGTTAACTGAAAAAGCTGTTTGACCGAATGCACTTTTCCTCAACGGGACAATGCAGTCACCTCTTGCTGCACTTCTTGTAGATCTGTAAGCGTTTGGTACTGTGTTTACAAACTGGCTCAATACATGAGGAGCCAGTCCATGTAGAATTTTGTATGTAAGACAAAGATCTGTATATCTAATCAAATTTTTGAAACTTAAAAGATTGTATTTTTTTAAAACATGGCAATGATAATATATGGGTTTCCTGTCAAGTACTTTAAGAGTGTTTGTATATAGGGAGAGTAGTGGTTTGAGAGAAGTGTTGTTTGCTTGTGACCAGGTTGTCAAACAGTAGGTGTTATGGGATAAAATCATAGAGTGCATAAACATCATTGCAGCCCTTGTTGACATGCAATTGCGGACATGTCTAAAGTTTGCCAGGTTGAACTTAATGCGATTACAAACCTTAATATGTGATTCAAAATTAAATTATTAGATCGTTATCAATGTATACTCCAAGGTATTTCAAATTTGAGACGACTTGTAGTCTCTCCCCTGCTACGACTACATCCGGTTCCGCACAGCGACTTTTAGATTTACTAAAAAACATACATACAGTTTTGGATACATTCAGCTGAAGGCAATTGTGATAGCCATTCTGTTATCTTTTGCATTGAGTTTGTTTTGCATTGAGTTTGTTAGCAGATCAGCAGCATTGTCAGCAAAGATTACTGTGTCATCTGCATACATTTGGGTGTTGGCATTAAGACAAACATTTGGCAGGTCATTTACATACAAAGAAAATAAAAGTGGACCCAAGATTGAGCCCTGCGGGACACCTGCAGACATGGAAATAACATCCGATTGATGATTCCTAACAAACTGAGTCCAATGTGTTAAGTAAGATTCTACCCATTTAATTGTGCCTGCGGAGAAGTTAAACGTTTGTAATTTAGATAGATCTTCATGATTGATGGTATCAAAGTCTTTTTTTAGATCTAGAAAAACAGCACCAACAACTCTTCTTCGATCCAACAGCGACTTGACTTTTTCAATGAAATAGCAATTTCAGTAGTAAAAGTCAGTAACCTGGTGCACGGTCTAGATAGCTCATTTCCTGATTGATTCTACCACCACTCCAGTGGAGGCGCTAATGAGCTAGATTACTACACACACAGTAGCAGAAGAATACCAGCTACACACAACGGCCTGAATGAGGTAAAAGAAAAAAAACAGGAGTGAGTCGGTTCATTGACGTATGGCACTCAAATCTCGAGTCGGGTTAATTAACCGGCTCTTCGGTCAGTTCGTCAACACAACCGGCTGACCGAAGGAGAGAATGATAGAACATACTGGTAGTTGGATTCACTACAGTAATATAACGTTAGTTGTGGAATGTAGTTAGTAGGCGGGTCGAGGCAATTTTTTTTTTTTTTTTTTTTTTAAACTTCTTTTTTTATTTCTGTTGCAATCAAACAGACAGTACAGTCAACCGCTCAGTGACACAATACAGGCATAAATGTCTTGGGAGATCAGTCCATGGATTTCAGCATCACCTTAATTTCCACTCACAGTTCGCAGGGACGTGCGACAATCCTCCAGCAACACAAGGAAGAGACAAATATAAAAGATTTGAAACAAAAACAAATATAATACATACACACATATATACATACATACACACATACAGATAACAATTAAAATAATTAAATTGTAGTGTTCCCTTTTAAGCAAGCATTCATAAAAATTGTTTCACTAACACTCAGTTTACATCATTTGAAAAGGTACGTAGTAATCGGAGACCATTTAGTCAGAAATACTTCTGTTTTTAGTTGTAACCTTGCAGTTACATACCTCCTTAACTTTTTCCCCTCCACTGTGCTGCCGTGGGGGGCTGCGGCCTCAGCCAGGAGACAGTTATCTTATAGCAATTAGAAGAAGGACTCTAATGATGCCTGACTATTCTCCTCTACATCTTCTGGTAGTAATCCCAATACATAAGATGGTTCTAAAGACAGGTCTATTTCCAAACAGGTTTTAATTTCACTTTGTATGTTTTTGGACAGTCCCAAAATATGTGTGTGGTCTCCCACACTGCTCCTCCAGCACTGTTCCGAGGCACCACCAAATTTGAGGTTCAAGGCTATTTTATTCACATTAAACATCAGATAAAGTCGTTCTTTTCTCAAATAGAAATGATGCTGAGTAATTAATAAATTAGTCATGACAAAAAAAGTTTGCTGTTAGTGTAATATAATGTAACGTTACCTAGCTTGTTTAATAGCTTGTTGGATAGAAATGCACCCACTAGCTACAACTAACGTTACCACGGCAATAAGCCTAACGTTATGTGTGTGAACTGATATTAGGGTTAATATTGAAGATCTACAGTTGTGTTTTGCTCAATTTGATGTTAAGTGGCTGATAAGTGGGTTTGCTGCAGTTAAATATATATATATCCTCTCTCCCTGACGAAACCTAATATTTATGTGGAGGACGCAAAATCATTTTATAATTATAATATGACCACGTGATGAACCTAACTCATATTTAGAAATCTGACATTAAAGATTTGTGTTGTTGTTGCCCAGATAAAATGACAGAGAAAAGAAAAACAGACATAAGATCCTTTTTCAGTACACCAAAACGCCAAGTAAGGGACTGTTCGTTATTTATTTCAGGGGTCACCGGAGGAGTTTTGGAATCTTTAGTCAAAATAGACCTGTATACACATGAAATAAAACAAAACATTGAGACCATTCAGCAAAGCACACTGGGTAATACGAATTCAACACTGGTTGCTATGGACTCGTCACTAGGCTTCCTCAGTCAATTGATATTTTAGCATAGTTAAAGCTGCCAAAGCTGAACATTATCCAAAACTCCATTTCTCAGACTAGTGTCAATTTGGGAGCTTGCATGCTACCACTCCTTCCTTTTCAAATGCCTTAAAAAGGCTGTCGTTTGCACAATTTCACAAATAATCACCGGGACCGAAAGGATATTTAAGTCGGGTATGGCTGCAGCCTGGAGACCTCCCATCTCATGCCCTACCGGCTGGTGCTACCTGCGGCGCGAGCTTCGACTTTTCAAAATAAAAGCTTGTGTCTGGTCCGCTATACATGTTTTCGTATGGTGTTTTGGATGTTTTTGAACTAAACAGTACGGCAATCATGCTAATGAATAAAAAAAAAAAAATTCAGCATATGTCTTAGTTACAACACGATGGAGCTAGCAAAGCAGTTGTGTTTATATGTGCGAGCGGGATTTATTCAGTTTGGGAACTTAAGTTGAGCTTAGTTCATATTTTTGGAGGTGTGTGGCTGTCAGGGTTAGCAGATGAGCTTTACTAGTGGCTCACTAATTTACATTATGATCAGCCAATACAAAACAAGTGTACAAAATCATAGTATTTCTTTTATATGGGGACACTTTCAAAATAAGTCATGTTTTAAAGTATTTTTGTGGCTTGATTGTAAACAACTTAAAAATAAATGGTTTCAAAGAAGAATATTTGTAGTCAATTTAGTCAGCTTTTTCATTGAATCAAGAGAAACACTGAAAAGAAGGATAATGGTACAGTCTCCATGCTACACTAATTAAAGTATTAAGGCTTTATCCTCTACAAGTATAATTATGGCTGTATTATTTGTGTCCCCTTCAAATATTGCTCTTCAGAAATGTTACGTTTATTGTCCCCCCCCCCCCCCCAACTGTTAGATGAGATTTACGCCCATGGTTGCATGACATAATCGCATGTCTTAGATATAGTTAAATGCATATCCTAATTATGTATGCATTTAATACAACGTACTTCTCCACAGTCTGAAGATAAATGCATATTTGGTTAAACACTTTTATGTAGCTATTGATACAAATGTAATATTGCATTTATGCTACAATAAAACCAATTGCAAATATATGTGCTGACCTAGAGATTAAATTGGATAATGTATTGGCAAGACTGCATTTATTTAGCTCCAATGATGCAGTCCCATCGAATGTCGCCTTGAAGTTGAACATGAATTGAGTGTAACTGAAAACCAGAAGCAATAATGGTATATGCATAGCATGACATAACAATGAGGGAGAAAAGTCAAAACATGGGTAAAGTATTATACTAGTTTACAGTGGTGCAATGCTCCGTGGTCAAGCACACCGGCGCACTGAGCCAATGTAGCGCATTGTCACAGTAGTTGTAATCTATAGTCAACCACTACGGTATCAGTGGTAACAGCTAACCCACATTGTAGTATTTCAGTGAATATTCTCAGCACAAAACATCTTAACATTAAAAACATGATTTTTATTCTTGTTGGCAAGGTGTCAGAGAGGTCTTGGAAACTATTTCTGGAGCAGTCTTGTTTTGAACTGTTAAAAATATGAAGCGTAATATTTGTGTACCTCTATTTATGGAGTATAAATGGTATGAACAACATTAGAAATACCATGGAATTAGCAACAAATAAATCAAACTAAATAGTAGATGCACATTAAAGGATAATTTCAGTTTATTGGCACTATGATCTTATTTTTGTATTTGTGTCCATTTCCTAGTGAAAAGGAGGTATGAGAGGGATGTGTATGTTACTGGCTTGAGACCAGTGGAGGTGTCGGTTAGAACAGTTCAGTCCAGTCACTTTTAAATACACAATTTCTTTTATTCCAAAGTAATATCGAGGTAACGGGTATGGGTGTGGGTGTGTGGTTTCTGAGGGGCAAAGGGATATGGGACATAATTAGCTTCACATTGCCACAATACAAGGCCACAATTAATTTGGATGACAAGCAAACAATACATAAGTTATCTGCGGTTATTAATAAACTAACAATGAATATAAATAACCAAATGCACATTTCCTACACAGGTAACACAAATGAGTAATGTAAACCAATTTTAACTGTTCAACATAACAGCACCTTTAAACATCAGACAAACAAAGGAATGCGAGATTAGAGCTCACCTTATAATTACATTAGCAACATTTCATCAAAGTAAAAATGTATGAAACTTACATAAATCAATAATGCACACAAGGTAGGCAACAGCATTTCCAGCAGCAAGGATTCCTCCATGTGGTTTGAACAAAGGGAAGGGCTGTGAGCACAGGTGCTATCTAATGAAGTCTGTGGCTGATTGAGGATAATTAGTTGAAGGTGTGGTGAACTACCTGAGGAACTGAGTGGCAAAAAAAAGGGGGTGTGGCAAATGCAGTATAGAGCTGAAAACTTCCAAACACCTAGTAATAATAAACTTGTTGGTTACTCAAGTTTATTGCTGTGATATGGAAAAACTATCACAATTTTTGTTTACAAGTAACAAAAATATTAAGTAATAAACAAGCTTATTTTGCATATTTTCACATATTTTTCTCACTGCAGTAACATCTGAAGAGACACATGTCCAAATGTTCCAGATGTAAAAGCAAAGTGGGAACATTTATACACCTTCTTTGCAGTGGGGGAAAAAAAATTATGTTTTTGGAAAGTCAGTGATATTGAGGTTGATTTCGGTCTGCGTCTGTATCTTTAAACATGTCTGATCTTTCTCGAGACAACAGGAAATGTGGGACACTAATTGTGATTAACGTCCTTGCAAAGAAATGTATTTTGTTATCTTGGAAAGAAAAAGCTCATCTCCCATCTAAGTTATTCCTTCATCGAATTTCACGTTCTTAAGCCGGCAACACGTGATCAGCAGTAAAAAACGCTCTGCTAAGGGGAGAGCTGCTAACTGCAGATAAGCAGAACTGTGGGTATGTTTGTGATTTTTTTCATTCAGATTCGGTTAATTTTCAGTCGTGGGGACTGCAATTGTGTCGTGGATGGACTTTAAATTGTCAGGCAGATTCTGTCTACTACAGTCAGCCTGTTCTCATTAACCAATCGTTCAAAAAAGCTACGAAAAGTTAAGCATTCCACGTTTTTGTTTTGCTGTATTCACTACATTGACAGCCGCTGTATAAGAACGCGGCTGTCTGCAAAGGGAGGCGGTTGGTGTGGATGGGTGAGCGTTAACATTTCAGCAGAGCAGAGTTCACTTCCTGGGTAAAACTAAAGCCACCACAATCTTTTTCCTAATCTTAGCTAGTTGTTTTGGTGCCTAATCTTAACTTTTGTCGCGGCAAAACGCTCATATTTAACTGTAATCTCCGCCGAAACGACCGGCAGCTTGCGGTGCTTTGAACCCGGCTCAAAGTCACCTATTCTGAGGTGACTGAACCACCAACTACCGCTAATACAACAGAGGTCTGTAGCCGGTTGTCACAATGCTCTGAAGCATCTTAAACAACTAGCAACTGCCGCTCATGGAGCTCGTAGCCAACCAGCGTCACATGACCAGCCGGCAGTCTTTAATTTCGTAGGATATCCTACGTTTTGGTGTGTATACATTTTCGTACGATATCATACGGACCCGTTCATGAGAATACATTGATACAGTACATGCGTTTGCTTGTGGTTGGAGGAAAAGTATGGTGCACCTTTGAAAAGTGGTTGGAGATACTCAGATGGGACGCGATATATATATTCTGTATCTGAACGGCTTGTTGAATCCCATGTTTTCTGATAGCAGCCCACAAAAAACTGACTGGGTTGTCTTCACAGCTTGTGGGTTGGTGCACAACAACCCTGAAAGATCACGTGAGAGAAATTGGCACAAGACTGTCTCTTGCTATCTATTGCAAGTGCTTTTCATTGCTACATCAAACGTCTACAAGATCAAAAAGTAATCATTGTTATCAGACCAGAAGAAATATTTTTTGTATCTTCCCCCTTCATCTCAGACACCTGCATGTATACCCTGCCTCAATCTTTTTCAGGAGAATTGTCACCTATTCATGTGAAGAAAACTGATGTCATCCAGGATTCTTCGCTGAATTTCCCTCGAGCTCTCCCTTCAAACCCTTCACTGCTTCCTCATGTGATCTCTGTGGCACTGGCTCACAGTATTGACTGTCTGCTCTGCCCACATGTGCAGCAGATCTCAAACTCAGTGTTACCAACAAGAGTGAGCTGCTCCAAATTCTCTGGAAAAGCTTTCCTATTGCAAGTCCTCTGCGACAAGATCAAGGGGACTTGCTCAGGCCACCAAGAGTCTTTCCTTCTTCTGTCTTTTGTGACTCAGGCTGCATCCAAAATTCCATACTAACAATGCTATTTGGCAGTGGTGGAATGTAACTAAGTACATTTACTCAAGTACTGTACTTAAATCCACATGTTGATGTACTTGTACCTTATTTGAGTCTTTTCTTTTCATGCCACTTTCTAATTCTACTCCACTACATTTCAGAGAGAAATATTGTACTTTTTACTCCACTACATTCATTTGACAGCTTTAGTTACTAGTTACTTTACACATCAAGATCTCTGCGCACAAAACACATGTAGTTTATAAAATCTGATGTTTGATTATAAATGAAACTAGCCAACAATATAAAGGCCTACAAGTCCAGCTGAATTGATTAGACCATTAAACACACAACTGTTTGGATCATTTCCACTTTCTAAAATGGGAGGATTTTTCTTTACTTTTAATACTTTTTTTATTTAAATACTTTAATTTCCCTGATGAGGCTTACACTCTTTTACTCAAGTAATATTTTCACAGCCTACACTCTGGCTCAAAACAATACAGGTGGTTATTGAACTACAGTATAACAACCTCAACCACATTGTCAAAATCATTTAAATATTGAGCCATGGCACTGACAAATTTAGATAACAGGAGACCATAATTTCTGTAGCCTACTCCAAAAGAACAGTCTCCCAGAACGCCTTTTTCTCGTCACACGTTCCACTCTCCACACCGCTGTCTTCAGACAAGAAGTCACCTTGTGAGATCAATAATGTTGTCAGACACTTTTAGTAACAAAAAAATCTCTTTTAGTGGACAAAAAGCAAGACTGCACAGTTGCCCCATTAGGTTACATTGTAGCTCAGTTCGCTCTGGCCCATCATTGTGATCTCGCTCATACTGGACCAATTTCAAAGAGTTTTGGTCACATCAGTCTATTAGACACAAATGCATGGGGAAATGGGGTTCAGGTTTAAAAAAAAAAACAGTAGTTACCCTTTAAGTAAAGGATCTAAATACTTCTTCCATCACTATTTAGTAGCTAAAACAGTATGTGAGATTTTTATTATGTCCGAAACCTTAGTATGGAACCAATAGTGCACAAATTGCATACTATTTCCAGTAAAATATTACAGTATGCAAACACTGGACACTACGCCGGCATAAATATCCCACAACACAATGCGGTAGTAGCGACAACGATCATAACAGACAAATGGACAGAAACCAAGGAGCTCTGTAACGTCAATAACGCTCTAATTTATATTTCTACACGTTTCAATGACTTGTCTAGTTATTCACCTCTTTCAGTAATTTAAGCATTATCTGGCGATGCCACTAGAGCGGGGGGTCGGAAGGGGTTACCATGGTTACGCGTCTAAGCTAAGTGCGTCCAAAAAGATCCACACTACTGTTTATTTATACAAAAGTATGTTGAACGATATTATACATATTGAGTATGTAGTGCAGAGGATGCGATTTTGGACGCAACCTCAGTCTCAATTTAATGTTGCCATCTTGCCCCTCTACAAAACCAACAACACTTCCTCTAGCTCTCATTCTGGAAACTTTGTCCAAAGAAGCAAAAGTATCCCAGTGGATGTTGATTCTGGTTGTGCTCTGGTGTTCACAGACAGCTGATGTTTTCTATTTCCAGTGTTCATTCAGTCTCTTAATGTAGAGTTCCATACAGCTTTTGCATGTGATGTCATTGACCACTGCTTACCCTAAAGCTTGTTTTTTACTTGACATGTAACGACAGCTTGCACTAATGGTCGTTATGGATAAAAAATCAAATCTAAACTTGCGCCACCTACAGTATCGGATTTCTCCCATTACAACATACACAGTTGGCACATCTTTTCTCAACTAAACGATTAATTGTTTGAGCTACAAAACATCAAAAAAACTTCCTAAAGACCAAGGTGACTTCTGCAGATGTCATGTTTAGTCTGCCAAACAGTCTAAAACCCAACGATCTTATGTTTACTACAACGTAAGACAAGGAAAAGCAGCAAATTCTCACAGCTGAGAAGCTGAAACACATCGATTAAAGGTCCCATGGCATGAAAATTTCACTTTATGAGGTTTTTTAACCTTAATATGCGTTCCCCCAGCCTGCCTATGGTCCCCCAGTGGCTAGATATGACGATAGGTGTAAACCGAGCCCTGGGTATCCTGCTCTGCCTTTGAGAAAATGAAAGCTCAGATGGGCCGATCTGGAATCTTCTCCTTATGAGCTCATAAGGAGCAAGGTTACCTCCCTTTTCTCTGCTTTGCTCGCACAGAGAAATTGGCCCACCAATGAGAGAGAGACAGCATGGCTTTCAAACGAACAAAGTGCCAGTTGGTCAAGGCCACACCCCCACTCTCCACCTTGCCCCCCCTCTCTCCTCCTCAATAGCTACAGACACAGAAATGGCACATACTAAGGAAAGCTCATTGTGGGACTGGCTCTAGTGGCTGTAATTCTGCACCAAGGCTGAATTTCTGGAAAGAGACTTCAGATACAGTATTAGGGGACCACTAAGGCCTATATAAAAGAGACTTCAGATACAGTATTAGGGGACCACTAAGGTCTATATAAAAGCATCTAAAGAGCACCATGTCATGGGACCTTTAACGATTAATCAACTAATCCAGACATAATTATTTACCCCACAGTAACTGTCTAGTTAAACTGTCTGTTTAGTCTTAAAGTGCTCATATTATGCTCATTTCAGGATCATAATTGTATTTATAGGTTATATAGGAATAGGTTTACATGGTTTAATTTTCAAAAAACACCATATTTTTGTTGTACTGCACATTGCTGCAGCTCCTCTTTTCACACTGTGTGTTGAGCTCTCTGTTTTAGCTACAGAGTGAGACATCTCACTTCTGCTCCATCTTTGTTGGGAGTCGCACATGCACAGTAGCTAGGTAAGGACTACTAGCCAGTCAGAAGCAGAGTATGAGGGTGTGCCACGCTAGCAGCGAGGCGAGCATTATAACGTTTGTTACAAAGTGATACACGTTCGTCACGGAAGTAAAGGCTGGACTACAATAGAGCTGTTTGGAGCAGTTTGTAAACAATGTTTTCTGTTGGAGATGGTAAGTCCCTTTGGGGTGGACTTTGGGCTTTTTCACTTTGTAAACCTATAACATGCACAAAAAAGATATATAACACAATAAAGGAAAGGGAAATAGCCAAAAAGCATAATATGAGCACTTCAATACATTTTTTTGTTTTCTTTCTTTCATGAAATAGCGTGAAGGTGGGCTATGCACGCACCTAAAGAACTGGAGTTCCATCAGGTGACCACTAGACCACTGCTGTGCATTTGCCATTGTTGTAGTTTCACATTGCCAGACCTTCCTCCACAACGCTGCGGGGGAGGTTCATTGCCAGGATAACGCCTGACATCCGCTGTGCGGCTCCGCGCCGGAAGTCGGGCTTTGTCCCTCAGGCCTGCTCGGCTCTTTCAGAGAATGATTAATGATTGTAAAGATTTACAAAGAAGATGTTCATGGCATTTCCTCTCGACGTTTTGGTTGGATTGGGGTGGACAAAGTATACACGGTGATACACTGGTAAGAGCTAATGAGGTTTAACCATGTAGCCAGCTAATTTAAATAGCTCACGTTACTGTTTTTACTGTCACAATGGCATACGCAAGTCACCAATACGGTTCAATGATTTAGCCTCTTCCATCAATTGGACACACACACACACACACACACAGACACACACACACACACACACACACACACAGTTTTCCTATACACAAGTTATCCCGTCCATCTTAGCAGAGAACGGAGAAACGCTGAATTATAACCGATGTTTGATGTGTGTAGAGGTCTGTTTGGTTATACTGCAGCAGCATGGTGATTTAATGAGGGTAAACACAGTGAACGGCTGCGCTCCGATGCGCCACTAGCTGCTGGGTCCATCCATGCTGTTTCATTCGCTGGATCACTGGTTTCTTATCTGCTTCCATTATGTTTACAAAGCTACTGTGGATGGTTGTCATGTCATGTTCATGATGTACGCGGTTAAGCGGCATCATAGCATGATAAATCTGGGTTGTTTTTTTTATAATGCATTATTTTCTCTGTAAGTAATCAAAATAGCCGTGTAATTTGGATAGCCCTAGTTGCCATGCACAGATAGGGTAGACAGAAATCAGTTTACTTACACACGTTTTCAAAAACGGTCTCTCCTTTTTTTTAAACTCTGTGAGAGTGAGAAATGCCTCATATCTCCTTCAAAAGGAAACAATGCATTCAAAATGCCATAAACACCTCTCAAAATGAAGCATTTGCATGAAATGGCAAACACTTTTTTCATAATAGTATTTTTTTTGGATCTACCATGTACACACTGTTGTTCTAAATCTAGAGCTATTTTATCTTTCATAGGCATCTATATTTCCATACACTGTTCTGGAGGGAAAGTAATCTGCTGAGAGGGGTTGAAAAGTACACTGTAAACACCAATGCAATGTTATTTAACAGTAGCACAGTGTTGTATACAGTAGCAGAAACATGTTTTTATGTAATCCCGGGTTTTGCAATATTAACGCTCTTTCTAATGATAGGGTTAGTTTGAACACATGAGTCAATACTGCTCAACATATTCTAGATGAAGTGGCTAATCTAGCAACCAAAAAAAGCTTACTTGTATTGTTTTAGATCCATAGAGGACATATGTGTGTATCTTATAAAAGCAGACGATCCAACCATACTGCCCCTAGTCTATATCCACGACATTCCACTTCCGGGATTGCCCCAGTGCTGCAGGAAATTCTGCAGCACTTCGCCGATGTCCGTCACCTTCCGCTTTCTTTGTGTTGCCGTTCTAAACTCCGGTTGATTTATGAGGACTATGGTTAACTGCTCAGATATCTGCAGGGTAAATCCAGACAGCTAGCTAGACTATCTGTCCAATCTGAGTTTTCTGTTGCACGACTAAAACAACTTTTGAACATACACATGTTCCACCAAAACAAGTTCCTTTCCGAGGCTATTCTTCAGCGGCTCTGTGCGGAGCTTAGCACCGTCCATGGCGATTGTGATTGGTTTAAAGAAATGCCAATAAACCAGAGCATGTTTTTCTCCCATCCCGGAACCCTGTGTGGACTAGCCAGACCTTCCTCCGCAGCGTGCGGTCTGGCAATGCGAGACTATACTGCTCCTGACGCAGGAAAGAAAGCACAGCTTGCCACTGCTTTCATTTTGCATGGACTTTATAAACCAAGCTGATAAATGAGCAGGGAGGGACGATAACACAACAGTTTGTGTGTAAGAGCAGAAGTAATATTTCAGCTGTGCCCCTCGAGGCTACTTGAGGTGCCATGCTGACATAATGATCTCGAGCCAGTGAACCATGTCAGGCATGTCATCTACTGGCACTGCCACATCGCTTCTCAAGAAGCAGTAAATAAGGGCATGCTCCTTCTGCTCAGCTCAGGACATTTTACAGTGCAACGTCCACACGCCCCTGGAAGGTTGCGTTCATTAAACACTCTGCTCATTACTCTCACAACAGGCCTGCTTATGGGCAAGTGGAGGACATTCACTTTTAAACAGACTGAGTCTCCTTCTCTTTGCATGTGAAATGAGATTGGGCTTCCAGCTGATGGCTTGACAGTGTGTTGGTTCTGTGCAGTGCTGCCCGGGGACAGCGGGGGCAGGGCCTCCATGGCCGCCGAAGCAAAATGAACACAGCCATAGTTGTTTGCTGCTGTGCACAGCTGTAAATTACACGTGTCACCGAGTCCTCAAACAGAACAAGGTGTTGCTGTTTGTGGCTGTATGGTTCAGCTGCAGCTTCCAGCAGGTGGCCCAGCTCCCATCATCAGCTGACTACCACACAGCATAAGAATATATTTGATTATTAACCCTTGTGTTGTCCTTGTTGGGTCAAAATTGAAAATGTTTTTTGAAAACTCCCTTTTGGCACTTTTCCCCCCCAACGTTTCTGTCGCTTTAGTGCTTTTGATTCTTTTTTAAAATGTTTTTGTCACTTTTTTTAATTCATGGTCTTAATTCATGGTCAAGCATAGCATAGCATAACATACATGATATTATACCTCATTTTTTAGTAAAAAAAAAAAAAAAAAAAAAAAAAAAAGTCTTAGTGAGGGGATAATGGAGCGGCAGATTGGTCGGAGAATTGGCGCGGCGGGGGCGGTATTACGTTCACTTTATCGCACCGTTGTGCATGTAAACATACTCAATTTAAGAATAACACCCACATAGAGACTATTAACTGGATGTGAAATAAAGATCCAAACACTTTCCTCAAAGCAGCATCCTTGGCCCATTGTCTGTGCTGCTGGCCCTGGCTCTCACTCGCCCACACACTCATTCTTTTGTATGACTGGTGAAGATGAACAGCAATATCATATCATTCATTAGTGATCTGCTTTCAATGACTGATTGTGTCAGCAAGGACAAAGTTAAGCACATGGGCATAGCACCAAACATGCACTTGATTTGGGGACTGTTGACATAAGAGCAGGAACGCCTTTTTTAGTGGCTTGACATATTGGATGCACCAACTGAGGCATGCCAAGTGCATGTGCTTAAATCCAATTCCAGGTTGTCAGCAACATATGGGGGATGTTTCACAAAAGCAGAATTTATAAATCCAGGATAACTTATAAAGCGAGGCTTGACCTAGGATGATCTGTGCATCCTGGCTAGGTGCGTTTCATGAAGGCCAAGCCAGGCTGAGGAGGAGCGACTAGGTCGAGCCAGGATGAAGTAAACATTGTGGAGTCCTTCCGCTTCCTGGGCTCCATCATCTCCCAGGACCTCAAGTGGGAGCTGAACATCAGCTCCCTCGTCAAGAAAGCCCAGCAGAGGATGTACTTTCTGAAGCAGCTGAAGAAGTTCAACCTGTTATTGCTGTTGACTATGATGGTGCACTTCTACACTGCCATCATTGAGTCCATCCTTTCCTGCTCCATCACCATCTGGTACGCTGCCACCGCTAAGGACAAGGGCAGACTGCAGCGTATCATCCGCTCCACTGAGAAGGTGATTGGCTGCAATCTGCCGTCTCTCCAGGACCTGCAGCCTCCAGTACGCCAAAGCGGGCAGAAAAGGTTGTAGCCGATCCCTCTCACCCCGGACACAAACTGTTTGAACCCCTCCTCTCTGGCAGGAGGCTGCGGTCCATCAGGACCAAAACCTCACGCCATCAAAACAGTTTGTTCCCCTTTGCAGTCAGCCTCAACAACAAGGCCCCGGACCCCGACTGACACAGGGACACACTTCTTAGTGCCCCTGTGCAGCTACCTGGAAACATTCAGACATGTCAGTTTACTTACACAATGTAAAAGTTTACTGTTCAAATGTATTTAGAAATCTGTACCCCTCTAACTCAAAGTCAGTGGTGGAAGAATTATTCAGATCCTTTACTTAATTAGTAAAAATACCACACTGTACAAATACTCTGTTACAAGTAAAAGTCCGGCATTGAAAACGTCACGTATCATATCATCAGGAAAATGTACTTAAAGTATGAAAAGTAAAAGTATTCAATGCAGACAAATCCTCCCATTTTAGAAACTGGAAACAATCAAAACAGTTCTGTCAATCAGCTAAGTGTTTAATCGACTAATCATTTCAGCTGTACTTGTAGTCTTATATATTGTTGGGTAGTTTAATTTTAAATAAAACGTCATATTTTATTAACTATGTGTTTTGTGTGCAAAAATCTTAATTAGTAAAGTAACTAGTAATTAAAGCTGTAGTGGAGTAAAAGTACCATTTTCCCTCTGAAATGTAGTGGAGTACTAGAAGTAGAAAGTGGCATGAAAAGAAAAGACTCAAGTAAGTACAAGTACCTCAAATTTGTACTGACAGTCTTGAGTAAATGTATTTAGTTACATTCCACCTCTGCTTAAAGTAACGCGAGAAATGTTTGTGAACAGCATAAGGCCTTGTGATTATGAAATAAATAAACACTAACTTATCACTGTTTAACCAGCCGACTGCCTTAATGCATTTATGTCGAACTTCATCTTTGCATTACTAAATACTAGACAGAAGTTGGAGTAAATGACAGGTGGAGGCTCCTACAGCCTCTGGTGACTCTGAACCAACTTCCTGCCCTGAACTGTGATCCAAATCAAACATCCCTGCACACCACATACAGCACAAGGTGTGCGTGTGCTTCCTGCATGGGCTCATGGCATTTCTCCCTGTTCATTCAACTCCCACTGTCTGTCTGTGTGTGTGTGTTTGAGTGTGAAGCAACACTGACTGTATGAGAGATTCCCACCGTGTTTTTATTTAACATGACACCAAAGATTCAGCACCACATTTAAGCATTGCGTTGCAGCGGGAAGCATCCTGTGTGGGTCCCTGGAAGAAAACTTTCTAGTGTTACTGTGTTTCTTGGCTCTTAATGGGCAAAAATTAGAGATATTGACATTGATACTATAAAGGGTGGTTCCAAGCATAGTGAATGTCACAATTCACGGCCCAAACTGAAAGGGACGCTTGTGAAGGACGCATCTTGAAGACAGCAGCAAAAATGTTTAAACTATTTCAGGTAGTAGAATGTGTACAGTACACTTTGTGTGATGCCCATGCTGTGGCATAAATGCATAATGAAAGTTGAAAATGTGCCGAAATGCAAAAATCGGTCCCTCAGGGACCGTTCGGTATTCATGGAATGGACCACTGGAGGAAAATAGGGGAGGGTCATGTATTTTTATTCTTTGTTGAGGGGAGGGTCACCCAACTTTTGTATTCATGTAAACATTAAAATTTCAAATGGCTTGTTTGGTGCATATTTTTCCATGTAACTGCAGTATGTAAATGGCATCAGTGCGCATAACCACGCCCCGTAAATTAGGAGTGTTAAGGTGAGGGTAATGTGACGTTCAACGGGCCGTTGGGCTTGGGTCGGGTATCCATGCCTTACTCTAGACTGCGATACAGAAATGTTTTACTAGAAGACGCCTTTGCGCGTTGGCTTTGGGGGCTGCTTTGCCCACGATACTGCTCATGATTATCCACGCCGAGATACGTCCCTTCGTTTACAAACCGGTAGGTTTAAAAAATAACCCAAACTAATGTCTTGACTTCAACATGTAAAGTCATGTATTTCATGATTGTAAAAAAAAAAACAGTGTCTATCTGTACATCTTTGCCTAGCGCAAACCAGTACAGAAGGCATCAATAAATTGTTGTGGAGGGTCATGCCTCTTTTCCCAATCATTTTGGAGGGTCATAGAAAAATGTATTGCTGGCGAAGGGAGGGTCAAGTCTATTTTGACTAAAGATCCCAAAACTCCTCCGGTAGCCCCTTAAATAAAAAAACTAACAGTCCCTTAGAGCACAGGCTTTACATTATTTAAGCATTACATTTTTAAATTATTCATTTCAATGTCATTTTTTTTTTTTTGCTAAAAATTCTTCACACCTCCGTCTACATAATGACATTAAAGCAGCCACTTGACCTTATGGATCTGTTTAAGAAAGTAACAGTTGGAGTTTTTTCTGTCAGCAGAGCTAAGAAGATTCTAGGAAACAAACTTCAGTTTGCAACAACAACAACAACAAAAAGGACACAGACTGTTGCCTTGTAATGGAATTGAATTGAAAAGGTCTATATGACTTTATTTATAGTCTTTACTGTAAAATAAATGTATTGTTGTGTTTATATCTTAATAGAGAAAGTATAACATTTCTGTTACATTTTGTTACACTGGCCCAATCCCAAAGTGAGCACTGAGGACTAAGGACTAAAGACTCACAGACTTAATTGATCTCAGGTGCTGAGTGAGTGAGTGTGTGAGGCCACATGGGCTCAGATAGGTAGAAATTGGATTGGGACAGCACTTCATGAGATCACATGTTACCTTGGCGATGTTTAATAACAAAGATGTTGCTGACACTTGCCGGTTTGGGAATTTTCATTTTAAGTTTGTTGCGTTGCACACGGCCAAGGCACAGGAGACGGCTGCCTGATTCCACATTTTTTCAAACTCGTTTTACAAGCTGGACAACAGGTTAGTCTGTGCTATTGTGGTCGTGCTGTTGTTTACCTTTGTAATTTCCGGATTTCCCTATGGTCTCCGCGGTAAACGTCACAACGCATTGAACTGTGGGTAATTCCCTTTGGTGAAGTCTGCAGCGATGCAGACTCACGGAAGGGCTCGGTAAGTGTCGTAACATCACACAGTGGGCCAGATGTACCTACATTTGCAAATGTAGTGTTATCAGCACCATGGCCAACCTGCAGAAAGCGCACGCTGTGATACTTCAGTTTACGTCGTATTTACCAAACCTGCAGTTCATCGGGTAATCAGCGCCTGTTTGTACATACCTCGCCATTTTTTTATACGCACGTTGCAAAACAAATACGCCTGAAGTGGGCGCAAAAGTGTTAGTACATCTGGCCCAGTGTGTCATCACCATAGATATACACACACAAAGATCCCAGTATCTGTACATACATGTCTAATGTAAAATTTGACTGTCTTTACATTCTTATTAGAATATACTTTTTGTTTCATATTGCTTAATAACATACAAATAGATTTATAAAATGATATAAACCCAATATTGTGTTAATGTGTACATATAACAGTTTATTGTGTTTTGTCTGATGCTTTGGCAAAATTGTTATTGAAACATTCATGCCAGTAAAGCCCCATGAATTGAATTGAATTGAATTGATAAGGAACATGTTCTATATATGATCTCTGGTCATCACATTCTGGAACTTGTCATTCAGAGTGACATCTCACAGTGTGACACATTCTAAACCTTTCATGGCATTCTGTGGTTCTGTTTAGAATACAACCCTGGCTGCTTACAGGCAGTTAACAGTCTGAACTCATTAACGACACATTCCACACACTTCCGTACTACAACGATAGAGCAATACTACTCTACGCTGCAATACTCCACTATCGCAACAAATACTTTTGTTCAGCGATCATGGCAACAATGCCGGCGACAGTCATCTGCCCAACTCCAAGCGTACAGTTCGAGGACCTTAAAAAAGACCAACTGGAAACTCAAGAACGAATCAACCAGCTAGTCTCCAAAAATGCTGGCCTGGAGGAAGAGAAAATTAAAATCCTGACGGCTCTACGTTCAGAGAGAACCATTAGGAAAAATGTCCAAAAGGAGAGTAAGATCAAGGAGAAGGAGACAAATGAAGAGATTCACTCTCTCAAAGAAATCTTCCTGTCAGCCAAACTTCACTGGAGTGGTGAGTTCAACCGGGTCGTCGGGCTCTTGAAACAGGAACAAGAGAGGAACAGAGAGACCCAGGAGAAGAAGATTAATGGTATATTATCAAACATACCAAACCAGAATTTGATGGACAAGGACGCAGGAAGGAAGCTCCAAACTCTGGCAGAGGACAATGATAGGAAGTTGAGCCATGTCGTCCAGGAAAAGGATGATCTGATCAACAAAGTAAAGGAGGAAAAGACGGCTCTAGAAGTAAAGTATTTGGAGAGCGAAGCCAAGCTAATGGAGAAGGAAAGGCAGATCATCCAGAGGGAGACAGAGTTTGAAACAAAACTCGTCACTCTGGAAGACCAAATGACGTGTGAGCTCGCTACAAAAGAGGAGAGCTTTGAGAAACGGCATGAGCTGGAAAGAGAGAGCAGAGAGATGGAGTGGAACAACAAAGAGAGCCAAATGGAGAACGAAATCAAGCTCTTAAAAGAGAAAATCTCTGCTCTTCAGGTACAAAACCACTGCCTCAAGGAGATTGAAAAGAACAGCAGAAGGATGGAGAATGAGTGGATTAACAAAGAGAGCCAAATGGAGAACGAAATCAAGATCCTAAAAGCGCAAAATTCTGAAATTCAGGTCAGTCTCCTTAGCCTGCAGGAGCTGGCTCAAAAAACTGACAAGGAGAAGGCCCGAATGAAAAAGGAGGAAGAGAAGGCCAAGAAGGCGACAGAAAAGAGGCTGAAAAAGGAGAGGAAAGATGAGGAGGAGCGAGAGAATAAACAGAAGGAGGAAAACAGGAAGCAAGAGAAGAAACAATTGAAAAGACAGAAGAAGGAAAAAGAGGAGATGGAGAAAAAAGTCTAGAAAGAGAGGAAGGAGCAGGCGAAGAGAGAGAAGGAGGGATTGAAAAGACAGAAGAAAGAAAAGGAGGCGAGAGCGACGGAAGAGGAGCAGAAGGAGAAGAGAGAGGATTAACATCATCAACCTTTCTCTCCTCCACTTCACCTCGACCCCCCCCCACCCCTAAAAATGGGTGATCCGGTTACCTGCCACGTTTAAAAAACTTGCATGTGAAAATTTTTAAATAGTGTTGGTGTACTCCGGGTGATCCGGTTTGACTGCCACATTTCAATTATTAAAATATATATATTTTAAATAAATCTCTTATCTGTGCATTTGTCTTTTTAAATGGGTTCAATAAAAACACACATCTACCGTGAAAACCTGACCGCAAATTAAATATATATATTATGTATTTACATTTTTTGATTGAACTGAAGATGATCTTTCATTTTCACCTTAACACAATATGAAGTGATTCTGGTTTTGCTTTAGTGTTTCTAATATTTTAGAAGAAAGCGAACAATAAGCAGCTGACAAGACAGCGAGTAAGGAGAAGGTTATGGATTTTAAAGTTATCCCTTAAATCATATATAAGTTGAAATTGCAAGCTAGTAAATGCATTGCTTTTTGGTTCAGTTCCTATATTAGGGTCAGATTGCCTTTTCATCGAAAGTGAACCGAACTCTAGTGCACTTGGGAGCAAACCGAGACCCCCGTTTCCATGCAGACCAGAGTTCGGTTGTTTGGTCCGCACCAGAGTTCGAATGAGCTGTCACCCTCCCCCCTCCAAACAAACCGGACTATTCCACGAAACGCAACAGTGTTCAGTTAAAACGGACCAAACTGCTCAGGTGTGAAAGCATCCTAAATGTCTTAACATGAATCAAACATTATTAGCAAATATAAATCAGCCTATTTGTGAAAAAAACATTGAGGAGAGGCTTACTGGCCTATAGGTAAGGTAGTCACTAAGGTAGCCATCCACAGACACAGTTAATCCCAAAGGATTCACTGTGCCACTGTGTTTAACATTAAAACATGATTTGTAAAATCATGCCAACAATTATTATTTTAAATGCTTAGTATTCTATGCAATACAAAGCTATGTAAAGGCTTTAGGCCACTGTACACGTTATAGTAGGGCCAGTTTTATATGCAACTTAATTTTATACGATATATGTAGTATATTGTTCTGTCTCTCTTACAGTTAAGCGGTCCTTGGCTTAAAAAATGTTGAAGACCCCTGGCTTAAGGAACTGCTAACTGCTGCTAACTGCATTAGCTAGTTAGCTCTGTTAGCTGTTTGAAACTCTGCAGGTCCCAAACATCCCAAGTTATTTTGGTTCTAACATGCCCACTTGTAACATACTACTACAGTGCCTGTTAAAAATGTGCCTGTTTGGAACGGGCCGATTGCTTGGCCTGTGGTACATCTGCTTGAAGCTTTCTCCAAATCCAATTTGTACCCCAAAATGACTTACTGAAGGACCCCAAAACACTTAATATGCAATTCCACTGTATAGCCTACAGTATACAGTACTTCTACATCAGAGGAAGACATTGTACTACTATAATTACCTGAAAGAGAACGTAGCAGATTCAGAATTTAATCACACAATATTACACAATAATCAGACAGTAGCCTCATGAACTCATGGCAGTGCGCTACCCAACCGGCCCGTTATGAGAGCTAAACCACACATATCTGCGTTAATCAACCACCAGAAAGAGAGAGAGGGGGGGGCGAAAACATTTTAATGTTGTCTTTTGCGTCAACAATATTGCATGTTAATATCACCACACTCATGTTGAGTCCTGTCTTGTCATTATTATTGTTAAGGAAGTTAACACTTTGTGTTCATTTCCATATAGGCTTAGAGGCTTGACGGTTAACGTTGACGTATTTATTTTTCTGACGGTAATGATATTAATATTATAACTTGATGATACAGAAGACAAACCATTTTGTGGAATGATGCATCACCATGTGATATTTGCAATGTTGTGACTCAAAAACAGTGTCTGGTAGCCTACCCATAAGTGGCATCACGCTCTGTCAGCCACGTATTGTCTGTACCTGGTTGTGCTTTGCATGTGTGGGAATTTCAAATGTCCTTAAATTCGGGAATTTTCGTTTGTTTATTCAAAGTCAAAGACAATCCAAAGTAGTGCTACTTTGCACATTTTTTTGGGTCTGAGGTGTATTTCACATTTTAGCTGCCAAAGCTCTGCTGCTTTCTTCGACCCTCTCTGTCTCTGGTCCTGTGCTGTGCTCACTCAGTGTGCATTGTGAGTGGAGTGTGTGCTTCTTTTACCGATATATATATTTAACAATATCTTTTGCATTTTTAATCGAGATTGAAATCTATCAGTCTAATGGTACGATAGATATGCTTATAACAGACACCCCAGCCCAGTCTCATGGCAGTTCGTGAAATGGTCACGTTATTGAATCTATTGATTCGTCAACAGGACACGAATATGTCGTTTTTTTCGTGTAGTGATTACGAATTTTAATTTAATGTATTTAAATGGTAAGCATATTTCGCGATCACAGCACGACAACGGTAGGGAGTAGTATTAAAAGCCAAAGATCCGCGTAGGGAGGTTGGCCGGGGTGGTGGATTAGTCAAACAACACAGGACTTTCACCCCGGAGAGCGGGGTTTGCGTCCCGCGTGTGACGGTTCCTTTCCCAGTTCTTTTTTTTCCTAACCTCAACCGTCCTGTTGTTGTGGCGTTTCATGTCCCCGTGGCAGTACATGAAATGAAATTCGTAACCTGTACACAAAATGAAATTCGTAACCTGTACACAAAATTAAATTCATGACCTGTACACGAAATAAACGAGAAAATTGTGACCTGTACACGTATCAATAAATAAAAATAACGTGACCATTTCACGAACTGGCGTGAGACCGGGTTGGACACCCAGACACACAGACACACAGACAGACAGACGTTCCTGTAATTTATAGATAGATATGCTTTGCTCCCTCGTATATATGGACATAGAAAGGAAAGACAATGAAGAAATTGGACTCTAAAATCTAGAAACTATAAAGATGATTAAATTCCATGCACACTGTAAACATGAATGTAACAGAATATATTCATCAGTTATTTCCCCCAAGCTAAATATAAGGTCAAAAACCATTGGGGTGTCCTCTCCCTGTTGTTTCATGAATGTACAGTAGCCTACAACACTATATAGTTACTGGTCCAGTGAATTAATCAGTCATCAGTCTGCGGAATGTTGTAGTGCAGTCCAAAGATTTGGGAGGTTGGGGGGCTGGGAGTTTAGGAGCTGGACAGTCCTGGGGACAAAGGTCACCTTCCTCTTCTGGGTCTTACAGACTTGACAGCGGAGTCTGTGCCTTGAGGGGAGCCATTCAAACATCGAAAACATGACGTGCTGGATCACGAAGGATCCTACAGGCAGTCTTCAAGGTCTGCTGTTCGCATAGGGTGGACAGAGCTCTCAGGGGGTGTTCAATAATTCTGGAACAAACTTTAACAGTTTGACTGTACAGCAGGCTACGGCGGACAGTGCTTACACACTTTTTGCGGAATGTGGCTCATTGTGTCAAAACTCTTCACACAAGCCAAATCAGACACAACATTTGGAGATACATATCTCACTTCTATGTCAAGATGAAACTGCAATCAAAACGTAACAATCCTTTTTCAAAATGGCATTTTTTTGCATCAAAATGATACACACATGCACCACTTGAATTACTCTCTTAAGGCAGCAACAACACACTGATGTACTTTATACAAAACACTGCTTAAAATTTGGGATTGTCAAGCCGGCCCTTGAAAAACTCCAACTTCCACACTCCTTTGCAGTGTATTGGACAATGTTTCACTGTCAAACATCTTGCAATTGGGGCAGAGCTGTTTTGCAGGCTGTGATGTCCAGGCGTAGAGGCAGAGTGTGCCTTTAGTTGCATGCCATACTTCTTGCCTTGCTTTTGATGACATCAAACTCACTCTGGCTCACGCTCTCTCACACAGCGGTAAACATGTTGGCTGTGCTGGCTGCCAGTTCCAAACTTCATGAAAAACACCGTACAATCGTACATTCTACTTGTACGATTAACTTGTAGAAATTTAGATTTTTCTTTTTTTTTACAGTTTTTTCTGAATGCTTAAGCGCTAATCGTGATTCTTGTAGCACAATTTCTAAAACTATTAACACGTATAGCAAAACCACTCACTGAGTTTGCAAAACTAAAAGCACAAACACTGCTTTGCACTCAGTTTGCAATTTTGTAACACACACTTTGCAAAACTGTAGGCACAATTCACTGCACAACACTCTTTTTGCAGAACTTTAAACACAACTCACTGCTCACACTCAATTACCAAATTTCCAACACACTCCTAGCAAAATCATACACATGTATGGCTATCATTAACACTATTTTGCCAACTGTCTGGCACACTTTCACATGTGAAAACTGTTTCAGATAATTAGTTCACTTTGCAATCAGCCTAAGCACTATAAATAAGCCACAGGTAAGCTGTCTGTGTGGAGTACAATGGAAGGAGCAGTAAGAGTGAGAAGAGTGAGAATCAGAGGAGGCCGAGGAGGCCGAGGGAGAGGACGTGGAGGTGAAGAAGTTGGAGGAAGAGGACGTGGAGTTGAAGAAGCGAGAGGGTTAGAGGAAGTTAGAGGAAGAGGACAAGGAGGACCAAGAAGAGGACGAGGAGGGGAAAGAGGGAGGGTAAGAAGAGTAAGAAATAGAATAACTGATGACATCAGAGCTACTATAGTGGACCATGTCATCAACCATGGGATGACCCTGAGGGAAGCTGGCCAACGGGTTCAGCCTAATTTGAGCCGCTACACTGTGGCAAGCATCATTAGGACATTTCGAAATGAGAATCGGTAAGTACTTTGTAGCACTGCCATACTCTAATGAGAAACACAACAGTACCATACATGCAAAAATACTGAAATTGTTACTTTACAGAATTGCTAGACGTCCAGATGTTGGGGGCAGAGGAAGAATGTTCACTCCAGAGCAAGAGACCCATATAGTGAACATGGTGATTGCCAATAATGCAATAAGACTGCGCGAAATACAGCAGCGCATAATTGATAATGACACCATCTTTCAAAATATACACAGTGTAAGCATGTCTGCACTAAGTCGTGTACTTGTGCGCCACAGAATAAGAATGAAGCAAATTTACAGAGTTCCTTTCGAGAGAAACACAGAACGTGTAAAGCAACTGCAATATGACTATGTGCAGGTAAGCTATAGTGTCATTGGTTCTGAATTTGGAAGTGCATACTGTAGTGCTGTGCATGGGCCTGATGTGTTGCATTTGTTTTGTCTTGTCCAGAGAGTGATGGAACTAGAAGCAGATGCCATGGGACATGAGCTACTTTTTGTAGATGAGGCCGGTTTTAACCTCAGTAAAACCAGGAGACGTGGCAGGAACATTATTGGACACCGTGCCATCATCAATGTCCCAGGACAACGTGGTGGCAACATAACCATGTGTGCAGCTATAAGCCTAAATGGTGTTGTTCACCATCATGCAACCATAGGCCCATACAACACTGCACACATTATTGCATTCCTGGACACCTTACATGACATGCTCACTGTTCAGAGACCAGAGCATACCCGATATGTCATCATATGGGACAATGTTAGTTTCCATAGGGCTGTTTTGGTCCGCAACTGGTTTACAGACCACCCATTCTTCATGGCACTCAACCTCCCTCCATACACTCCATTCTTAAATCCCATCGAGGAGTTCTTCTCTGCCTGGCGCTGGAAAGTGTACGACCGTCATCCTCATCAACAGGTAGCCCTGTTACAGGCAATGGAGGAGGCATGTGGAGATATTGACCAGGCATCATGTCAGGCCTGGATACGGCATTCAAGGAGATATTTTCCCCGGTGCCTTGGACTGGAGGATATCGCATGCGATGTGGACGAAATTTTGTGGCCGGACCCAGAAAGACGACATGATGTAGGCTGATTGTCTTTTACTTGTTTTTTTTTGTGAAATTACTATTTTGTGTTCTGACTTTGTCTTGGTTGTGATCAGTGTGAATAAACACCAATACTTGAAGTTTGGATCCTTGTATGTTTACATGACACTATGACAAAAGTATGACCTCAAATTGACATCTGTACACAGAGAAAGCAAAAGCCAGATGTGTTTTGTATTCATACCATCAGTGTGTAGTTGGCACATTGTGTGCTTAGTAGATGATGGCTTGTGTTTACTGTTTGATACGAAAACACCATTTTTACGAAGGTGTGAAGAGTTAATCTAGCTGTGTTCGCTTTTGCAAGAGAATTACAATGTTTTGATAATTGGGTGAAAGGTTTTCTTATTTGTGTGTAGATATTTGCAAAAATAGCCAATAGTTACAAAAAATGTGCTTAAGCAATCAGAAAAAAACTGTAAACAGAATAGGGGCAATAATCTGGAAAAATAAATATGTATATGTAAATATGAAAAGTGAAGCCAATGCGGGAGCAAACCTACAATATATCTAACTTCCAACAGGGGGAGACTCCGCTGGCTCCAATAATAAGTCTGTTTCTATAGAAGTCTATGAGAAAATGAGCCTACTTCTCACTTGATTCATTACCTCAGTAAACATTTTCATAATGAGTTTATGGTCTCAATCGCTACTTTTTAGTCTTGTTCAATACAGCATGATGTTCATTTTGTAAATGATGGTCCCATTTATTTGAAAATAGACGATAAAGCAGGGGATGCTTTAGGACCTGTCAATCCGGACAGAGGCTTAGCAATGTTAACCATGACCCTGTGGACATTAAAAAGCTGTGAACTTGTTTTTGGCTGTTGTCAGTGTTTTCATCTTAAACTTTGACCCTCTCACTGTGTGTTCTCACTTCATCAAAGTTATCTGGAACATTTTGGTTGCCTAAAAATGTCTTGTTCAGTGTTTGGTAGCACCTTTTCAACCAAAGCTAGCTAGTGCTAGCGTTAGCTGGTAACTTATGGAAAAGTCTGCCAATTTCCAACCAGTTCTGTGTACTGCCGTACATGCAGATGAATGTCTCCAGTACCCAAATGTCCACGTTTACCTGCCGGCTGCCAGCTCTGCTGGCTGCCTCGCATCAGAAGGGTTGAAAATCTGCAACTTTCCCTCTTTAGAGTTTAGCTTAGCGCAGCACAATTGAAACCATAGACACACTGGCTTAGACACATTATCCTCCCCAGCTCCGCCATTTTGTCCAAATATGGTCACATCTGGCTCCAAAATACCAAGATGGCGGCGGCTCAAATGCAAACTCCTGGTTTCAAAACAGCTGTATAATGAGTATAATTATATTATATATTTTTTTATTTTTTCAGTAGTTGTTCTGGCATTTTTTATCTTTGCTATCTTTTTTATTTAATCTCATTTTTTTTTAAATCTTATTTATTATTTCTAGTATATTTCTTGTTATTTTCTGTATGTGTGCCTGTCCTTGTGTGTGTATGTTCCCAATTTGGGATTAATAAAGTCTATCTATCTATCTATCTATCTATCTATCTATCTATAATGAGTATTTGTTGATTATATATTTTTAAATTCCTTGTCATTAGAACTGAAGCTAGCAGACAGTGAAGAGAAACCTGGATCACGTTTTTAAGTATCCTGGCTTCTTCTCAGCTGGAATATTTCGGTCTCAAGAACCCAAGATAATTACTTATTTGGGTTTTTGCAACCAAGACATAGTGTTAACACATACAAATGGGGTAGTGTTTCCTGGTCCCTCTCTAACTGAGCAGCCGTTTCAGCATGAGCCTGTCGGGTCATTCTGACCCAGTTAGGACATTTCTATCAACCACAAAGCAGGTTATTTGAGTCAGTGTGTCAAGAATAGAAATGTTGTTGCATGTATAATACTCATTGAAATTCAGATGACACTATACATTTCTGTCTCTCTACTGAGACACCCACTGCCTCTCTGTAGTACAGCCACAATCCCAAGATTGAGAGACCACCTCGATCCTTAAGCCCAGTTCGACTCAAACCAAACCTGATGGTGTCGCTGCGACTCAACTGGTCGAGTCTCCAGAGGCTGGTTTTAGAACATAAGAGACTTCACCTGTTTCAGCAGCCAATAGAGAAGTCATCTTGTATAGTCAGCTACAATAAAATGATCCATAATCCATTTTATTTCTGTTACAAACGGAGGCTTCAACTCGTCTCATTACGAATCTTTTGTCTGAACTGGGCTTTATAGTCCTACCCAGGACAATGGGGCAGCTCCTGGACACAGCCTAGTGAAACTTAATCTTCTTTATTTTCACAGTAGCCCTGACAATTGTTATTCCACACACATTCTTGCATTTCAGTTGTATTCATTCTTAATGTAAAATCTGAGGAGGCTCAGGTTCTTCAATGTATGTTAACAGGATGCTCCAAATGTTCTATCAGTCTGTTGTTGCAAGCACCATCTAATTTGCTGTGGCGTGTTGGGGTGCCAGCAGCAAAGTAAGGGATGCAAACAAACTGAACAAACTCATTAAAAAGGCTGAGTCTGTGGTTGGCACTAAGCTTGTCAGAGACAAAATGCAGGCAAAACTCTGGCCAATTATGGACCATGACCCTCACCCCCTACACAAAACACTAGACAAACTCATGAGCACTTTAAGCAACAGACTCATTCAACCACGCTGCTCAAAGGAATGCTATAGGTAATCATTCCTGCCTGCTGCCATTAAACTCTATAACTCATCTGCCCTTATTAGATGACCACTATTAGTCTCTATCAACTCAACAGTCCAGAATAATTATTATAATTTCACACATATTAATAGTATATATATATATATATATATATATATATATATATATATATATATATATATATATATATATACTATTAATAATATTTATTTACTTTTTTTATTGTTTTATTTTTTTATTGTTTATTGTCCTCTCTGCACCTTATCCATTATGCAGTCCCACTGTAGTTGTAGTATTTGTATCCCTCCTTTTTAAGAGCATTTGTTTTGTGACTGTATCCTATTTTATTGTATTGTACTGTATTAATAGTATTGTTTTATGTTGTAACTGTATTTAAGTATCTGGCTGCGAAGACACCTTAATTTCCCCGCTGGGATTAATAAAGTAATCTATCTATCTATCTATCTATCTATCTATCTATCTATCTATCTATCTATCTATCTATCTACACGCTAAAAATTAGTGGGATTGCTTTGGACGAAGTACACACAGCGTACACTGGTAAGAGCAAATGGCATTTAACCATGTATCCAGCTAATTTACTGTATTGAGTAAGTGATTCTGCACAAAGATTGTTTATATTTGAACTCAACTGCCAAACAAATACAACCCCCCCACCACCATGTAACCCTAACCCTTACCCTAACATAGGGCCTAATTTTAAGAAAAATCTTAGAAACGTGAATCTTAGAAATCTTTTTCAGCGCACACAGAAAATAGAGATCTAAGCGACCATGAGGAGATATTCACAGAATTTGACAAAAATTGTATTGGATTAACATTAACATATTAACACTTACTATACCTTTAATATTGTATGTGGCGTTTTCTTATGCGGGTGCAAATGTTCCACCAAAACAAGAATTGTTAACCCTGGCTGCCTGCAGAGCACTGAGCTGCGTCTAACTGTGTGAACCCAGAGAAGCATTTGGTCAATGTGATGTCCTCTCCTGGGATCCCCAGTCTGCTGCTGTGCTAAGTTGAAAACTTGAAAACGGTAACCCCTCCAAGACCATGAGTTGGCTGCAGGCAGCATCTGCTGTTCTGTTGTTTCATCATCCCCGAGGCCACATACAATATGTCCAAGTTTCACCATCACTGCACTACATTGTTAACAGTGGTAACAATACCACTCTGTTTATTTGTGTGTGTCTAAAACCTCAAATCAAAACATACATTTATATCAATCTAGCAAAAACACATTATGATGATTATTGTGCTAATTATAGTAGTCTAACCAAATAATTAGAAATTTAGTTTTAATGCACTGACCCCACTGAAATTACATTACAGATTATGTTGTATTTGCGTCTTACCATAAACAGCACTGTTTGCCTTGTGTGCACTGTTTCAATTCCTCCATCTTTACATGAGAATATCACTGTAAAATAACATCTGCAAAATTAAAACACATAACAAAATATGAATTTGGAAAGTGAGATGGACATGCTCCAATCCCCCCGTGAAATTAATGTCCTGTGTGTATACTTTTTTCCTGATCATTTATTGGCGGCTCTTTCTTTTGGCTGGCCTGCTACTTTCTGGCTACTTTTCCATTGGCTGCTCTGACTTGGCAGCATTCTTCGATCATGTTCAACACGCGATTGAAGAAAAAGCACAAGCCGCCAGTGCACGACCAATACATTGACACTAGAAACCTTTTATAAATTACATATATATTGTCAGAATTTGTATTGTTTGTTGGTTGGAGCTAATCTGTTAGCAGTTAGCTTGCTCGTTAGCCGCTGAACCGCAGCAGAATGCAGGCAGGGCGAGCAGCCGCCAGACTCTACTCTGTTGATCCGTGCAGGACTTCACTGTGAGCGGACTGTTTAGAGACGATGTGACCAGCAGGTAACGTTAACTGGTCCCTATACGCAAACAACGTCATATCATAAATGATAGGGAACCCAGCAACAACGATTATTAAGTTTTCCTCCATTTTCTCAGAACTAATGTTTTGGTAGGAACGAATGTTTACATCGTATGTTTCTCTGGAATCAGCCAGCGCGAAGGACGTCTATATTCCGATTGGTTGTTGGCGTTTGCCGCTGAACCGCGTCATAGCTCATTACCATAAAGTTGACCAAACCTCAACTTTCTGCTTGACGCTCTAGTCGCTCAAAACGCTGACAGATTTGCCGCTTCTTGCAGCTGAGAGAAGCCATCTTCCATTGGAAATGAATGACTTCTGGTAACTTAGAAGGTCACGTCGGCGGTGGTGTGTACGTACAGTAACCCATATGTGTCAACCTCATGGCCTGTGGGCCAAATCCGGCCCCTTGCAAATTTTGATCCGGCAAACATATCAATTTAGGTTCACAATCAATTTTGGTCGTCTAGTTGTGTGCCAAACCAAAAAGATGGGAAACTATTTTTCATCTTGCAATTATCGACACTCAAAGCATAATTTGGCAGATTTGCCGACTTTGAGACTCAGAAATTCCCCAAGAAGCAGAGAGGTTTCATATTCAGGCTGTGATACAGGTTTTTGTGAGTTGGCTGTGTGGGAGCCTGCTTTTAAAAATGTAATCTTTCTTTTGCTTGATTTGCCAAATTCTATGATGGCTAAGAAACGTTTTTGCTCACTTTTTCTGGGCTTTATGTGGACCAAACTGTAAGTGAGAAGACTATATGAGATACTTTAACTTAAACTTTTCATCTTTAACTTAAACTTTTCTTCCAGTCTTTTACTAGTGTCTATGTATAGTAATGTAAAGTTAAGTAATGATTATTCTATTATTGATATATTGTGTAGCCTGTTATACTTGAATAGATATGGAATTTTAGCGTGTATGGAGCCAGCATGTTTTCACATTCATCGGTAATCTATGTTTATTTTAACAGAAACTAGAGTTGTGATGGTTGTAAAAGTGGAAAGACAACCCAAAACGGCTTTTTATAGTTTTTATATTTTCTTTTATTCGACTTTGAATGTAGTGTATTTTACGATGCTAAAATGTTTATTTACGTGGAGTCTGGTGGCTTCAGCAAACGCAATTTATAGTTTAGTTAGTTTTTATCTTTTGGGGCTTTTTTTCACCTTTAATTTGACAGGACAGCTAGGTGAGAAAGGGGAAAAGAAATCGTCAGAGGTCAGATTTGAACCCTGGACCTCTGCGTCAAGGCCTAAACCTCTCTGTATACGTGTGCCTGCTCTATCCACTGAGGCAACCCCGACCACTTCTTGGATGTTTTTATGTTTATTAAAAGGATCTTACTCTTTAACAGAAAGGTCAACCTCCTTAGAAATCCTTTCCATAATGTTGTCAGACACTTAGACTATTAATCTGAGCATGTCAGTGGCAAAACAAGCACTTTTATTAACGTAAATACAAGCTGCACAATTGCCCTATAAACTTACGCTGTAGCGATCTTGCTTAATTCTGGACCAATGTCAAAGATTGTTGTTTCCATCAGTCACTTATATACAAAAACAGGAAAATAGGTATGATAAGTATGGATTATGATGAGTAACAGCTGCAACCAAGAATGTTTTATGACATGCATTAATCCAGAATGATAATAATTTCTTAATTACTCAGTACCACTAAAACCACAACATGTTTCTGTGTTGCCAGCAGGTCGGGCTTTGCCCCATGTGACCCGTCTCCTTGACTCTCTGTAAAGATCTTTCTTTGGGAAAACCACAGCAGCATTGTTTGAGCTATCAAATAAATGGATTGCCGATGAGAATAAGGAGGGAGATATTTCTCTCTTGAAACGGCCTCCTGCCATCTGTTTCCTTCCGTTAATTGCTCTGGAGACCCTCACACACCCGGGTTCATCTCCGTCCTCCTACATTGTTTGGAAGAGAAGACTGGCACAACTTACTCCTTACTACTTTATTCAGTTAAACGACTTGCTGAAACGATTACCTGGTTTATTAATAATACATAATTTAATATTGCAATTAGGGAATCAGTTTAGCTCAGCGGTTGGGGATTTAGATGCACTATATATCCCATGAATACACTGAATATATCAGCATTTTTCAAAATAAAATGCAATCTGGATGGAAGCATCCACCAATTGTTCTTGTGAACTGTTCTGAGCCCCCCCACCCCTCACTCCCCTCTCCGATCCAGCTGATCTGCAGCGGGCTGTAATCAAAACCAAGACCTATGCGAGGTGTTTCCCTGCCTTCCCCACAGTCCCCTGACCTTCTGTGGTTCTGAATAACACTTTGTCTACACAGGACACGGGACGGATCTGTAATAGCAGGGTTTTATCTGGTTCAGAATGGGCCTTTGGGGGGGGCGGCTAGGCACAGCAGTAAGCAGCATGATCGGTCCGCATACAGATAATGTCAATGTCAATTTTATTTGTCTAGCACCTTTCATTACACGTAAACCCAAAGTGTTTTTCATTTAAAACATCATACACATCATCCAAATAAAACCAAATCGTTTTTTTTGTCTCATGCAAGTACACAAGGATTCACATGCATGCAGATAACACAAGTGACGCTGAACACATTCCTGCCAACGGTTTGGCAATATTCCACTGGCCTACAGGTGGCGGTAAGGTACTGAGATATGCAGCATTGCGCCAACAAAGGCAGTACGGTGACCCTGAGAGGCCAATGCACTGCAACTTAGGAAAACACATGCAAATAGACCACAACACATTGAGAAAACACATGCAAATAGACCACACCACAACACAACACTATTGTTACTATTATACTATTTACTAGTCATTACAGCATTGTGTATATATTACAGCATTGTGTATATATATATATATATATATATATATATATATATATATATTTTTTTTTTTTTTTTTTAAACTGTAAAAAATACAGTAATCTGCACCGCTGGTATTATTTTCACCTGTGTGTGTGTGTGTGTGTGTGTGTGTGTGTGTGTGTGTGTGAGTGTGTAAGACCCCTTCTGTAGCTGGAACTACCTCAGATGCAGTTTTGATTACATTGCCAGTGTTTATCTGTCTGTCTGTCTGTCTGTCTGTAGACAGCTTTTGCAGCCATGCTTGATGCAGTCACAAAACTTTACAGGTGTGGAGTTGAGATCAAAATGAATGGCACGTTCGGAAAGGGGTGCAGCTGGTGTGATGGTGCGAGATGGTCTTTAGTCTTTGGCGCTCTACTTGAACAATATCTCATGAACACAATTAATGCTTTAAGATAAATAATTATTAAATATCTAAGAACTGAGTGATTGTGTTAGATCATCATTCTCATTTGTTTATTTGACATTATCATGACACCCGTTATCATAATCATGTTTTACCTATTGTTCCCTATACATTCTAAGGTTTAATATTTTTGTACAATTTTGTTCCTCACCTTATGATCTGTTGTAATTAACGCAATAAAATGTTTCCAAAAAATAATGTGCATGACTTTCAGTTTAAAAGTTGTTTAACATCCTTGAAACGGAAATCCATACATTTGCGATTTGGTCTGGCGATGTCAGGCTAGACTCATGGACCAATGCATTAAGATCAGCCCCTTACATTCAACTACTTAAAAAAATGTTGATGAACTTGAACTATGATTATACTTCATACTATGTATTGTAATAAATAACATTTACATTTACCTTGCTCTTTGTCACTTTAAAAGAGGGCAACCTCAGTGTCTCACAAGTTAAAATAATTGAGTGAAGGTCAGGTCAATACTGTAACAGCTGCTCAGTCAAACTGCAGGACAAATCCAGGTTCAGTAACGAGCAGTGTTTATTCTGAAGTAATAACTCTAAAGCAACATCCGTGCACATATAGTGTTTGTTTGTGTTGTCATATTATGACGGTAATGAGCAATGTATGCCTGCCTTTCATTTTTAAGCATATTGTAACAAGGCTGTAGCCACCAGGAAAAGTGACTGATAACAGAAAAGGGAAAACCATGGGGTAAGTAATTCCAAGGCTTTGACCAGTGTTGATTGATCTAGTTTGGCTTTTAAGGTGTGCAGTGAGGAGATAAGCATGCATGCCTGAAGGACAGCAACACTAAGATTAAACTTTGTCCCTGAATGTACACCGCTTAAGAATCAAAGACACAAATGAGTCAACCAGAGGAAATCCGCTCAAAGTCACATTGAACAAAGTCATTTATGGTTATTGGGAAAGGGGACTGCCCATTTCTCCGACGCTCCATTGTTCCGACTTCTCAATAACCCGAAAAATTCCCTTTGGTCCTACAGCCCACTAGTCCGACGTCCCTTTGGTGGTGAAATTACGAATCTCACTATGGCCATGCCAAGACCCGCCCCTCGAGTGGTTAAGGTTAGGATAACGACCTGTACAAATGGGGTTACGTTACCTTGCATAAGCATGGATGCCCCTGCCAATAAATGCTATTGAAGGGCGTGTCTTGGCGTGTCCATAGTTATATCGCTGGTGGATGTCGGACCAGTGGGCTGTAGGACCAAAGGGAATTTTTCGGGTTATTGAGAGGTCGGAACAATGGAGCGTCAGAGAAATGACCTGGCACCATTGGGAAATATGTTTTTCTTTTGGAATAGATGATAATGTACCAGTGTTTCCAAATCCCTGCTGTTTTTACTGTAAAATGTAAAGTGAATAGTCTTAAAAAAAAGTCCAGTATATTGTTATGGTGTGTAGGGCGGCTGCGGCTCAGCTGTTAGAGCGGTAGCCTACCAATTGGAAGGTTGGAGGTTCAATATCTGGCCATGCAGTCCAATGTCGAAGTGTCCTTGGACAAGACACTGAACCCCAAGTTGTACCTGATGCTTCGCCAAATGTAAATGTGTGTGGATGTGTGAACGGTGAATGGTTCCTGTACTATGTAAAAGCGTTTTGAGTAGTCGTTAAGACTAGAAAAGGCTATACAAATACAGTTAATTTACATTTAAGGCAGTAACATACTGCTGCTCACTGTTCGAGGACATTTTCAAAGTAAAGTGATTGAAAATTAGCCGCTATGTGGTGAAGCAGATTGCCTTCTCTGTATCACACTGACAACCGTTTTGGAAACAGCTTTGGGCTGAATGCAAACAAAAAGTGCTGAGCAAATTTTATAAACTCCCTTGAGAAACAGAAGAAAAGAGGAATGATAAGAAAAGACGTTATTGCTACAAAGACACTTGACAAAGACACTTGGCAGATTTTCTTATCACTTCAGTCTCTATCCAGAGAGAAAACTAAAGAAAAATGCTTGCAAAATAGCTATGGCATAATTACGTTATTGTAAGATTATAATATACTTACAAAATGAGTGGATCCGTGTGAAGCTGTGTGGATCTGTGTGAAGCTGTGTGTGTCAGCGTGTCAGGATGAATCTCTCTTCTATTTCCCAGCATAGCTTGTCAAATCACCAGGCAAGCGGGGCGGCCTCTAGCTCACCCAGTAAGAGCATTTGCCCCATGTTGGCAGCGGCGCAGGGTTTGAATCCGACCTGCTGCCCTTTGCTGCGTGTCATCCCCCATCTCTCTCCCCCTTTCTGGTCTATCTACTGTCAATAAAGGGAAAAGCCCCAAAAAAATCATCTTAAAAAAAAGAAATTCACCATCCACTTCCTGTTCTTGTGTCCGTATGACATGGTCAGTGTCTGCTACAGGTGTCTACATGTGACACACACTATGACACCATTTATCTAGCATTGGTGTAGTCTAGTTTTTTGTAGTGGGTATACTGTGATTTTCCCCTTCCCGCTTCATAAGAGCCCGTCCCAGAGCAAAAACCAAATACGTATTTTGTAACATTAAAGCGTATAGCATCAGCCTCATCTGGCTCGCTTCTTGTAGTTTCTGTCACTCGAAGCAGCAGTATAGTTTAATGGGCAGGCTTACCAAAAAACTGAAAGAGTGTAGTTTAAATTTGCTTTCGTTTCATGATTCACATTAGTTCATTTCAAATTTGCGTAGAGAATGACCGCCAAGCAACTGTGTTGCTGTTCCTACACGCCTCGAGTGAATTTATAAACGAAAGTGTGAACGTTCTGTCACAAAAACCCATCGTTGTTACATATCGTTATCCTGGTGCTTTTGTGATATGGAAACCCTTGACTTTTCCTAGTGGGTATATGGCGTATACCTGCATATCACGTAGACTACACCACTAGCCAGACCTTCCTCCACAGCACTGCAGAGAAAGGTCTCCTTAGTCCACACAGAATTACTGGATGGGAGAAAAACGTGCTCTGGTTTATTGGCATTACTTTAAACCAATCATAATCGTCTTGGGCGTTGCTAAGCACCGGACGGAGCAACGGTGACTTGTCATCTAGCACCATCTTCATGTCCGTATTTGAATTTGTCTAATACTTTGGGTTATGACCAAATACCTGCAAACCTGATGTCATTCCCATCAGCCTCAGCTATACTTTACAATTGTACTGTAAGTAAGTAAGCAAGTAAAATGTGTACTCAACATAAAACATGCAATATGATACATAGTAAAACACAATTAAATCACAAGGTAATACATGAAACATAAGGTCATCAAAAGGCCTGTTTAAAAAGGTAAGTCTTCAACTCATTTTTAAAAGAGTCAACAGAGACAGCAGATCATATATCTAACATTTCCAGGTGAGCTTTCAGCCCCCTTTTTATTAGATATGTTTCGATACAGTATCAGAAAAGTCTCCGATACTGCCTAAAATGCTGGGATCAATTCAATTCAATTCAATTTTATTTATATTATCAAATCATAACAAGAGTTATCTCGTGACACTTTACAGATAGAGTAGGTCTAGACCACATTCTATAATTTACAAAGACCCAACAAGTCTGTCGGTGCCGGTTGGGGGTGTGATGAACAGTGGAAATTATAGACACAATAAAGATAATGGAACTATTACTAGAAATAGTAGTTGTTGTAGTAGTTCATGGCGTAGAAGGCCACTGCAGGGCGTAGCAGGGTGTGGCAGGGTGTAGCAGGACATAGCATGACGTAGCAGGGCATAGCTGGACGTAGCAGGGCGTAGCAGGGCACTGCACGGCGTAACAGGGCATAACAGGGTTTAGCAGGGCAGCTAGCAGGACCACGGCTAGACAACAATGATAGAAATCATACCACATCCATGCAGGGATGGTAGTATACATCTGTTAAAACAAAATTATGACACACTGGTATCGGATCAGTACTCGGTATTGGCTGATATGCAAATGCAGGTATCGGAGTAGGTATTGGGAAGCAAAAAATGCTGTCGGACCATCTCAAATTTTTATAGACTCTCCCCCGTGTCTGGATCCGTAGACCCCCCCCCCTTTCCCCTCCACACATCACACCTCATAAGTGTTATCACAGATACAGTGCTGGTGCACAATGTGCAGACATTGTATTAAGTTTACTCAAATGTGCGCTTGAGAACCATAATCAGATTTACTTCAAGGCCTAGCTTAATTAACTTTCCATAGATTACGTCTTTTCATTTACTGGGAGGAAGTTCACTGTATGTATATATCCATCCCTGCTTCTTTTGTAAGCATTAAAGCTTGCTCATTTTATTGCCCAATGCATTCAATTATTCATCCATTCATTCTTCCTGTAATGGCCCTCATTCTGAGTGATCCCGGTCCCCAGAACGTTAGCACTAATCATATTCCCCCAACATGAACTTTCCTGGGAAACATGAATCATCAGTTTCCCCAATTCTGGAAGAATCTGGCAATGAACTGAACTACGCTGAGGGTTTTGGATATTGCAGAACAATTATAGCAGATAGTAGAGGATTGACTGTATTTCAATCAGGAGAGACTTCGTTGCAGATATGCAAAGATTTATTTGTAAACTACATATGCAAAATATGAAATGTACAACGTCTTTGGAGATTAGACTCCATCGTATAAAATTAGGGATGCACCGAACACAGAGGCCGAACTTTGGGCTTTTTGACAGAGTTCGGGTTCTGCCGAACTGTATAATTCTTTTCCACTGAACCGAACTCTACCAAAGAGAAGTAACAAGAGGCAAACTCGAGAAAAAGAGGCAAACGTGTTAAGTTTTTGCTCTTGTCAAACAATATAGAAGTAACAAGAGGCTCAATAGAACATTCCATTGCAACAAACGCACCCATGGCTGAGCTGCAGCTCCGCCATCTTGGACTGAACCCTCTTGTTACTTCTATACTCTTTGTAGAGTTAACGCTTGCACTACACACGCTACGCTGGTCGACGTAATGACGGCGCCGTTGATTACAGGAAGGTTGTTATGTTCAATGCAGTAGGCTGTGAGAAAGTGAAAATGGAACTTGTGAGCAGAAAAAGTGTTGTTTGGCATTATTTTTTATTCAAAAGAAGACGATTCAAGTAGAGCTACATGTTCAATTTGCAATGCCGATTTATCTCGTGGTGGCAAGGACCCTAAACAATACACAACATCGCTGTTTAAACATTTGCGTATGAGTTGTGCATGAAGGAATCTACAGACAGCAGCCAAAATGCAGCAACTTCAGGTAAGGAAGGACAGTCACAGCTAAAAACTTGTGTTAACCAGACAGTGCCTCTTCCGGGCTGTCAGCCGCTCTCTTGGCAAATGAGTCTCCCTACAGTGGGAGCGGAGCGACTGCTCGCTAGCTAACATACAATAAAATTGTCATTCAGCTGGCGATAGCGATGTGCTTTCCTACGATGTGAAAAGAGCATGTGAATTCAACATTAAGTTGTTACATTTAACTATTTTAGAGGTTGTGGATGTTGTTTACTTCATTAATGTGTTTACTGTGTTAATGGACTGAGGATCAGAATCAGAATCAGAAAAGCTTTATTGCCAAGAACGTTTTTAACACATACATACAAGGAATTTGTTTTGGTGTTGGTGCATGTCACATATTCTCTAAATAGAATATAAACAATATCAGTAAAGTATTAGCATATGTACACAGTATACAGTATGTCTTAAATTAAAAATAAAATATTAAAAATAATATAAAAGATAAAAGATGGGAGTAGTGGATGGGAGTAGAGTTTGGTTCAGTTCGGATCAGGGTTCGGCAGAATCTTAACCAGTGGGTTCGGTATTCGGCCGAACTCCAAAAATCTGGGTTCAGTGTATCCCTATATAAAATATATATGTTTTGAAGGGGTAGAGAAACCCAGACATATCCCCCGATGAAGTCTAGATACCGGTGGTGGTGGTGGTGAAGGAGCATGAAGATACGATCGAAGGACTCAATGGGAGCGGTCAGCTGGAAGAAGACCCATGGTGCCGTGGGTGAAGATGACTGGAGGTGGAGGGAGAGGAGGAGGGTTGCACTCTTTCCCTGAAATAACAACTGACAGCCGCAGAGGTTATGATGTCATTGGCTTGTGAAATACATGGCCAATTCTAATTGGTTTAACTGAAAGCGAATGCCTCGAAAACAGGTTAGGAGAGATGTGATAAAGTTATTGAAGGCTCCCTGAAAGAATTTACGCTGAGGTTCATTAGTTTAAATATTCACAAAATGGTTTTATATACTTGTATTGTCTCTAGGTCATGTATTGTTCCTGCCACTGTCATGATACCACATACATACCAGGTGGTAGATTATGTTTAAGAGTATGGCAATTATAGTCACAACTAAGATAATCGAACTATGACTAGAATTAGTAGTTGTAGTAGTTAATGGCGTAGCAGGGCACTGCAGGGCATAACAGGGCATAGCAGGGCACTGCAGGGCATCACAGGGTGTAGCAGGGTACTGCAGGGTATATATATTATAGAAGCAATAAAGATAATCGAACAATGACTAGAAATAATAGTAGTTGTAGCAGTGCAGGGTGTTAAGCAGGACCACAGCAGTAGCTGCTAGTGCAGTGCGGGATGGGTGGGTACATACTTTTACTTAAGTAACATTTTCAATGCAGGAATTTTACTTGTAATAGAGTATTTTTACAGTGTGGTATTAATACTTTTACTTAAGTAAAGGATCTGAATACTTCTTCCACTGAGTTAGGCTCCGCTTAAAGGAGCCTAACTAAACGGAGCATATCCAGAAGAAAAATACTGTAGAACATTATAGTTCTCAATTGTATTGCCTAATAGTACCAAAAAGATTTGGACATTTCAGCCCCCCAGTTTCAAATGGAAGATACAGCAGATAAGCGGATTCGAATACATTTGTTATCCGTAGTGCACAGATTTGACATTGATATCAGCATCTGCTGAGGAGATGTACCATCAAGGGAGTTTGTTTGTGAGATAAAGAGTGGGCCAGAATGTGACCAGTATGAAGGACAAATGGTGAAAGAGAAGAATAAATATGATGATTATCAGAGTCCCTGTTGCAAGTTGAATTTCCTTTCCTCTGCAGTGCAGCAGACAGAGGACAGAAACATCAGATGGGTGGAGTGGGGCTGATGTGTAATTCAAATCTGAGCTTTGACAGATTTATATTTTAGAGCCATGAAAACCAGAAATCCTGGAAGTCCTCTCTCACACACACACACACACACACACACACACACACACACACACACACACACACACACACACACACACACACACACACACACACACAGGGAAGTAACATAAAACCTGATAAATTCTGTAATTTAAAGCATGGATCAGTCACAGGCAAATGTGGAGAACTACAAATAAAAAGGCTGAGGGTGTTGCTTAAATCAACAACAAAAAATACAACCAAAAACAGACTCCTTACTCAGAGTTTCAACAGAGATACAACAAATCACAGCCGCACAGACTCATAATTTTGAATTCTGATTTACAAGAGACAAATTATGCTCATTTTCAGGTTCAAACTTGTATTTTGGGTTTTTAGTAAAACATGGTTACATGCTTTAATGTTCCAAAAACACATGCACATGTCCTTCATCAGAGTAGAGAGTTTTTTGTATACTGAAGTTGTGTCAGCTGGTAATAGGGCTCTCAAGTCTCAGTGATCATCCTGTAGGGTCTGCCTGTGCATACTGAGGGGCAAATTCACCAAACTGAAGCACATTTATAAGAGGTGTCACGCCCAGACTTTTTCAGTGGTTGTAGCAAGGCATCGCAATGCCAGGTGTGCTCATGAGCGGTTATTTCGAAGGAGAATATCATTTGGATTTTGGTATTTTGCAATGCCAATACAACCACATCACCAAAGTGGTTGCCAAATTCCCTGGGTCCATGCAAGAGAGCTACCTTTAAAGAACAACAGTCTCTACAGAATGGCGCTAAACATGGATGACAACCCCAGGCTAATAGTAAGAAAGTTGTTTTATGAAAACATTTGTACTGTAAATATTGAGGAAAAATGGTTAACACTTTATAATAACTACACACTATGCATCATTAGTTAAGTAATACTTAAGTCATCATTTATAAAGCATTGTTCCTACATTGCATAAACATTAGTATGTAAATGTGCTTTTGTGTTATAGGTAGCCTACATCCACGATGTTCTACTTCAGGGAACGTTCAGGTGTCGCTGGAAATTCCGCAGGATGTCCCTCTTTTCGGCCGGATGTCCTGTTGCCTTTCTCTTTCTTTGTGTTGGCGTTCTAAACTCCGGTGGATTTCTGAGGACTGTGGTTAACTGCTCCTCAGATCTCTGCAGGGTAAATCCAGACAGCTAGCTAGACTATCTGTCCAATCTGAGTTTTCGGTTGCACGACTAAAAACACTTTTGAACGTAAACGTTCCACCAAAACAAGTTCCTTCCCGAGGCCATTTTGCAGAGGCACCGTGGCTCCGTCCGGCTTGCCCAAGACGATTGTGATTGGTTTAAAGAAAAGCCAATAAATCAGAGCCGGTTTTTCTCCTATGCCAGAATGCTGTGTGGACTAGCCAGACCCTCCTCCGTAGCGCAGTGGAGGAAGGTCTTGCAATGCAAGATTATATTATAGATGACAGTGGCTACCAACTGCAACCATGGATGATGGAAGTGGCTTACAACCGGGCACACATCACATCAAAACACGGTGGTGTAATTGAGCGCACCTTTGGCATTCTAAATAGCAGATTTGGATGCCTGGATCGTAGTGGATCAGTGCAGCAGTAGTCCCCCCAAAGTATATCAGATTACAGTTGTGTGCTGCATGCTTCACAACATAGCCATGAGAGCCGGTCTGTGTGTGAAAATGATATAGACTTGAAGAGCCCCCTGCCCTGCCGCCTCATTTAGGAGCGTAAGAGCGCGGCATGTCAGACAAAACATTGTTTAACATTATTTCCAATAACAGTTTTCAGTTAGCCGGTCTTGGCCTTGCAAATGTCTCTGCAACAATTCCACCTTTGTGTGACCTACAATTTTTTTCTCTGTGAATACTATTATCACCTTATCATAATTATTATCTATTGCATGCAGTGCTTAAACTACTTAAATAGCTATTTTGTATTGATTTGTTTCTGCTACTGTATTTATTGTTCATTCTTATTAATGTTCAATATGTTTGTTTGTGTATGTATGCACCAATCACCAAGGCAAATTCCACGTTGGCTAACTACTGTGGCAATAAACTCCTTTCTCTCACAAATGCTCACTCATTATTCCCTACTGCCCTTTTCAGCTGCTCTGATCAGCTGGGCCACGTTAAGCCCCAACAAAACTTAGAAAAATGATTTTTTTTAAACTTTTTAACCTGTTTTGTGTGCAAGCGCTCTGCCTTTTTATTACCATGAGTTTAGAGACACGTCTCTGCTGATTGGGTATCACCTGTGACACAGCCAATCAATGACAGACACGCCAACCAAACCAGAGAAAAACATATCTCAAGTATTGCACACCGTTTCACACCATTCCGAGGAAACATGTTGTTCAACCAGGAAACCGTAGCAAAACAATGCACACCGTTTTGAGATTGAACTGGTTACGTCAGTTGCTCTCATCTATCCATTAGCGAGAGACAAACCTACATTGTTAGCCTATCATCCTGCTCCTACATTGTTTAAATATGATTCTCTCTCTGCCTTTAGTAGGTTTGTGGTGCGTTCTTGGCAGTTATGCTATTTAAATCTGTTCTCCTCTCTGTTTTCTCTGTGGTTGTCAGCTGTCATTGCAGTGCAAATTGTCGCAAAAAAGGCAAAGTGACCAACCACCTAGGGCTGGACAATATATCGATATTATATCGACACCGATAAATGAGGCTAGATATCGTTTTAAATTTTGGATAGCGTAACATCGTGATATGACACAAGTGTTGTCTTTTCCTGGTTTTAAAGCCTGCATTACAGTAACGTGTTGTCATTTTCTGAACTCACCAGACTTACTAGCTATTTAATTATTTGCCTTTATCCACTTAGTCATTATACCCACATTATTGGTGGTTATTTATCAAAACTGTCATTGTGTTAATATTTTGTGAAAGCACCAATTGTCAACCCAACAATATCGACATGGATTTATTTGGTCAAAAATATCGTGATTTTTGATTTACTCCATATCGCCCAGCTCAAGCTCCAGCTCTCCTTCAGCGCCAGTTTCCACAGATTCATCAGCTCCATCTGCCTCACCAGAACCATCAGCCACCACCACTAGAGTCTGAGCGGCAAAGACTTTCTGCCCAAACTTAATTATCACATATCATCTTTTATAATAAACATTCATCTTTACTTATTCACTTGTCTCTCTTGTCTCTCCCCAGCCCTCTCCCACTTCTGCTCCTCTTTTGTCCTCTTGCTTTCTTAATCTTTTCTTGTTTTAATTCATATTGAAGTAGAAATAAACTAAGGAACTAAAATATCATGCTCAAAACATCACTGCACTGTCAGCATTGTACAGCCAAGAGGGCCTGCATGATGTACAGTAAATGTTGTCATCCAGCCAAGTCCATTATGCCTGCAGTCCATAAGTGATGACTGCACTGACTGAACACAACACTTTTACTGCATGGGTACTTCCAATTCTAAAACATACATTTCTATGTATGCATGCCTGCTTCACTACTCTGCTTGGCTTGTTTAGCTTGGTCTCTTTTCTCCTCCCCTTTCAGTAGGAAATTCGGTGGTTCACCTGGGCCGCGCAAGTTTTTAAAGTGCTTATATTATGCTTTTTGGCTTTTTCTCTTTCCTTTATTGTGTTATATATCTTTTTTGTGCACGTTATAGGTTTACAAAGTGAAAAAAAAACAAAGTCCACACCAAAGTAACTTACCATCTCCAAAAGAAAACACTGTTCACAAACTGCTCCAAACAGCTCTATTGTAGTCCAGCCTTTACTTCCATGACGAACATGCGTCACTCTGTATGCCACATTACAATGCTAGCCTAGCTGCTAGCGCCACGCTAGCAGCTAGGCGAGTTTTTCTCGCCCTCATACTCTGCTTCTGACTGGGTAGTAGTCCTTACCTAGCTACAGGGGCGTACTGGGACCAAAAATCGGCCCTGGCATTTTGGCCCAGACCGGCCCACCACATAAGATCACAAGATCACAAATATCACCCGTCCTTGCGCTTTCTGAATATGTGTACCAACTCCTACTCCTTAAAACTACTAACGCCATGTAATGAGTAAGCAAGAATCAGTGAGAGTTGAAATATTTCAAAAAAGTGTAATTTGTTAATACAATAAAACGGTATACTCCTCATGAATCATAAAACAAGCTATATATATATATATATATATATATATATATATATATATATATATATATATATACATACACATACACCAGTATATATTTATAATTTCATGACTGACAAGGTCCTGTGCTTTAATTTGAAGAGGTCTATCATGAGTTTTTGTCCTCCAATGCAGATTGAAAAGCTGCAATTCTCGTTAAAGTTTGCATTATGTGCAATGTTTATCTAGGCTACTTTAAGGACACAAATGCACAAGCACAAGGTTTGATTAACCTAATGTGGTGTTTTGCTTATTAAGATGTAGGCTACTTTGTTGAATGAAAGGTAGGTTAATATAGCCTTATAATAATAAAACGGTGAGAACATCATCTGTCAAGACTCAGATACCCACACACTTAGCCAAACTAATGCAATCATGCCGTGTAGCATGCCTACTTTTTTATTGTTGTAGTGTTATCATCAACAGTTTGTCCACCACTTGTTTATGGCTCAGTTTTATCAAGGGGCAAAGTGTTTTAAGGGGAGTTCTGCTTAGCGCAGGTTGTACCCTCACTCCCTCATCTCTGTCCCTCTCCTCCTGAGTCTCCTCACTGTGCATGCCACTGCCACCGACACCACTACCACTATCATCAGCCACAGGAGCACACCCGAAATTGCATGCAGGCAGAAATCCCAAAGAGGGTGCTGTTTGAAGATATGATGTCCTCTTCATTGTCTTGGTTAACATTATCCTCACCTAGCGCCACTTCACAGCTAGCTGCTTGGCTGTCTTTTTGCTTTTTTCTGCAGTACAACAAAAATATGGTGTTTTTTTTTTTTTATATAAAACCATGTAAACCTATTTTGATATAACCTCTAAATACAATTGTGAACCTGAAAATGAGCATAATATGAGCACTTTAAACTGAAATAGGGGTGCGTTGAACACACTGTTGAGAGTGCAAGCACTCTGCCTCTTTATTACCACGAGTTTACAGACACGTCTCTGCTGATTGGGTATCACTTGGGAGACAGCCAGACAGACACACCCACCAAACGAGAGAAAACATAACTCAAAGCCCGTTTCACACCGTTTCAACCAGGAAACCGTAGCAAAACGGTGAACACTGTTTTGAGATGCCCCTTGTCTGCTGGGCTGGGAAGCCTGCTCAGTGGCACCTCCCAAACTTCCAACCCTCCTACTTTCGGTGGTCATGCTCAGGCCACACCCATTTTCAAACTCTGCCTTCATTTCAAACGCCTGCAAGTAATTAATGCTTATTAATGAATTAATTTCTGTTAAGAGTGATGAGTATAACATGACGCCATTGTTGCACTGATGGAATTAGTGCGGTGCAAATGCCCATTATCCTGAATTTACAATGTGAGCTGTTGTAGTAGGCTATAACTCATATAACAGATGTTTCCTAGCAACTTATTCACACATTACGAAGGCCTTTACTAAGTTTCAATGGTGCAACCCCCATTCAGTAAATCACTAGTATGAAATTGACTAGTAATTACTAAGAACTTAGGAAGAACGTTACACACAAACCTAATTGTGGATTTATGAATCATTTATAAGTTTTTGCACAAACCCCAGTCCCTGTTGTCAAAGCCCTAGGCTTTGTACTCTCATCCATTGACCCTTCTACCTACGACTCTGATAAGGTTAGAACATCATTCAGACAGCAACTACATTTCAGACAGCCCAGCATGCGGTGCATTTATATTAATCAGTGTTTTCAGTGAAAGACAATCATCCCATTTGAAATGAAGCCTGTCCAAAGAATATGTTGCCTCATGAGAAGACAAGAAACTGTGGGCTGCCTTTTCCGAGCCCAACAGCTTTATAACTACGTACAGCTTTGTAAACAACAAATCCGTTGTTACCAGAATTGGAAACCGTATGGTAGCAAGGTGACATGCATTCATATGAGGCTTACTGCTGCCAAGACCTCCGACTAAGTTAATTGTCATCTGTGGCTGAGTGGCACAGAGTTACAGGAGTCAATCATCTCGCCAACATTCTGGCACAGCGCTCACACAAGCTCTGATTGGACCATTCATGCATCTATCTGTCAGGGCCTGAGAAGCAGATGTAACTGTACGGCCACATCCGACGCCACTCTGAGCCATGATGGGAGCCATGAAGTGTTCTCATTCAGTATCATCAATGTATTATTCTTTAACTCCTGCATTTACCTACATCATGCATGAGGCGTGACAAATGACGCCATCGATGAGTCGAGGCAGTGGCATCATTTTTAGTCCATTTGATGTTGCCTTGTCAGTAGAGGCCTGCATCTTTACTCTCTTTACTTTATGGACCAAAATGGAAGAAATACATGTAAACTTAATTAAATGAACAATTATATTCACATTTCACCAGTCTCATATCACACCAATCCTTGCATCCCTTCATCTGCCTTGGGTAAAATTCAGAATAGAGTATAAGATCCTTTTGATTAGCTTCAAATCATTACATGACCTTCCCCCCCGCTACATTTCTAAGCTCCTTGGTCCTCACTCCACTACACACCCACTCAGATCCTCCGACCTTGGTCTTTTAACCATTCCTCACTCTAACTACAAGACCAAAGGTGATCGTGACTTTGCCATTTTAGCTCCAACCCTCTGGAATGAACAACTTCAAATTGAATCCATCAACATTTTCTTTCATAAAGAAAGCTGACATTTTTACTTTCAGAGCACAACCACAATCAACTGACATATCTTTATGTAACAAATTGGCTGCATACAGTATCTGCACCAACGTTCTGTTTAATTCCCATATAATCCTTCCTTTTCCTATTCCAAAAGTTCCAGAGTCTGCAGTGTCTTAGCTCAGGGCATATTCATAGAATACAGTTAACTCCCACCCTGAATCTTTGGTGAACACATTATTATTCAAAGCAAGCATGTCACAGCGATCCTGCTTTGCCTTTGAGAAAATTAAAGCTCAGATGGGCCGATCTGGAATCTCCTCCTTATGACGTCATAAGGTGCAAGGTAACCTCCCCTTTCTCTGCTTTGCCCGCCCAGAGAATTTGGCCCACCCATGAGAGAGAGACATCATGGCTTTCAAACGAGCAAAGTGGCAGTTGGTCAAGGACACACCCCACTCTCCACCTTGCCCCCCCTCTCTCCTCCTGAATAGCTACAGACACAGAAATGGCACATCCTAAGAAAAACTCATTGTGGGACTAGCTCTAGTGGTTGTAATTCTGCACCAAGGCTGAATTTTGCGAAAGAGACTTCAGATACAGTATTAGGGGACCAGTAAGGGCTATATAAAAGCATCCAAAGAGCACCATGTTACGGGACCTTTAAGGGAATTAAGCTTGATTTCCCGTTGCTGGTGACCCCACAGAGATTAATGTGACACTGTAGTGGGGAGATATGTTTAGCGTGCAGCTAACAGCTGCATTTTTACAGAGTTGGGTTCCCCATGGTCCAGTGACCAGGCGTGAACAGAGACAGATACTGTTCCGTGTGGGTGGTCTGCACAGGACGGCGGTAAACAACAAGGTAGGATACAGAACAACACTTTGTTTCTCTCTCAACATTCAGTACAAGCGAAATGAATTGTGGCTCCGTCATATCGGTACTGTCTTCTTAAAGCTTTAGTGCGTAACTTTTTTATATTAATGAACGTCCATTACATTCAAGACATTGCCAAATGAGTTGCTACAAAGCTAATTAAGACTATCACCTCCACACAACTCTCTCTGTATTTCTCAGTATGGCTATATTCAGAAGATTGTGTTGTCCAGCGACTTTCGCATGCAGAAACTCAACTGAAGATAATTACCTCTTATGAAGAGTCCATGTTTTCTAGCCCTCCTTTCCTTTCCCTAAGTGGCTATGCCACTTGTCAGGCCGTCATTGTAAATAAGAACCTGTTCTTAATGACTTGCCTGTAAAAAATAAAGGTGAAAAAAAAAATGTTTTCTTAATCCTCCGTGTCGCTCGATGGTGTTTGATGCCCCCAACGTCTCCTTCCTTGCAGCAGTGCGACCGTTGACTTCAAGGCATCTAACCCTAACCTTAACCCTAACCGTAACCATTGCCTAATCCTAGCGCCTTCCAGGCAGCGCTGCTTGGAAGGAGACGTTGGGGGCTTAAAACACCAATATACCTCTGTGTCCTCCTTGGCTACTAGCAACTACATGGAGGAGGGGTGAGGTGGGGGGGGGGGGGGGGGGGGGGGGTGCACGATCACGGAAGGCTTGTATCATGTGGATGCGCCAACAGTTTTGTTGTCATTACTTAGAATTCCTCATGAGGGAGACAGAAACGCTCTATAACTTTAATGTGTGTCTTTATATACTGGCTATAAAATATTTTATTTTTCATAAGGTAGCACAATTAATGAATGATCTGAACACTTTTTAATAATGGTACGTGAATTAGCATGAATTCATGCATGAAAAAGCATGAACTAATTCATGTAGTACTTCATGAGCTATCAATAATGTACAAGGATTAATATTATCTCATGCATGACTTAAATCAGTATTCCTGATGATTGAAATACCTTAATTGATTCATTCATTAATGTATTGTTCCTGCAATATTTATGATGCGCATGTCTTCTTCAAAGGTAAATCTGTAGTTAAAGTGACAGGCTAAATAATCATGATTAACTAAACATAATTTGTTCATTACTTCATGTGTGTGGCCTTTAAAGTGCTAACCTGCTCCATCTTTAGCATTGATAAATAAGATATGATTAAAGGTGCAGTAAGCGATTCTGCACAAAAGCTCCGCACCCCCATAATTCAGGGACAGATAACTACTGGCCGCCGGCACATTCCCATGCTGCGCCCCCCCCACAGGCATTACTGTTTAAGTGCATTATGCTGTTGTGAATAAAGCAACTATGTTCAAATCCGACCTGCAGCCCTTTGCTACATGCATTCCCCCTCTATTTCCCCTTTCACATATTCAGCTGTCCTATATAATAAAGGCCTAAAATACCCACAAAATTATCATAAAACTGTTCTACCAGCCATACTAGAATTAGGTATAACAGGAAACCAAGAGGGATATTTGCAAATGATATAACACCCTGTTTAAGCACTAAACACTCAAATTGTGTGTTGTGAATGTTTGGACCAGTAAAATTATAGAAAAACAGCATTGTTCAAGATTTATTTGTTTGGGTTAATGTAATAGCTACTTCACAAAATATGGGAGGCAATGAAAATGTAACTGAACTTGATGTATCATTGCTGACGGACCTCTGCAGCAGAGGAAACTGTGTCTGAATTTATCTGGACAAAGCTGGTGTAAAAACTGTGTGGTTTGTAAAGTATTTTATTTGGCACAGACAAAGAAAAGAGACTAAAGGGAGGGAAACAGTGAGGGAGAGACAGTGACTGATAAAAAAACTTAGTCCTGTCTTCAGTAATAGTTCAGATAATTGACAGCAACAATGAATTTTACTGCAAATTAAATGCCACTTTCCTGGAGCTCTCTATTCAGCATGTTGCTCATTCAATATGTAACAGGCTGTTATTTTTCACATGATTTCACCTTTCGGTTTCCTTCAGCGGCCAGACTTTTTGAAGACTTACAACAGCTCCAGTTTAGTGTCAGTCTGATTGAAGCGGCCAAGTAAATACTTATTAAGCTGGTATGTTTGCAACAATAAGCGAGTCAAAGGAGTCCAAAAGTTTCAATACCTACCAAAAAACTCCCTTTGTCAAGGGCGTGGGGAATATCCTATTAGCCTGCTCATTTATCAGTCAGCATCTGAATTTTGGAGATGCTGTCACAGCCAGCAAGTGTGAACCAAGGAAATGTCCCTTTCACATGGTGAAGCCCATACCGCGTTCTGCTGATGCAGACAGATGCAGTAAACCAGTTGAAGCTAAATGGTGCCAGCCCATTTTTTAAATCGCTCTGGTCCTGGAAGTGATCTCCATTGATGTTTCAGAAAATGCTTTTATAAAGAGTTTTAAGCCTGGAACCAATCACACTAGCTACGTAAGGTGTGTGTGTGTGGGGGGGGGGGGGCAATGGCTCCTTCCATACTAACACCCTTGCTCGGACCACACACATCTTTTGAACTCACAGGAGCGTTTTTTCCCGTATTCACATCAAAACCAGATAATGTAACTGTTGTGGTTTTAAACACCTTGCTAACCATGTTTGGTTGTGTTCAGGAACAAAAACTAATTAGTTATGTTCATGTTCAAAAGATGATGGTTTGGGTTAAAATCAGTACATTTGTTACGTCACTTCACTTTACGCATGTGACGCAGAACGTGCCATAATTCATTGTTCCTTCATTTTTTTTTTTTATTCACCGTTTACATTTTTTTTTAAGCGGGACACAAACCCCGGTCTCCTGGGTGAAAGTCCTGTGTTTGTTTGACCCATCCACCCCCCCAATCTACCTTCTTATACTATACTATACCTCACATGCTTTGCTCCCGTAATAACTACTACAGCCACAAGAGGGCTAAGAACATAAAACATATAACATATAACATAAACATGAGTCCTGATTGCTGCTTGAATAGTCTTGAATAGTCTCGCATTGCCAGTCTGGCAATCCAAACAGCATTCCGGGATGGGAGAAAAACATGCCCTGGTTTATTGGCATTTCTTTAAACCAACCACAATTGTCTTGGGCGGTGCTAAACGCCGGATGGAGTCACGGTGCCGCTGCAAAATAGCCTCTGGAAGGAACTTGTTTTGGTGGAACATGTTCTTGTTCAAAAGTTGTTTTACTCATGCATAGGGTTGGGCATCGAGAACCGATTCCTACTTGGAATCGTTTAAAAAATTACGATTCCAGTGGAATCGTTTCTTTACTGGAATCGTTTGGAATCATTTGGAGGATTTGGCTTCAAATCTGATCAAAGGTTCCAAATTTAACATGCGTAAGTTTGGGTTTCCGTAGTAGCCGGGCACTTGTTGTGTTGCAGCCATGGAGCACAGTAAGCAGCGCTCTAGTGTGTCTTTATTTTACATTGAAAAAGCCAGGTAAAACTGCAAACCCCCATTGAATCAAAATACAACTTTCCTCTTACTTGTAAAATAAGCATGTGACCTGTTTCAACTCCACCCCTCAAAGAATCGGAATCGAGAATCAATAAGAACCGGAATCGAAAGGAAGAATCGCAATTGGAATCAGAATCGTTAAAATCCAAACGATGCCCAACCCTAGTCATGCAACAGAAAACTCAGATTGGACAGATAGTCTAGCTAGCTGTCTGGATTTACCCTGCAGAGATCTGAGGAGCAGTTAACTATAGGCAATAGCCAAATTTCCGGCAGAACAAGAGCAATCCCGGAAGTGGAACATCGTAGATATAGACTACTACTTGAACAGACGATCTATGGTGCCCGTTTTACGGTGGGGGGAGGACAGTCTCCGGAAAGCTCATGGAGTACCTAACAAAAATGGGTCATACTTTGAAAAACATGACTGTGTTCAGTGGATTTGGTATTTTGTCTAGTAGATTTGAATGTTTCTAGTGTACAAGAGGATATTTTAGTTTGATGGTGGTACTAGAAGGATAAAAAAATGTCAATCTGTTTATTTGGCCAGTAGTTTTTAAAAAGATTTAATTGAGAGCAAAAGCAATCAAAAGCTATAGACCCACATCAAGATGTTGGGTCTGGGAACTCACCATTGGCAGGGCTCAATCCGAGGGGCGGGATAAACGGTTGTCTTTCAAATTCCCTCTGCACGCAATAGGATAGCGCTACAACCAACCAGAGCAACGCTAGTTTATAGATTAAACTTTTGCTGTATCCAGTCGGCAAAACTCTGAACACATCTTCCTTTTTTAAGAACAACTTCAGTGCCGTTCTTTGTTCTTTTCTCAAAACAAAGCTTAACTCCAAGTCTTCTAGAGTCACGGCCAAAGCCGATTCCAAAGACCGCTGTTCGCCAGCAGCCATCTTCTTTGTTTTCAAGTAGCAGGGAATTCAGGTGGAACCGTCGCAACTCTGCCGTTATTATGTTAAGCCCGCCCACTGACTCTATACACGATGTGATTGGCCTGACTAGAGTTTGGTTTTTCCAGCTTGCAACCCAACAGAGAGTTGCTAGACGACCCTGGCTACAAATTACATTTGCTGCCACTAGGGCGCGTCTAGATTTCTAGGCTAATCATAAACCCTATTCACACGGGATTAGTATCACCTGGGGACCTTGTGTGATTTAGAAATATATTCGCACGGGATAAGCGAAGACTGCTTTTAATCAAATTTACTGACATATCTGTTCCCCGAGAGTTGCCCTGGCCGAGAGCGGCCAGGGCAAGGCCGCCGTACCGCATTGTATCAGGGTTCCGTATCTTTTTTTTCTGGCAGCAAGGTTGGCTTAGTGGTTGGTTGCTGCCTCACAGCAAGTAGGCACTACAGAGTTTGATCCCCGGTTCAGGCAGGGCCTTTCTGTGTGGAGTTTGCATGATCTCCACGTGTTTGCGTGGGTTTCCTCTGGGTGTTCCGGTTTCCTCCCACCATAAACACATGCATGCTGGGTAAATAGGACTGCAGTTGAAAATTAGCTGTCTGGCTAATTTTGGCGCATTTACAGAAACGTTGATTAATGTGCATTGTCCTATTTAAAAAAAAAACACATTCGGATCTCTGGCCTTAAATATAGAGCGTTTGGAAATGCTTGTGTGGAAATGCTATCATGCCATCTGTCAGTGGAAACACCTTGAGAAATGCTCCGATATGTATAATATTAGCTGCTTTTCCCAGCGTACATCCCCTCAGTGGCTATATCCTGGGGGAGACCATCTGGTGGCTGGTTTTAGTCTACAGGGGGGGAGATGGAGGATGCAACACTATGCCTCTATAGCATGCATACACAAATATTTGTATTACAATATTGCCATATCTACATATATGAATGGACATTTCTAAATTCTCTACTGACAACCCTTTTCTTACTGAGCTTGGAGAGAAAACCAAGAATACTCAAACAGTTCATATACTTGAATTCATGAATCTGTACACTCAGCATTTAATAACATGAGTCGACTGTTATGAGACATCCCAGTTTGTGTCAGCACTATTGTCTCATTACCAGATGGAATATCCTGCACTTAGTTATGGAGTACACAGATAGTTGTAATAAATATTAAAATTGTCTGACAACCAATTTAATAATATTCAGTCAAATTAAAGCCCCTATTTGTAGAATTTGATTTCTGACTTGACTGGAACCCTCCAATGGTAGTATAATAAAAAAAGAAAGTGTCACCAACAATACAAACAAAAACTGACATCAGATAATTGAAAAGGTACTGTAATCAGAAAACAAATTCAAAAAATGTAACAATGGGCCTCATGCAAGAACATTTTCTTAACTTTCTCTTACTTTTTCCCCCCGCGTACCACATCAGAATCAGAAAACGCTCCCATCTTGAGATAATTGCCTAAAAGTAATGAAAGCCATCTGTGAGTAAATTAGATTTGTAAATTACACATGTCCAAAAGTGTTCATTCATAAAAAATATTAAAGTCCACTTCCGGGGATGTTCTGTGACTCTGCTTGACTAAAGTGGGAGTGAAATACATTATTCATGTTTGGAAACGGGCAACAGAGTTTATGAACTGCAGCTCGAAAAAGATAACTGCGTGGCGTGTGAATATGCAATATACATCTTTTTTCAGGTTTTTTACAGTGGGGTTTCTTCAGATATCATTCACAGCCTGATTTATATAACATGTTATACCTACAAACTTGGCGTGAATGGATTTTTTTCATGGCTGTTGACACCAGATTCTGATTGATGGAGTGATTAAAAGAGAAATCCAAAATTCCCTCTGTAAAAACCTTGGACTGGCTTAATCCAATGTTTAGATTTCTGTTCTGGAAATGTATGCAAATTAGCGCATATTAAACAACTTGTAATTGTGATATCTACTAGTTAGGACACCTGGACAATGAGGTGCATAAACCTGTGAAGATACGGCCAATAGGCCTGACAGCAATGGTATGATGTAAAACCAATTGTCATTTTGGAATTTAGAAATGTGACCACGTAAACTTTATCAACTGGCATTAAATGGATGTAGAAATTAATTTATTTACAGCAGAAAAATTATAAACAATGGTAAACCAACTAAAACTACAAAAACAGAAGCAAAATAAGGGGTCATTGTCTCTGAGGCCAAAGTAACAAACAAAAACCCACACTACTTACAAAAATAAAAACTCAACTACAGACTTAGCATACCAATGGAGCATACCAATAATACCCATAGAAAGCTTCCTCAAGTTGCCCAAAGATGGGTAAATACTGTCAGACTGCGTGAAAATAATACCAAACACAGAGTAGCTTCAACAACTACAAACTACCAGCACAACAGACAGCTCAGTGGCCAAAGGCCAGATGGGTATTTCAGAAAGCAGGTTTAACAAACTCTGAGTTCAAACCTGAACTCTGGGTTGACTCTGATCCGTCAAACTAAGAGTTTCTGGTTTCAGAACTGGTCAATAAACTGTGAGTCAACTCTGAGTCAACCAGTTTTCTGAAATGGGGCCCAGGAACTCTGATTCTGGGAGTTGATATGCAGCTTTAATCATGATCAAATGCAGCTCAGGTGTGAATCAGGCACTCAGGTGTGGATGACCCAGGCACTCAGAGCGGAGCGTGGCAGGCCTGAAACAAGTGTTTTCACGAAGGGTTAAAATATCGGCCAGAGACACCGGGGCGAGCCTATTAATGAGCTTAGAAACAAACATTACAATCTTAAAATCGATTCTATAATGCATCGGGAGCCAATGGAGAGTGTGAGGAATGGGGCTAACGTGTGCACACCTGAAGGTATTCCTTAAAAAGCGAGCACTTGTTCAATTTGAAGTCACAAAATGGAATTTTAATTAACGCCAACTTAAAGTGCATAACAGTAATCCAGCATTAAACTAATAAAGGCATGAATTGCCTTCCCTAGATCACACCTGTTTAAGAAGGGCTTAACTTCAGCCAGAAGGTGGAGCTGGGAAAAGCAAATTTTAACAACATTGTTAATCTGTTTGTCAAATTTCATGCTGTGTGTATGCGCCATCCAACCAATGAGATTTTCTTTTGGCTGCCAGCTGTGTAGTAGGGGCCATGGACACACCTAAAAGAAACTACTACTTTTATTATTGAATGGACTTACCTCTGCCCTCTTCAACTTATATTAATGAATATGTAATTAAAACCAACTTTGTATTTTGTTTATTTATATTCAGCAAAATAATAAAGGTTCAGGTACAATAATATGTAAGTGGTAGCATTTCATGTATTTATGTCTTCAATTACCATCAAATAAACATTTAAACTAGTTTTGATTTGTGCTGGAATATGTGCAAATGGCATAAACTGAACCACAGTGCCTGTTTTGGTAACTTTGGAAATTCTCTATGATCTTGGGTATTCTATAAGCATAAAAGCTCTTAATCACTCCATTGATATGACCAAATAAATGGTCCTCTAACATGTATGTCATTGCAGTACACAGGTAATCAACTAGGTAATCAAACAACTAATGAAGAAGTGGGTGTTTACGCTGGCTCCCGGTGCTGTCACAGAGAAATGTGCATACCTCTATATTTAACTTCTTTTTGGGGGCATTTCCACCTTTAAGACAGAATGAAAGGGGAGAGAGAGGGGGAAGACATGCAGGAAACCTAACACAGGTCGGACCCGAACCCGGTGCCTCTGCATCAAGGAACAAACCCACATGGGCGAGCGCTCTACCAACTGAGCTACCCAGGCGCGTTTAAAGCGACTTTGTCAGTGAATGAACGAAAGTGCTTTGACGTTTGTGTCTATGCTATCATCACGTGTATGACAAAGTGTAGTGACGATTGGAACGGAGATTTCAGACAAAATGCATCGCATTTTTCTCGGCAATCGCCAAACGCACCGCTGTTCCTGAGATCCTGAGCAAAACCTTCCTTTTTGTCCCAAATTGATGACGTTTGAGCGGGATTGTAATTTATTTCTTCGCGGATCAGATCATTACCTCGTTTGATGTCTTCATAAAACCACCACTGTCTAAAACAATGAGCAGATTAACCTGGCTAAAGAAGCCTGTTAATGATCACATCTCTAACAAACACGCCCTGAAGCTGATAAAGTGGCTTCATGAGAGGGAAACTGCTGAAAACAAAATGCAGAATATGCCACCGGGACATGAAACAGAAAAAAAGAGTAAACTGTGGAGATCCGAAAGCTTGGAATAAAATGTATAATTAAATAAGTAAATGTAAAGTAATATGCAACACTGCTGGCATTGGTGTGTGGGCCTGGGTCATATAGAATTGCATGAATCCCCTTTTTTACGTCAGGATCTATCGACACATCTGGAAAGGCCAAAATAAAATATCTGTGAAGGACATGTCAATCTTCAGTCGTTCAAAGGTCTTCTTTAGTAACTGGAAGCAATTGATATACAGGTAGGCTAGTAATAATAACATAAACACACATTTCATAGGCTTCCAACATTGCAGTTATCTCTGACATTTGCATAAATTATGCAATATGCAAAATGTCAAAGGATGAGAAGGCGTACAGGCAGACTGGTGGAAGAATGGAGTTTGTTGGGATCGATGAGAGCCATTTTCAACACAAAAGACAGGTGTGGAAAGGCCCGGACACACAGAGCCGATAATCGGCCGTTGGACAGTCTGGCGAGGTCAGTGGCTCAAGTCTGTTCGGTGTGTTCCGTGCCGTCATCCGTCCGAGGGGCCGTCGTCCTTCATTTTGGCCGATTTGACTTGTATAATCAGCGGGGCGGGCACTGGCGGACTCAAATGACCCATTTGATTGGTAGAGTGCTAACCCAGAAACGGGAAGCGGAATGACCGTGAGTCTCTCAAAATCTGACGAAAATCTTTTTAACTGACCTTTGTTGATCTGAAATGGAGACAGATTCAGCAACTGCATGGCCTATTTCTCACTTTAAATGTTTTCAGAAACACGTTTCAGTGAACTATTTTAGTACAATATGAAATCATATTCTGAACAAGCCGCCATGACAGTCTGTCTTTGAATTTACGGAGAAGCGTTTGTCCAATCAGCTCCCGGTTTTCATTTCTGGGTGACAATACAGCCACCTGCTGTTATTTAGACGTATTATGTCTCGTCACTTTGGTGTGTTCCAAGGCACTTTTTTGATCAATTTGGGGAGACTGATCAGCCCAACTGCCTTTTTTGCCGACGTCTGGCCGTCGGCTCTGTTTGTCCGGGCCTTTAGAGTAACAGTGACTTTAAATATTCTATTTACGCCTGTGTTTGTTTTGTTTCTGCACCATTATGGGAGTGGGATAATGGCTGGTAGGTGGAAAAGAAAGAACTAGGTCTGTGGGATGTGAGGTGGGAGGCATCATTAAGTACGAAGATCTGGAAAGCCTATTGTAAATTTTGTGGAATTAAGATCTCGAAGACATCTAGTCCTCTTGATTACCCATCACGTGAAGCTTGGATCATCAATTTTCAGTGATGAGTGGCTTGCCCAAGGTGTATTCCATGCACCAGATTAAAACTATCACATTAACATTCACTTTCTTACACTTACACAAATCCTAAAGTTCCTGGTTTGTAATTGATATAATACTAAATTTAGAAATGGTGAATCCAAGTATGTAAACAATTTAACACATTATAATAAGCTTATTAATTAAAGGTCCTATGACATGCTGCTTTTCGGATGCTTTTATATAGGCCTTAGTGGTCCCCTAATACTGTATCTGAAGTCTCTTTTATATAGGCCTTAGTGGTCCCCTAATACTGTATCTGAAGTCTCTTTCCCCAAATTCAGCCTTGGTGCAGAATTAAAGGCCACTAGAGCCAGTCCCACAATGAGCTTTCCTTAGTATTTGCTATTTCTGTGTCTGTAGCTTTAAATGCTATTGAGGACGAGAGAGGGGGGCAAGGTGGAGGGTGGGGGCGTGGCCTTGACCAACTGCCATGCTTGCTTTACTCGTTTGCAAGCCTTGATGTCTTTCTCGCTCTCATGGGTGGGCCAAATTCTCTGGGCGGGCAAAGCAGAGAAAGGGGAGGTAACCTTGCTCCTTATGACGTCATAAGGAGGAGATTCCAGATTGGCCCATCTGAGCTTTCATTTTCTCAAAGGCAGAGCAGGATACCCAGGGCTCGGTTTACATCTATCGCCATTCTAGCCACTGGGGGACCATAGGCAGGCTGGGGGAACTCATATTAATGTTAAAAAACCTCATAAAGTGAAATTGTCATGCCATGGGACCTTTAAGAATAACACATAAATAATAAATGTGTAATAATGTAGAAACAGTGCTTTATACATGATTAATTTGAATGATACATGTATTTACTGATACTTGACTAATGCTTCACAGTGTGCAGTTATTATAAAGTGTTACCAAGTTAAGATTTTATGTGGTTGTTTAACATTTTAAATACAGAGTTAACAGGGCTCACTCTGCCTCTGCTAAAGCCACTTTCCTGCTGCACTCTGTGTTTTCATGTATCCTTGTAACAGTTTATTTCCATGCTTTGCCTTTACCCCTACAATGCATGTTCCAGTGGGACAGAATTAACATGTGCATGCATCAACTGAAGGGATGTAAAGTGGTCCCAGAGCAGCCTGTGGTGCCTGCAGCCCAGCCATTCAGGCTATTTGAATACAGCATTGCTTCGTGCAGGGCAAACAGGTTCATCCATGTGGAAGCAGAAGGAGACTTTAATTGCTGTTTCTTGTTTTTCTGGCAGTAACTCACAAACTTTAAGTTCACTTATTATACATCAAGGTTCTGAAGTCACAGACAGTATTGTGTGTCAACAGTAGCTGGTTCTTATGTTCCTGCTCATTTATGTGGCAATCATAATCATTGTCAGCATTGAGACAATGAGTGTAGTATATCATAATCAAGACCACTTTTCTGCCTCTCTACTCTCCCCCATTTGTTTTTTTGGGTGACTGTGGCTCAGTGGTAGAGCGGTTGCCTGCCAATCAGAAGGTTGGTAGTTTGAGCCCCCAATGCTGTGCCATCGGAGTGTAAATGTTTATCTGATGAGCAAATGGCACCTTGTGTGAATGGTCAATGGTTTCTGTACTATGTAAAATCGCTTTGAGTAGTCATTTAGACTAGAAAAGCGCTATATAAAAACAGTCCATTTAGATTTCCTGAAGAGAAATGAGGTTTTTTTTCAGTAGCCTTTAACTCCTTCCATTTCCACACACTGTGAAAAAAAACACCCCACCAGCTCTTCCTGTTTGTTGCCGTAAACATTGATGAAAACCTTGTCTCGAGGCTCAAGATAAAATTACATTTGTTCTTCAAGAATAAATCCAGTTTGATGGCCCTAACTTTCCAAGTAAACATCCATAATAAAGAGAAATGTTCTCATGTTTCAAACAACTGAAACAACCTGTCATGGGCAGCTGCATGTGATGCAGTTTTGTCCCATGCCACTGCAGCAAAAATAACCTCAGTACCGTTAAAAAAGAATTGTTGTTCTGCGGAAAAAAATATTACCCTATGATGTAATATTCATGAAAATTAAAATAAATGCCATTTTACCTACAAATCAGTGTTTAAATGGTTACTTAATACCAGACTGCTTGAAAGATTTGGACCACACGTCAGAAGCTCTCTGCAGCTCCTGCAACCACTCCCAACTAGTGGCCAAATGAAGCCACTAATTTTCTGAGTCCACCTGATGTCGCGTGGTTTAAAGAAAAGGACTCAAGGAATGGCAATTAAGTGTGCTTTCAGCCCTTTGTTGAACAGAGATCGCCATCTAGTGGGATCAGAAAATAAAGACAAGCTTCATGAGGCTTCATTTGGCCATCACTACTCCCAACTGTAATGTAATAGTGCACTGGTAAACTTTTACATCACTGCAGCTGCTGAGAAGTTAAACCACTGGGGGCCAGCGAGGAACAATATGTTCAGCTGCTCAGTTGCACTCTAAAATCCAACTTAAAATCACAGTTTGCCCTTGAAAAGAGTGATAATGTTAAGTACATCCCCTGTTAATGGTGAATAGTAAATAGAAGCCTGGTAAGCATTTCCAGGAACTAAGAAGCAGTCGATAGAGAGGACAGTTGCTACCAAAAAGCTCGTTTTGCAGTGAAATGGAGTCTGGTGATACTGCAGTCACTGGAGAGCAGCTCCCCCTCATCCTCCGCAGTCTGCAAGGGGATATCTTATCTGAGCATAGAATACTACCTAACGGAGCACGGCTCGACATTCAAGTCATTAAAAATTAACCATGTCACTGATTTATTTTGTGATGTTTCCTGAAGAAAAGGGAAGGTTGAAAGGTTCCTTCTGTGCACTTACTATAGAAAGAAGTTAATCAATCAGACAATAAAGGAAGGGAACAATAAGTACGGCATAGAGACAAATATAATTATTGAAAAATCTAAGGCGACAGCCAGCCAATTTAAAATGTAGTAGAATAAGTGGGCAAAGAATTGTACTGTGAAATATGGAAAATAGCAAATGGTTGCCAACAGCTAATAAGGGCTTGACAAGCTGAGATCACTGCCAGACTGCAAACTGTCAGGAAAACAAAGCAGCTTATTTTCCTACAGTGCAGCACGCAGTGTAGAGCAGGCAGTCTCCAGCATTGTCAGCCCTTGTTTATTCAATCTGATTTCTTTCAAATTAGCACCTAAAAGTCACCTTTGGATGTGTGCTCACATCACAACTTAGCATGTTGTTTTTCTCAGCCTGCTTACTCATTGATCGCTGCAAGGTTCAGTGTCAACTCATGTTAAGGGATAGTCACTTTAATTGTGAAACACACTGTTGACTGCTTTTTGACTCACTCATCTTGCTGGAAGTTTGGACAGCGATGGGTTTTCATTATTCTGCCCACTGTACAGAATAATTACTTAGTTAACCTGGAATTTTAAAACTGCCATCCCGCAAGCTACGCAAAAAAAATTTCACTAGCAATATCAGTCAGTCCACCACTTTGGTCCAAGCTGAAAGCTCTCAAGCAGGCCTGGAATTTCATCATTTTAGGAGCAAAAAGGAAAAAAGGCCAAATGCCAGGGCAGCAACGCCATCGAATAAAACAATGATTTTAAGTCCACGGAAAGAATTAATTTAACTTAGGTTTGTTACATTAATGTTACAAACAATTGGCTATAATACTCTTTGGGCAAGTAACACTTCTTAGGCGACTGGGTCAGCTAAGTCAACTTTGTAGCGATATTCAAGCAATGCCTAACAAGTTTTTTGTCTCATTCGTTTGCAAATTTATCAAACTTTCTTGCCTCCACTCAGTCTTCTCAGATTTCACTCAGTCACAGCTTTTGCAGCAGTGGCACATCAGGATGAGTTTGATTAAGTCTCTTGGTTGTCAAACTATCAATATTAAACAGCCCGGTTTTCCAGTGGTTCATACCAGGCTGGAAATCAAAAGACAAAAGACACTTGTGTCTAAAACCCGTATTGACAGGAAAGGGCATGGGGGCCATGGCCCTCATGGCCCCCATGAAATTCATGCCCTGATCTCAAGAACTATTGGGTTGATTGCCATGAACCTTTGTATATACATCCATGTTCCCAGAGGAATCTTTAAGTCTTTGTTGATCCTCTTGACTTTTCCTCTAACACCATCCTGAGGTTAGAGTGAAATATCTACACAACTATAGGATGGATTGTCATGGAATTTGGGGCACACATTCATGACCACCTCAGGATGAATTGTAATAATACTGCTTTATTGATCCTTTTTTTCCTATAACACCATCATCAGGTCCACATTTTAATTTATTCATGGTTTATGACCAAATACCTACAGAAATAAAGGCATTCCCATCAGCCTCAGCTGTACTTTGTGTTTAGTGCTAATGTACAAATATTAGCATGCTCAAGCTAAACTAAGATGAACATGGTAAACATTATACCTGCTTCTGTGCTTCTCTTCATAGTCGTCAGATTCATCTACCAACCCTTACAGAGCTGGCTCAGGTTTGCCTTGGACCAGCTCTTAGTTATGCTACTCATGCCCCAGAAATGCTTATTACTAACTTAGCTCTGGGGAGCTTATTCCCCGGAGCCCTTATTTTTTCTCGCCTCATAGTTTTCTTTGGATTAGTGTGGCACCTAAATCATGGTTGCAGCTGTCACCGTGGTCCTGCTCAGCGCCCTGCTATGCTGTGACACTACTACAACTACTATTTCTAGTCAAAGTTCCATTATCTTTATTGTAACTATAATTGCCACTGTTCATCACACCCCCAACCTGCACCGTCAGACATCCGCCCACCAAGAGCCTGGGTCTGGCCGAAGTTTCTGCCTAAAAGGGAGTTTTCCTCGCCACTGAATGCTTGCTCTTGGGGGAATTGTTGGAATTGTTGGGTCTTTGTAAATTATAGTGTGGTCTAGACCTACTCTATCTGTAAATTGTCTTGAGATAACTCGTGTAATGATATACTATAAATAAAATGGAATTGAACTGAACTAAACAGCAAGACGTTGACGTTACTGTGAACATGTTAGCATGCTAACGTTAACAAATAAATAAATAACTAAAGTTGATTAATTAAATTAAATTCCAAATGAATCTGTAAAGATGATGTAACTTGATAGGCCCATAAATGACAGCTGAACATACAGTACATATTGCCACATTAAATTGCTGTGGCTAATACTGGTTATTTACGCACAATGGCGGTTTTTGGCATGGGCGAACCGGGCAGCCGCCCGGGGCGGAATTTCTTTCATGAGCACAAAAAAAAATCCTCAAGCGGTTTTCTACTGTATTATCTATCATTTCACCGTGTGCGGAATTGGGAAATTGGCGCCCCTGCTTGCTGAGAAGGTACCGTGCGCACACTGCACAGAGAAGCTGTGTGAGAAGGGGAAAGGGGACAGTTGGTGCTCCGCTAATACTCAGTGCACACGAAGCTGATCACGGTTATGTGTCAGTTAAACTTTTCATCTCCAATCCTACCCTGAGTTGAAAGATAGCCTACTTTACGGCTTTATTATCGAGTTGATAGGCGTTGTGTGTTCGTTGCGGCCGTCTGAAATGCAAACATTTTTTGACTATTTTTTTTTAAAGGGCCTGTGCCCGTGAGCACCCACGGAGGAAAAGAAATTGGCGCCTATGTTGCTTGGTCTCCCAAATGGAAATGTCCGGATAAGGGGGAGAACGGGGGATGATAAGGATCTATCGGCAATCTACCCCAACTTTTGGACTGCTCTCAGGATTGCACTTCCTCTGCCAGTCACTGCGGCTCAAGCAGGTCAATTATGTCCCAGGAACGGCTCACTGGCCTTTTCATCAGTATTAATCATTCAATAGAGGAGCACATTTCATATGATAACATCATTGATGATTTTGCATCAAGGAAGGCCAGACAGGTCAGGTTTTAGTTTAGTTATTTATTCTATATTTTATTTGTATATTATTCTTAATATTTTATATTATTGTTGCTCTCTGCTCTTGTTACATTTTTATATATATATATATATTATAACAACATAAGTGAAAGAGAAAATTATATTTCTCAATTGCACAAATCTTTCATTAGACATTTGAAAATCACACTTAAGAGAATCCAGTTATTTAACTATTGCAATTACAACAGGAAACACACTTTTTAAGTTGCACAATCTCCACCTTCAACATTTTCAAAAGACAATGAACACAATTCTGCACAAAATATGGTAGTATAAGTAATCAGAATTTAAAATAAATATACACTATAATATAGTAATTTTGCAAAATTCTGCAATTTTGTGTGTTTTTTTTTGGGGGGGGGGGGGGGGGTGGGGGGAAGGGGGTCTCACCCTGGGTGTAATTCAATGTAGAACCGCCCCTGTTTACACATCAGCAGGCACAAAATGTGAAGTTGCACTTTAGCTATGTGACTGTTAATTATCCGATATTCAAACAAATCTAACTAGATCCGTGAGGTCTGAAATCTGCTTCACGCACTCTCACTCTGATTTCAGGTATTTACCACTTAAACTCCTGTCCACAGTGATTTAGGCAAAGTTCAGGCTGCCTTGAGCCCTGCATGGAGAAATACAGCCCTCTCATTTATACAAATACATTCATTGATACAAAAGATGAAGAAGGTTAATGGCAACTTTGAGCTATCAGAAAACATCAGTTTTTATACTGAATAACAAAATTTAACTTGTCAATGATTATATTTAGAACATAATTTAGGAAACATAAAAGAACTAACGTTGCTGGGGCACATCCATATCCAGTGACAGCAACTGATGCTCTGCTGTTTGTAGCTATTTCCAAATTAGTGTAACAATTTAATCAATTTCAATTAAAGGTTTTTTTCACTTTGTTTGATTCAATGCAAACGCAATAAAGCCGGTGGTTCTCAGAGACAGTGGTAAGCACCTCAAACAAATTAGCCACAGCAATTTAATAAGAGACCGGGGTTGGCATCACTGCAGCTTCACTAAAAGGGCAGGACTTTGTTAGCAAGCGGACACCTATGACAATAATTATATTGTTGTAAAAAAAGAAATGTTTTAACAGGAGAATAGGGGTCATGACTGTGTAATCAGTTAGCAGAAATCTTTAAATCTTCAAATCAAAAACGGTCCTGTGTTAAAAGGAGAGTGAGAAAGAAAGAAGTAATTGTGTTAAACATAGATGTCAGTCCTGATGCTCATCAGCCTTTGAAAGTCGATGAATGTAGCCTTTCTTTCTACCTTTTTTGGAAAGGTATTAAACAGCAGAAGTTTAATAGAATGTCTAAAAACACAACCAATACTGACACATTAAGCTGTTTCCATCAGTGGCATTTTAAAATGGGAAATATGCAAGGCCCCCCCCCCCCCCCATCCACTGGGCTACAGTGCTGTAAATCTGACAGTGATTTCCATTGGATCAGAGTACTGTCACTTGGCTGCCTGTTCTGCCAATCTTCCCAGCCCTTGTTACGTGATCAATTAATGTTTCCATGATGAATATCCAAAATTCTGATACCACGGAACCAGCACTGGAATTGTTTTTTTAAAAAGTGGCAGACTGACGGGCTGGCTACATTGCACGCGTAACGTATGCAGAACGGACCATCCAACACTACGCTTTCACTATAATCAATGAAACTGGCGACATCGAACATGAGAGCAGAATAGCAGCAAGTTTGTGTGCACCGTTAATTTGGGTAACTATTAGGTTTGCCCTGCAAGCCCAGTTCTAGTGCATTGTCCTTCATCTTAAAATAAATTGGGTAATCCCATGTTGCTCGGGCTCCTAAACAAGGTGGGAGTGTTGCCCTCATATAATATATGACTCTATTTTAGATTCAATCTCCAATCTTGATATTAATTTCAACACATTTGATGCTCTTGTATGAAAACCATTCCCATCTATTATAAAATGTTTTGTCTAGAGCAACAGACCCCCTGGCCCTTATTCCTAATCATAAGAAAAATTTGGAGTTCTCAAACCTTTTTACTCATTCTGTAAGATGTTAATTATTGGTGATTTCAATATTCACCTGAATGAGACCTCTGATCCTCCAAGTAAACCTTTTTGGCTCTTCTTTATTTTTATTTTTATTATTATTATTACTATTATTATTATTATTATTATTATTGATTTTTGGTTTTATTCAGTTTGTTCATGAACATACTCACGGGACAGTGCAAATTAATAAAACCAAGGTTTTTACATGGGTTAATGCCAGAATTAGCCAAAAGGCTATTTTTTTAATCATCCTGGCCTCGATGTTGTGATTGGAACATAAACAGCATAAATCAAAACTGGAAGTTGTCTGTGTATTAATTTACAAGTTGTGCTCTGACCGCTGCCGAAGCAGCATAATCCTCTCACTTAAGCTACGTTCCCACTACAAGACTTTGAAAGTTGTTAGCTCGCTGTACAGTCCTTCCAGAAAAATGCAGAGTTTTTTTCGTCATTGTTGCAGGCAAAAATCCTTGATTATGCGGCAAGTTTTCTTAAAAAAATGCGATGGAATATGCGGGATATTTATGCAATTTTTTCCTGCGCCAGAAATCAACTGTTCTTATAATTAATGTGTATGGGAGTGTGCTCCTAGCATACTTTTATCATATCATAATGTCATGAAAATATTTTACTGAAACGTTTTGTAAGAGAGGGAAAGGGTATACAAATAACATGATTTCTCTGTGCCAGGTAAACACCATATCCCGAATATGATCAAAAACAGGAAAAGCGTCATAACAAAACAAAAAATGCAAGAATGAAATCCTTCTTTCAATACAATGGATATAGATCCACTGGGCCAGCCATGCCAAAACACTTAGTTATGAAATTCAATATCCAATGGAAAATAATCTCAAAATGAAATAGCAATATAAAACACTGCGCTTTCAAGCCGCAGAGAGGAGTTCACATCACGTCAAAAACAAAATACTTTCACCCAGAAAATGCTCGTTCGTTCCTTGGGAGTGTTTTAATCCAAACCATAATCTTTCTCCTAAACTGAACTAGTCGTTTTGGTGCCTAAACTTAACTTTCATCTCCGCATGACACTCACTTTTTCAGGCTAAACTCCACTACCACGGCCCCTGGCGCCTGTAGCCGGCTCGCAGTCACCTATTGGTGGCTAAACAACTGCTGCTGGTGATCGGCATCCCGGAGCTCTGTAAGGGCTAAATACAACCAGCAACTGCTGCTAAGATTCTCATGAACGGGTTAATATGTTATTGTACAAACACTTTACACAATAATTTGTATATCTTATGAAATTATGGCGACCGCCAACTGGACACGTGCTGAAGTTTATTACAGTTAAGTTTAGTCGAGAAAAGGTGACTGTGGGCCAGGTACCGGTCACCGTGAGGCGACGGTCATTTCAGCGGACGTTACAGTTAAAGGACAATTCCGGTGCAAAACGAACGTAGGGGTTATTAACAGATGTGTACCCACTATGTCGCTCTTTGGGACATGTTTCCATGCTAATTGAATGAGTTTGAAGCTTGAAAGATGCTAGTGCGCTGATTAGCTTACAACGCTAGTATTCGGGGCACAGGGAAAGTAAAAACAAATCGCTATTTATACCACTAAAAAGGCTCAAAATATCACCAAACTTCAACGGTAGCATAATGAGGGTCCCTAAATGTTAACCGAAGTGTTGAGAACTTTGTAAGTGTACAGACAGTTTATTGAACGAAGAGCTGCGGGAGCTCCGTGAAAGGGCTACGAGAGAGAGAGAGAGAGCTACCGGTAGTCAATGCTGCAACACAGCCTCGTACTTCGGGAAACTGGTGGTGTACCTGCGGACATTGTGAAGCTATGGCCACCGAACAGGAGTGTCTGTGTTGCAAGGAGTGGGACCTGTTGCGTCGCGATGCCCAAGAGACGCAGTGTTTTGTACAGTCTGAAGATTTCCCCTCTCTGATAAACAGGGCTGTACTCGAAACTTTTTTTCCATGTCCCGAAAATAAATTGGAGACGGCGACCCAGACCGGAGGGACCAGATGGACAGTTATCCACTGAGTAAGTACACTATAAGTTATGCAGAGTGCGATTATTTCAGATGTATTGAGAAAATTGCTTTTGATTTTAGTTTGCATCGCCAGCTGTAAGTCATGACTGGTTTCCAAGACGGCGGTGGCATGTAAACATGAACGTGAGTGTCTTTATAATCTATCTTTTCAATAAACTGTCTGTACACTTACAAAGTTCTCAATGCTTCATTTAGGGACCCTCATTATGCTACCGTTGAAGTTTGGATATATTTGGTGATATTTTGAGCCTTTTTAGTGGTATAAATAGCGATGTGAAGTAAACACACTTTATTTAAAAAGAAAACTTAAAAAAAAAAAGATTGTGGTTTAGTTTAAAACACTGTTCCCCAGGTCTTATACAGCGGTGGTCAATGTAATACATATCTGGAATACATCACACACACACACACACACACACACACACACACACACACACACACACACACACACACACACACACACACACAAACAAACAGCAAGTGCCTCTATACTTGCTCACCATGAAGGGAATAAAATCCCGGTAGGAGAAGCTCATACCAAAATGAAAAACCTTTTCATTCTCCATTGTTTGAAAAAAGGAATGAGTGTAGTTTTCACAGCTGGAGGGGAAACACTAAGTGCTGCACATTGTCACCGCAGTTCAGTAAATTGTGCAATTTGCAACTGGAACATACAAGTGTTACAAGAGTAAAGTTTTACCACACTACGTGTCTTTTTCTGCAAATCACCAAACTCCTGCTTAGTAGGTTAAAATTTGAGTACCACTCAGCCAACAGGAAGTAGGCCTGCAAAAACAGGACAGATGTAGAAGAACAGAACTCACAACAGCAACTGATAAGTACTCAATACTCAAAACAATGATGATGAAGACACTTTTGGGTCTCATGCAAGAACCACAATGCATTCTTAAGTGGCATTGTAACGCTGCTGTGGACCAGGATCAGGGTCAACAGGGCTGACAGGGGTATCATATGGGTATACTGTTTTAAGTGCTTTCGGCCAAAAGAGGGAGAAAATGGAACGATATTTGAACAAAGATGTACATGCAAATCTGTTGCTCGGGATGGACTCAATAAATGTGTGAGTCATGAACGGAGCCGGGCCACTGAGCTTCAACATTAGTTATGAGTTGTGTTTCATCACGTGATCTTGGCACTGCAGATGATTGAGAGTAATTAGCTGCAGTATATTGTGCTGGATGGTTTTTGCTATTGGAAGAGAGTAGCCTATAATATTCCTACACATTACTGCTATGGAAAGACTTGCTATTTACATAGTCTCCTTCATTTACTGAAGGAGCGGTGATGTCATCAGTGATTTCAGTCACCTGCAATCCTATGGAATATTCCTCTTTGATAATCCTTATAAATGTGTGCCCAGTGAAAACTATAAACTGCAATAGCAGTTTCAGTGCAAGGGTCCCTTTTCTAATAGTTCTAGAAGTTGTTGCTTTTCCAATATGTGTTGCCAATATTATACAAGAAAAAAAACGAAAAGGACAACACAACGAATTTGCTCTCACCTGAGGGCACATCCACCATGTGTGGTATAGAGGGCAATGAATGATCAAATAAATGATTTATAAACATTCAACAAGGTAGAATATTAGAATATGGTATATTCTAGCACATGCAAAGGGGATCTGATCATCCTTTCCTGACCTAAGGCTCTGCAAATGAATTGTGCTTCAATATCTAGGATAATCAAGGAAAGCGTCTGTCTCCAAGATCCTTCAGATAGAAAAGCAGGGTTTGTTGATGAAAACCTGTCAGCAAGGTACGGTTTGCAGAGTAAGTACCACAGTAACTGACCCAGAGTTAAAGTGATTAGTGACTGTGACTATTATACCTACTATTGTACTGTGTGTGTATCAAAGCCTGATATCTTATTCAATTAAAGTTACAGAAAAAAGACGTAATCAGATTACCAATACATATAGTTAAAATTGGGATTATCAACAGGATTACAATTTTAAAATGCATTTTAAAAATAAATAACAATACACTACTGTAGTTATGAGTTGTGTACAACGGCGTATCAGGGCCGTTGTAGGAAGAAATTACAGAGCCATTTTAGGTTGATGATTACTGCACATATGAAGCTGAACAGAATGGGATTTACATGGCAAGCAAAGGGCACATTAAGAAAAGGAAAGAGCTACTGTCAATAGCTTGGTAGCATGCACTGATGTATCTGATATGAATGAATCAATACTAAATACTGTATTTCTCATTTACCTTAAAGGGTAACTACCGTTTGTTTCAACCTGGACCCTATTTTCCTATGTTTTGGGGTCTAAATGACTGATGGGAACAACAATTTTTGACATTGGTTCAGTATTTAGCAAAATCGCTGCAGTCGGCTGCGGTGAAACAAGCTGCAATGTAAGTTAATAGGGCAATTGTCCAGCTTGTATTTACCTTCACCAAAGTGCTCGTTTTGCCACTGACATGCTCAAATTAATATTCTAAGTGTCTGACAACATTATGGAAAGGATTTCTAAGGAGGTCGACCTTTCTGTTAAAGAGTAAGATCCTTTTTTTAAACAAAAACATCCGCGAAATTGCGTTCGCTAAAGCCACCAGACTCCATGTAAATAAACAGTAATTTTAGCATCGTAAAATACAATTCATTCAAAGTCGACAGAAACAAAATAAAACGTTTTGGGTCGTCTTTCCACTTTTCCAACCATCACAACTCTAATTTTGGTGAAACACATAGTTTACCGATTTATATGTGAAAATATGTTGGCTCTATACACGCTAAAAGTGTTTTGTTTTTTTTAAATGGAGTTTGGTGTGTTTAGCGCTAGTGACCTCAAAGCTGTTTTCTGGTTAAACAGAAAGGGCTTAAATAGGTTCTATAGGGATCCTTTCCATAATGTTGTTAAACACTTAGAATAATAATCTGAGCAAAAACAGAACTTTTAGTGGACCAAATTGACGATGCACATTTTCCCCATAGGGTTACATTGCAGCCCGGTCTGTGGCTGCAATGTAACAGCGCTCATGCTTAATACTGGACCAATGTCAAAGATTGTTGTTCCCATCAGTCACTTACACACAAAAATATAGGAAAATAGGGTCCAGGAAAAATTTCCAAAATTAAGTTTAACTTTAACAGTAACTCCATCATCATAATGATGTTCATAGTAGTAGAATTGGTGCATGCAGAAACAAAGAGCAGGGCTGGTGACTGAGGAAGCAGCAACTAACTCGGGATAATGAGCAAGCTGACATAGAAAACCATGATTAATTCACAAGCTACAATTATAGTCCAGTCAAACATACAAATAAGGCAATTGCTGTGAAAAATTACTTTAACAGAATTTATACATTTGTATAAATGGCCAAATGTCACTTTTTGCATATTTACATTCATTCTTGCATTAAGAAGTACACTTGCTGTATATTTTCTCTGCTGTATTGTTTAATGGGAATCATTTACACAAACCTAAAGCATTATTAGTGCTTCTGTCTGCAGCATCATATGAGATGCATCAGTCAGTGTGTATATTAATGTGTGATGTAGGTGTAGGTCAGGTGGAGTATGGTGATTTGGTGTTGGAGAGTAAGCTTGGCTCTCTGGGAGGAGCAGGGAGACAGCATGCAGGATGATGGGATCCAGTAGATCTAATGATGCCATAAAGCAGTCCTGCTCTTGCTTTGCACAGGCTGTTCTCATGAACCATTTGTACATACTAGTGCAGTGCCCCTTTGAAAATGTGCCTGTTTGGAACAGGCCGATTGCTTGGTCTGTGGTATTGCTGCTTGTAGAATTCTTCAAAACCAAATTGTACCCCAAAATTACTTACAGAAGGACCCCAAACCGCAATGAAACTCCACTGTATAGCCTGCTACTGACTTACAGTGTAGGCTATGTCTACATACAGTAGTACAAGGTCTGCCTCTGATTGTGATATTTTGTGATTACATTCTGAATCTGCAGCGTTCTCTATCAGTAAGTATGTAATCACAAAATATCACAATGACAATGTGGAGTAATCAGACATTAGCGTCATGGACTCATGTATGTGTATGTGTGTGTGTGTGTGTGTGTGTGTGTGTGTGTGTGTGTGTGTGTGTGTGTGAGTGTGAGAGAGAGAGAGAGAGAGAGAGAGATAGAGAGAGAGACGTTCTTGTGTTGTTTGATTGTTAAGGTAGTGCAACTTTGCATATTTTTGTGGGTCTGAGGTGTATGTCACATTTTAGCTGCCAAAGCTCCGCTGCTCTCTCTCTGTCTCTGGTCCTGCTCACTGCTCACTCAGTGAGCAGAGGGGGAGTGGCCAGCAGCTAGAGCGGCAAAAGCCAATGTGTGCTTCTTTTACAAATAATATGTTTTGGTAGCAAGACACCTGTCAAGTTTGAAATCCATCGGGCCTAACGGTTCAAGAGATACGCTTAACACCCACACAGACAGACAGACAGACGTTCCTGCAATTTATAGATAGATAGCTACGAAAAGTAATAATGCACTTTAAATTCATTTAAAAAATGTGTATGTATTCCACTAGTTATTACAGCACATTGACTTCTGCTGTACAAGAGCGTGAAGATCCGCATAGGGAGGAGGTCGGGGGAGATGCGTGGGTCCTAAAACACAGCGCTTTCAAATAGGGGAGCGGAGTTTGTGATCCGGAGGAAAACACAATACTTTCCCCCAGGAAACGGATGTTTCTACCGGGAGTACTACTTAAAGACCAATGTTTTAACCCATACCACAATCTTTTTTCTAATCTTAACTAGTTGTTTTGGTGTCTAAACTTAACTTTCGTCTCCATAGGACGGTCAATTTTTGCCAGATGACAAACCATATAATGTCAGGGCACAGTACATAATGTCATATCACCTAACACTACTAACATTTAGGGATTGCACAGAATTAGTATACACTGCTGTATGGTTTTCAATTCACAGAGTCACAAACTGTGAGGGAAATAACTGGTTTTCCAAGTCAATGAGTTAGAATACACAAATTAATAATCGGGAGGTCTCAGACTCATCAAGTCAATGAGAAAGTCTTTAATAGAGTAGGTTGTTTACCCTCTTTTGAATATGCCACCAGCAAATGGTAACAAGTCACATGCAATTATAAATGTTAAAACGTCATTAATAAGAGGGTTTAAGGGGGTTCTGCAACAAACAATATAGACATTTAACACCAAATATTCAAAAAACACTCCTCTGCTCCTCAGGTGCTAACCTTGTTATTTGTACACGCTGTGACTATAAAAATCCAGCACTCAAATTACAAAAAAATCTGAGGGGGTCTCTCATATCTGAAGGTGTCTGCCATATGTGGCATTGTAATTTAATCTTAAACAACGCTCATTATCAATCCTTGTGCAGTCTCTTACCATTAAAGACGTTAAATTAAAATATAAAATATAGGCTACTACGGGACGTAGACCTGAGCCTACCCTACGCTCATGAACGCAGCATGACTGCACTTCACCACCACACCACTAGGCTATGGGAGCAAACCACATAGGCCATGATCGATTTGACAGCACTCGCAAGTCCGAAGAAGTCACCTTGCTTTTAGCTTAATGTGCTTTTGAGGTAAATACCACCAATACTTCTTAAATAAATAAATCTGTAGCTATCCTCTGCCATTCAGAGCTCCGGAAAAGTTCCCAGATATTTTGAAACACCTGTCAGCAATACAATGCAATCTCTGATGGCGGAATATTCAGTGAATAGGCTACCCCATAGATATATATAAAGGATAGATGTCTCGCCTACGCTGGTGGCCAATGGAGGTCGACGTCCACACCTCGACGTCGCCATCTTGCCACAGTCAGCTCGCTCACTCGTAACATTGTGTTTTAATGGTGCATGTACTTTTTAAATAACCATAACTTGCTCAATTTTCTACCGATTTTCAAACGGTTTGGTTTGTTATAAACGTCAGAGATGTAGTTATGACACTGCACACTTATGAATAATTATAACCATGGACTTCCATATGAAAATAACATTAAACATAACAGATAGGTGCAATGAATATACACACGCACAAGGTATTTGTTAAATCAATATATAGGCTACTAAACCTCAGTGTACAGAATGGCAACATGCACCATGAAGACACTTATAATATAACACTTTTATAATATGAATATTACTAATATAATAAAATTGAATTATTACATGTTTATTTTAAACAAGTTTAAACTATTATATAAGTGACATTTATATGCAATAAAAAATAGGTACAAGATTTCCCTTTACAAATATACATAAAGAAATGCTGCATGTTGAAATCCCCACCCTGTAGAGAGAACTCCACTACTGTGGAGGTATACACATGGAGGATAGAGATAAAAAATTCAATTCAATTTTATTTGTATAGCGCCAATTCATAACAAAAGTTATCTCAGGACACTTTTCAAATAGAGCAGGTCTAGACCAAACTCCTTATAACATTATTTACAGAGACTCAACAGTACCACCATGAGCAAGACCTTGGAGACAAGGGCAAGGAAAAACTGCCTGTTAAGAGGCAGAAACCTAGGACAAACCCTTCGGCTCTAGGTGGGTGGTCGTCTGACTCAACCAGTTGGGGTGAGAGAGAGAGAGCGAGAGAGAGAGAGAGAGAGAGAGAGAGAGAGAGAGAGAGAGAGAGAGAGAGGGAGAGAGAGACAGACAGACAGTTGCACAGCAACAACAGTATTGGCAATGGCAGTCAAGCAGGACCATGGCAGGAGGCTCCACTAGGATCCATGAGAACCTGCGAGACGAGAAAGCACAAGAACGCCGGGGAAGAAGTGAAGTTAGTAACATGCATTAATGGGACATGAATGAGTGCAGAAAGAGAGAGAGAGAGAGAGGAAGAGAGGAGCTCAGTGCACCATGGGAAATCCCGATAGTCTAGGCCTATAGCAGCATAACTAAGGGATGGTTCAGGACTCACCTGATCCAGCCCTAACTATAAGCTTTATCAAAGAGGAACGTCTTAAGCCTACTCTCAAATGTGGAGAGGGTGTCTGCCTCCCGAACCACAACTGGAAGCTGGTTCCACAGGAGAGGAGCTTGGTAACTGAAGGCTCTGGCTCCTGTTCTACTTTTAGAGACTATAGGAACCACAAGTAGCCCTGCATTCAGAGAACGTAGTGTTCTAAAAAAAAAAGGTAATAGGGTACTATGAGCTCTTTAAGATATGAAGGGGCCTGACCATGAAGAGTTTTATAGGTGAGGAGGAGGATTTTAAACAGACAGCAGCTCTGCTTGCTGGTCCCAACTCTGGGTTGGCTCTTTTGATTGAAAAGGTTGCCTGTGTGTAGTTCCAATGTTCACACATGTTTATTCATTCAAGTGTATGAGTGACAGAGCAAGTGAGATAGCCAGTAGTTCTCAAACTATTTGAGTACCACCTCAAATAATATTGGGCTCTTAGAATACTAACACCATCATAGACCTTTCTGGGTACCACCGAGATGAAGGATTTAATATAACAAGCTATAATTCGATAATTCGAGCACTGTACAAATCACATCATGTAAAAAATTGGAAAATGTTGGCATTATTTTGTCACTTATTGGGAGCAGTAGGGTAGATGGAGCTGGTTACCTCCAGGATCTGTGCTATGCTAGGCTAGCGGTGGGTGCGTAAGACAGTGTTATGCCACGCATGGAGATGAGAAGGGTATCTATGGACTTATCTAACTCTGGGGGATAAGGTAAATAAGCTAAAGTCCCAATAAGTCGGCGTGTTCCTTTAAGGGCTTTTCACACAGGGGTCTACGACGTGGGGTCTACTACACTCCTCATGTGGAGGACAACGCTCCGCGATTAAACGCCAGGCGATCAATGTGTGGTAACCATGGGGATTCGGTGCACTAACGTTACTGTAGCCATGCCATACAGTAGACTGACTGTGGTATCATTTATCCCTAATCACAGGGAGATTTATAACAAATGGGGGTAATCCCAGTCTTTCCTAACAACTGACTGTTATTTTTGATAGCTAAAGTTAGCTAAATTGGCGTAGTCATAATTACCTGAGAACCTGATCAATCCAAGCAGAAGCCCCGCTGTCTATGTCCTGATAACTGTTAAGAAAACAGTTATTATATTTTAGGGAACTCACACACTGAAGAATCAGTCTCTTGTTCATTGATTTGCACGGCGCTTTGCTCACGTAGGGAAGAGTTCAACACAATTTAATTCTTGCAGCGGGCGGCGTGCGCGTGTGAAGAGCATGAAACATGACAGTTTCACGGGATTGCGCCCAGGGACGGACTGGGACCAAAAATCGGCCCTCGCATTTTGGCCCAGACCGGCCCACCACATAAGATCACAAATATCACCTGTCCTTGCACTCCCCTGAATATGTACCAACTCCTACCCCTTAAAACTACTAACGCCATGTAATCAGTAAGCAAGAATCAGTGAGAGTTGACACATTAAATACTTAAAAAAGTGCCATTTATTAATACAATAAAACGGTATACTCCTCAGTGTTATTGTCCACCACTCTTTTTTGGCTCACTTTTTATCACGCAGCTTCTCTGCTCCTCCTTTGCGTTTCTTCTCCGTGATCTCTATCACTATCCTAGCCTGGCAGATGCACACTGAAACTGCATGCAGGCAGAAATCCCAAAGAGGGTGCTGTTTAAAGATATGATTGGGCCAGTCCAGTGTCAGTTAAGAAAACAACCAATGGGCCACTGAGCTACGTGTTTCCTAACCTAGCCTGTGATATTTTTAACTAAGGTGTTTTGGGCCAGCAGCCCAGGGTCAATTGAAAAAACAATGGGCCGCCGATCTAGGCCTACCACTTTTATGGGCACGACAAAAAAATAAAAATAAAATAAAAAAATAAAAAATAAAATAAAGTGTCAACGGTCGGCCTAAAAAGCACGTCAGCCCACCGGGAAAGTGCCCGTTTATGCCAGATGGCCAATCCGTCCCTTGGTTGCGCCCCGTGAAAAGCCCTTTATACTATGCCAGGGGTCTTCAAAGTATTTTAGGCCCAGGACCCTTTAGATAAAAGAGAGCAGAGACCCCCAACTGCATACATTGTATTCAGTTTAATTAAACTGGAGGAAAATTGATATTCACATATTAATAATACATCAATAATGGCAGTCACACTATTCTGCACTATGCATATTTTTATATCTGAATATTTATTATTTTTTACCTGTATTTCATTATATACAAAGTATTACTATTGCTTTTTTTTCTATTCTATGTCTATTTAACATACATTTTTCCTTATTCAGATGTGTGTTGATTTGTTTGAGCTACTGTAACAAGGGAACTTCCCCAGTGTGGGATCAATATAGTCTATCTTATCTTATCAAGTTTTAATTTCTTACCTTTAAGCCTGTCATTACGGAAGCATAGTGCTGCCACGCCTGAAACAGAAAAACGTATCAGCATCACGTTATTACGTGAAAAGTTTATTGTAATAACAAGGTGGTTGTCAAGTTTTAACAAGATATTATCACGTTATTACAACATACAAACTCATCAAGTTATGAGAAGAATTTTTTTTTATCACGTTTTTACGTGAAAAGTTTCATGTAAAAAACTTATTGCATAAAAGAAACTTTGCTGTTGTAACAATATATTAGTTAACACGTTTCACATTATAACGTGAAAATGACACGCGATTTAACGTGATCATTTATTGTTTAACATGAAACTTTTCACGTTATAACGTGAAACGTGTTAACTAGCATATTGTTACAACAGCAAAAAGTTTCTTTTCTGCAATAAGTTGGTGGAGGCGGACTTTCTCTGTCATCATTATTGTGTAAATTAAATTAAATACATTATAGGCTTTGCTAATAATGTCTATATTTTCAGATATATTTGAATTTTTGGAAAAAAAGAAACTCTCAAAAAATGATCAAACAATAATCAGGCTGGCCCCCTGCAGTAACTCCAAAGGACCCCCATAGTTTGTTTTTTTCCTCCCGGAAACAGCCGAAGGTGGCCGACGCCTCCCGAGCGTGTATGTGGAGAAAATGTGAGGGATGCTGCTCTATCAGAGAGGATCCGCCGCGGACGGGCAGGGAGCAGACGGATACCGCCGTCTTCCCGGGAACACTAACCCACAGTGAGAGAGAGAGAGAGAGACAAAGAGACAGTCCGGCAGAGGAGCGGGGATTTACCTGACACTGCTTACGGACCTTTTACGGACCTTTTTTTCTTCTTCTTCCAATTCACCTCGGGGGTATTAGGGCAAGTGTTGCGGGACTGGAGGAACTGGGAGACTCTTTTCTAAACTGTGTCTGATCTCGGGACCTCCCTGCTCTTCTTGTCTTCAACATCTTTTGCAGAAATGCAGACGTCCTGGAAACCCTAGGAAATGGTGAGTTATGGCATCATTTGCAAGAACTGCTTTGCTGTGTGAAGTGTCAGAAATGCAGCTGTTACCATGTGTGCGCGGTCGAAGGGGCGTCCTGCAGACTGGACACGCTGCATGCAACACTGAATCACATATTCACACAAGTCCGTCAGCTCTCACTTGCATCTGGCATCGCAGTCTACACTGACACAACATGACACCCAAATCTATTCAAAATCAATACACTGTGTGCCCGCAAAATTACATATCCTGTCTCAAAGGAAATTATATTAGCCTACTATAGCTTGTGTCCGCAGTTTTCCCATATAATCCTAAATAGGGATTATGCTTTTGTTTGTTTTTTGAAAGTCAACTTTTACAGGCAAAATTTGTTAACAAAGGCTTTTCTTACAGATGGATATTAAGCTGTAAAAGTTGTATTAAAATGTATGCTTTTCATGAAGAGTTTGTCGTAAGGAGTCAGAAGAAATGAGTCAGATTTTATATTCTGTGCCTTTATGATTAACAAAGATTCCTTCTTGCAGCTTTTAAAATGCAGAATGATAAGGTATTTCCGTACAAAAAAAATAATAATGGCACACTCGTGCTGTAGGTTACATTGAAAATATTTGCAAATCAAAGCACCCATGTCATTTTATACAAAATTACATGTCTGTATCAAACCTGTCATTTTGCATAATTATAGCTTATTTGCATCATGTATTAGTTTAATTAGGTCTTGCCTTTCATAACAGGGCTCTCTGTTCAGACTCTCCGGTCGACCGTGGTATGATATTCACATTATAATCTACTGATACATGATAATCTACATGATAAAAGAAAACTCACTTTCAAAAACTGCATCTTGCTGCTTTGATGCATTTATTCAAGTTGAAATTGCATGTTTGACCCTTTGGGAATGTAAGCATCCATGCTTTCAAAAATGTAAGCCTACAGAAATTGCATCACCAGCAACACCTCAGGCCAATGGCAGGCTGTATTGTTTGTAAGAAACACCGTATATAAGAATGCATTACTTGTGTAGCCTATAGACCAGGCCTATTGCTGTAATGAGAAATGAAAGTATAGTCTAGTTACTGTACAAATGCTCTGGACTGAGATTTAGTCTCAGCTCTGTTGTGTTTTCTGTGTGGCAGCCGGTGTGTTTCATGCTTATTATTAGCCAGTTATATTGTATGACTTAGCCCTCAGTGCTGCATTCTTTTGGCAGTTTTCAAAAGCAAGAATAGCAAGCTGTCCTGTTCATGCGCCGGATGAACAAATCCAAATGCTTCAGGACTAAATAAGGCAGAGGAAGAAGAGGAAGGAGAGTGCAGTTCACCTGGGTTTGACAGAGCCTTAATTAGGCTGGATGGGGAAGAGAGAAGGAGTGAGGTATAGGCGAAGGGAATGAGTGCAACAGATGGAGAGAAGAGGATTGAGGGCAGGGAGGCCGGAGAGGAGCTGGAGTCACGGAAACAAGATGCAGACAGAGAGGAGGTGGAAGGAGTGTTCTGCGTGTTGTTCATCCACCTTGATAAATGCATCAGCTGGATGCCAGCACTGTGGATGAATAACGGAATGCAGAGAGAGAGAGAGAGTGTGTTTGTGTGTGTGTGTGTGTGTGTGTGTGTGTGTGTGTGTGTGTGTGTGTGTGTGTGTGTGTTTCTGTTCTCATCTTAATGAAGGCTGCATGAGGTTCAGACCTGAATGTTGAATGCATCACACACACACTCACACAAATTATTTCACATATATCTCCACACCAATATACTGTATCTATATATCCACACACATTTATTAGTTAAAGAGTCCATTTTATTTTTACCAAAATAACAAACTAAGGTATTGCTTTACTTAGTAACGTAGTTTGTATAGATTTGTGCCAGGCCCCCAGGAAGAGCACCGGGCTTTGAAGCAAATTTAACATAGTGGCCCGTCACGTGATGCCATGAGGCCCGAAAATACTTTTTACAGACTTAAATGTCCTTATATTTTCACAAAATAACTCATTCCACTATCGGAATTTGGCTCGGCTGGCGGAGGTCTCTAGTGCGCTTGCTCTATGGGCTGCACATTGTCGGTCACCCGGATAATTTTATATGCAGTTTTGGCTCCATGAAGTGCCACTGAGCAACTCTCACATGAATTAATGGGGTTCTGACTTGAACGCTGTATCCCGTTCTACTATTACATCCATGGTTTGTGATTAAGCGGTGTAGAAACTGTGCAGTTTGTCCTTTGCTGTAATATGTGTCTTTGTGGCTGCAGCCGCTGTGGAGTTTATATAGTTGATCAACACATTCTCACAGTGAGCGTCAAAAAGCGACGCTTCATCAGGTGCCTTTGATGTTTGCTGCTAGGGTTGGGTATCTTTTCGGTTTTTTCCGATACCGGTGCTAAAACCATACTTTTAAAACGGTGCCGGTGCCTAAACGGTGCCTGAACCGATACTTTTAAAAAGATTTTTTAAAGGTCCCATGGTATGAAAATTGCACTTTATAAGGTTTTTTAACATTAATATGAGTTCCCCCAGCCTGCCTATGGTCCCCCAGTGGCTAGAAATGGCGATAGGTGTAAACCGAGCCCTGGGTATCCTGCTCTGCCTTTGAGAAAATGAAAGCTCAGATGGGCCGATCTGGAATCTCCTCCTTATGACATCATAAGGGGAAAGGTTACCTCCCCTTTCTCTGCTTTGCCCGCCCAGAGAATTTGGTCTGCCCATGAGAAAGAGAGAGACATCATGGCTTGCAAACAAGCAAAGTGGCAGTTGGTTAAGTCGTCTTGGGCGGCGCTAATCTACTGCTGCAAAGAAGGTGGATCTGTAAAATAATCTCGGGAAGGAACTTGTTTTGGTGGAACATTTGCACCCTGTTAAAGAAAACGTACAAACATACAATATTAAAAGGAAGTTAACTGTTCACACAATACAATAACATAAGCTATACATTAGCTGGATACATGGTTAAACACAATTTTCCCTTACCAGTGTACCAGTGTGTATTTTGTCCACAGCAAATCCCCACCAATCGGACGCTGAAATACACTGACCCACAGGAGTGTTTTCCGTCCTCATATTTAAACCAGAGAACGTAACGGTTGCAATTTTAAACACATCGGTAGCTTTGTGAAACGGTTGTAGTTCGTGGTTTTGTACGGAACTGTCGTGGTTTTAAATATTCCGCTAACGTTGTAAAACGGTCGCTGCTTGGTTATGTTTAGACACCAAGACTTCTTAGTTAAGTTAGAAAAAAATTGTGGTTTGGGTTCAAATCCGACGTTATTTCACTTACGGTTAGGCATGTGATGCTGAAGCTCGATGGCGTTTTAAGCCCCCAACGTCGACTTCAAGGCAGCGCTGCGACTGTCGACTTCAAGGCACCTAACCTTAACCCTAACCCTAACCATTGCCTAATCCTAGTGTTTCCAGGCAGCGCTGCCTGGAAGACGACGTTGAGGGCTTAAAACACCAAACACCGATGCTGAATGTGACATTCTTAAAGTTAAAAAAATATCGCCGCTTACTTTTTATTTTCAAACGGGAAAAGAACCCTGGTCTCCTGGGTGAAAGTCCTGTGTTTCTTTGACCTAGTCTTGCCATACTTCACATATCTCGGATTCTGATGACGTTAGAGCCCCTGAAATTTGGCACATCAATCAATAATTAGTTGGAAATATGGAAACGCCCATGTACTTTATATACTTTGAAAGGACTGCCTAAGGGCTCCAAATCCACCCATTTTGCATTTTATTTTTAGTTTTAAGGACCAGTAAAGAAAAATATGAAAGCTGATTGTGCCTTTTGAATCTGTTTTACACGGTTTTGTCAGTACCCCTACCAAATTTCATGGCTCTAGGAGTTTTGAAGTTATTTCCCGCCAAAGACGTTTTTTGAGGGTACGAAAATGTTATTTTAAATAAAATGAAATCAAAATGAAATTCTTTTTTTTTGGTCTCAAATAGCATATACATAAAATCTAAAAAGAAACAAAAACCTCTATCTGACTTGACACGTAATGACCCCGATATCATTTCTTCACTGCAGGTATGGGATTGAATCTGACTGCAAACTTGTGCTCCTCTTTCTTGATCACAGTTCCATCTAAGGCTCTGGCTGCTGATTGTTTCACAGCTGTATGTGGGCTGGCTTCCCTCCATCTCTGCTCACACTCAGCTGTCCTCTCCACATTGATAAATTGTGTGTAATTTCAGGGATGAACAAGCATGAAAACATATGGGTGGAGGGGGCTGCTATATTTTGGCATTGTGTATATACAGCATTTCCATCCAGGTTAGAGTCTGCACATTGAGACAAGAGGACTACAGAACCCAGCAGGCTGGAACCAGACCCATGCTCAGATGGTTCCATTAAGGACCCTTACGGCTCTATAATTAGCCTGTTTAGAAAGTTTCTGTAGTATCATGTAGGTGGTGGCTACTTGAGGCTGATACCCAGAGTTGAGAATGATAGAAATATGATAACAATATATCACTGATATCCTTTTCTTTCTCATGTCTACACACAACATAAACAAATGTTGCGATAAAATAAATGATCAAATAATTGTCAGTGGATAATTTTCAGACTAAAATAAAATAAAAAAACAAGCTTGTGAGATGTTGTCTGGCTTTGTGAGGCTCCAAACCTGGTATAGATATTCTTTAGGGCTTTTTTCTTTTATTAGAGCATCTGAAGCAAGTCAGGAAATTGGAGAGAGAGAGAGACAGACAGAGGGGATGACATAGAGCTAAAGGTCACCCCAAAACCTGTAGTTTTAATTAAATTCTTGAAGCTCATTTTTTCTCCTAGGACAATTTTCTTGGCCGTAAACCAAACATCATCTCAGGATGTTGTTTCTCAACTCAGGGCTGCACTCACTAAAAGAAATTCCTGTACATCATTCCTCAGCAGAAACATCAGTTTTCATCATTTTCTCCTGTTAACATGAAAGAGAACAGAGAGCAGATGCTAGACACTCAGTTTTTATTTAGCTGGTGCCACAGTTGTTTCCCCAATGAGATCAGATTACAGCAGGTTGCATTTCCTGCTGCAGCATCTTCAAAGAAAAGCATATTTCTTAATCAAGTTTTGTAACAACACAGACAACCGCTCCCTGCTATCATCCCATCCCATCTGTCTGTAGTATACACAAGGGTTATTTATGGGGAGTTTCTCTATAAGTATGGAAAAAGAGAGCTTTTCTCTTAGTGATAAGGTTACATGATGTATCAACACATTCTCACCCCCATCGCGTACAATACGGACGCTTTGTCAGGTGCCTTTGGCATTGTTATTAACGCTCAAATCTCCTTCAGCGTCATATCGAAACGCGATTTATCTAAACTTGCTTGGTCGGGACTATTGGCATCATTTTTGACGCAGTTAGGTTTTGGAAAAGATCGTGGGTGGGCTTACAAAAGGTACGTTTCCGTGACGCGGGACAAGAACTGGACAGTTCGGTTTAGGAAACGTGACACGCGGGACACCAACCGCGGTCTCCTAGGTGAAAGTCCTGTGTTGTTTGACCCACCCCCCCCAGATTTTCGGGCTTTTTTACTACTCTACGCTACCGTTGCCGCTCTTAATACTACGTCATCTCCATGCGCCGTGGAGCTGCTGCTCTGCCCGGCGCTGAAGGGTGCTTTTTGCATTGTATCTGACAGCCACTGCCCAACAGTCTGTATTTTACGAATTCGGAGTGAGAACGGGTTGGATGTATAATAAGTTTACATGCTATATAGGATTTGATTTGGATTATTAGGTTTAGGTGATGCCATCCGAGGTAGACCACGAGCTACGAGATTGTGAAACCAAGGTTTATGCTCCTGTAAAAGTCGATATGAAATCAACCTTGTTTTAAGAAAAACATGTAGTATTCATGATGTCATGAAGTGCTACACTACCCACAATCCTAAGCGTTACAGCCACATTTCTGATTGGTGAAACTTGCAGTAACCATTAAAACGTTTAGCGTACCCGCGAAACTGCAAATGACTATAGCTGGTACTACTGAAGTCTCTGATCAGTACAGTCTTGTACTTTGTCTTTTTTTTGCCCTTTTCAAAATGTTATTTTGCGCCGAAGCAAATGTTTAATGGTCACGATTTATCTCGTAGCTGGTTGGCCCTGTTTCCAGGCTTAAAACTCTTTACATAAGCATTTAATGAAACGTCAATGTAGATATTGAATGGCGAAAATCACTTCTGGAAGCAGAGCCGTTCAAAAAGCTCTATTGTCAAACCAAATGCATACACATGTACTGTATATCGAGACAATATTAAAATGGCATTACATTTTATTTCAACGAATCTGTTCTGTGGTAGTCAGTAATGATGTACATGCAATCCTATAGTTTTTGGTCTCTCTGGGGTGCGGGGAACTCATTTGATAGGTGTGGACATGATTGGATGGGAGTGTTCAGTTTGTCCCTTGCATGTCGTGGTATTGTTCCTGGGCTGATTGACCTATCTACAGAACAGTCCTGCTCGTCTCTTTTAATTCCCTAGATGGAACAGAACCACAATAGCCAGGCCTTTCAGTGGGACGCTCTATTGTTTGCTGTTTCATCTCACCTCAGAGCCAGGGCAAGATCCTATCAGCACTGACAGACCTGTAATTTCCCCACTGTCACACAGGATGGTTGCTGGTATCGAAAATGATCTCTGCAATGGGTATTTGGCCTGTGCAGTTTTTTGAGGATGTCTTGCTTGAATAACGTAATGTATTTGTAGTTGAAACAGTATGTTTGGGTGGGACACAACCTGCTGATTGACTGTTCAGTAGCAGAGATGCATTTTTTCACACTGCTATAACAAGTACACCCTGTTTACACAGGCAGTTCAGCCCTGTGTTATCTGGGTGTATTTATATATAAGCATTCATAAATGTAATGACTTGGCCATAAAAAGAAATATAGGTAAGCTAATGTGACAGGCATGGGCGCATCAAATATGTTAGGAGAAAATGAGCCTGACAATTAAAGTCTAAATATATTAGGGCTGTCAAACGATCATTTTTTTTTAATCGCGATTAATCGCTGAAGTTCTATAGTTAATTGCGATTAATCACATATTTTATCACATGATTAAAATTCTATTATTTTGCATTTCAGAACAGTTTTTAAGTACATATTAACAATCGAAAGCAATTTTTACCAGTGTATCTTGATTGGGAATCAAATGAATGCAAAGAAAGTTACTATTATTATTACTATTATTGCACAATTCCTCTACAAAACTAAAAAACTAAAAATCTCTATCCTTACTAGAGTCAATATAGTGTTTAGTAACTCCTAAATAATGTTGATTACTCACTGACGTCCAGTGATCACCGGTTAATGAGACAGCGTTTGCAGCACTTTGCAACAGTTCCAGTGTGGCTGCTTTCTCCGTGTCATACAGGCTGTGTATCCGTGAAAACTACTGTCCCCCTCGAAGGCAACGAGACAGGTCAACCGTAGTACGTCTTTAAGACCCGAGTCCTCTAAGATGTTGACAGGTCTGCAGTTAGTTGCCACCCGTTTTGCAAGAGCTGTAGTAATTTTTTGGGATTTGGTTTCATCCACAGGTCGGCAAGCATCACGTTAACTGTACTACTATGCTTAGCTCCGTAGGTGGTAGCTGAAGCTTGACACGCTTCGGTGATATTTTAATTCGGCTTTACACAATGTGCATATGGCTTTCGACTTGTCTACGAGCCATCCGGGAGTTTTGGAAAATAAAAAGCTCCATTCAGGATTTCATTGCTGCTGTCTTTCTCCATCATGCCTGCAGCCTGCAGCAGCAGGATGTGTTACGAGGAAGTGGCAGCTTGATGATAAGTAACGGTGCTGCAAAGGGTCAAAATAGTAGCCTGTTAGGCACGACGAAAAGCCGAGTGAAGTGTAAAATAAATTAATAAATGCCGGCATGCGATTAATGCAATAAAAAAAAAGAATTGCATCACGTCGGCCCTTAATCGCATCACGATTTACGAGTTAACGCTGACAGCCCTAATATATATTTATACTGTATATAGAGTGAGGAAAATAAGTATTTGAACACCCTGCTATTTCGCAAGTTCTCCCACTTGGAAATCCTGGAGGGGTCTGAAATTGTCATCGTAGGTGCATGTCCACTGTGAGAGACATAATCTAAAAACAAAAATCCAGAAATCACAATGTATGATTTTTTAACTAGTTATTTGTATGATACAGCTGCAAATAAGTATTTGAACACCTGTCTATCAGCTAGAATTCTGACCCTCAAAGACCTGTTAGTCTGCCTTTAAAATGTCCACCTGCACTCCATTTATTATCCTAAATTAGATGCACCTGTTTGAGGTTGTTAGCTGCATAAAGACACATGTCCACCCCATACAATCAGTAAGAATCCAACTACTAACATGGCCAAGACCAAAGAGCTGTCCAAAGACACTAGAGACAAAATTGTACACCTCCACAAGGCTGGAAAGGGCTACGGGGAAATTGCCAAGCAGCTTGGTGAAAAAAGGTCCACTGTTGGAGCAATCATTAGAAAATGGAAGAAGCTAAACATGACTGTCAATCTCCCTAGGACTGGGGCTACATGCAAGATCTCACCTCGTGGGGTATCAATGATCCTAAGAAAGGTGAGAAATCAGCCCAGGACTACACGGGAGGAGCTGGTCAATGACCTGAAAAGAGCTGGGACCACCGTTTCCAAGGTTACTGTTGGTAATACACTAAGACGTCATGGTTTGAAATCATGCATGGCACGGAAGGTTCCCCTGCTTAAACCAGCACATGTCAAGGCACCTCTTAAGTTTGCCAATGGCCATTTGGATGATCCAGAGGAGTCATGGGAGAAAGTCATGTGGTCAGATGAGACCAAAATAGAACTTTTTGGTCATAATTCCACTAACCGTGTTTGGAGGAAGAAGAATGATGAGTACCATCCCAAGAACACCATCCCTACTGTGAAGCATGGGGGGTGGTAGCATCATGCTTTGGGGGTGTTTTTCTGCACATGGGACAGGGCGACTGCACTGTATTAAGGAGAGGATGACCGGGGCCATGTATTGCGAGATTTTGGGGAACAACCTCCTTCCCTCAGTTAGAGCATTGAAGATGGGTCGAGGCTGGGTCTTCCAACATGACAATGACCCAAAGCACACAGCCAGGATAACCAAGGAGTGGCTCTGTAAGAAGCATATCAAGGTTCTGGCGTGGCCTAGCCAGTCTCCAGACCTAAACCCAATAGAGAATCTTTGGATGGAGCTCAAACTCCGTGTTTCTCAGCGACAGCCCAGAAACCTGACTGATCTAGAGAAGATCTGTGTGGAGGAGTGGGCCAAACTCCCTCCTGCAGTGTGTGCAAACCTGGTGAAAAACTATAGGAAACGTTTAACCTCTGTAATTGCAAACAAAGGCTACTGTACCAAATATTAACATTGATTTTCTCAGGTGTTCAAATACTTATTTGCAGCTGTATCATACAAATAAATAGTTAAAAAATCATACATTGTGATTTCTGGATTTTTGTTTTTAGATTATGTCTCTCACAGTGGACATGCACCTACGATGACAATTTCAGACCCCTCCATGATTTCCAAGTGGGAGAACCTGCAAAATAGCAGGGTGTTCAAATACTTATTTTCCTCACTGTATATAACACAAGCATGAGTTAACATGCTCAGAACAAATAAAAGATTTAAAGTACATATTTGGAAATTCTGTAGGTGGAAATAAATATTACAAATAAGAATGGGAGGGGTTTCAACAGTGTGAAAAATACATGGTAGAGAGCTCATTAGGCCATATTGCATGATATTATTGCATGTTTTTTCTTTATAAACAGAAGGATATGCATACAATGGGAGGTGACCTAAATTACTGTAAAACAAAGTAGTTTTTTTGAAATGTCTACTGTATGATTAAAAGTCAGAAGGCTATTGTATATATTGTATAATTGAAAAAAATAAAATAAAAAGGAGGTTGTCCTAGCAATTGGTGGGAGCCCAGTGGCGTTAAGCTGATTTGAAGTGAAACAATTAAAACAGCCTGTGAAAAGCAGAAATATTATATAAATAATGATAAAACGATGTTTAAAAAAAGACAAATTGAATGACCTGCATGACATACTAAAGTAAAGTTTTAATATCCACCTCTCTTGGTTTGATTTTTCGCCTATATGCCATACCCAAACTGAAAAGCTAACAGAAGAACTGCAATGCCAAAATACATGTACTGTAATTGGCTTCAAATGAACCCAAATTCTTCTAGTTTCTGAAAATGTGCTTGTCTAGCATGTGATTAAAACACAACCTTGAGTTCAAACATGGTTCGAAACACTGTTTTTGGCCATTGTCTATAATAAGTCATATATTTGAATAACAATAACTAAGACATGATTTATGACACCACACATACCTTCTACATCTAACCAACAACACCTCTATAATGTTTCAGACCTTTAGGCCTTACCTTATTGTCGCTGGGGAGTTTTCAGTCTGTAGTCCCTGAACCTTTCCAAACCCTCTCCAAGTGATTAAATTGTGCTAAATGCTTTTACTCACTTCTGTGACATTACAATAAAAACAACATATGAATTTAGATCATAGACAGTAAAAGTAATGGATACAGTGACACCGTAGGCTTCCATGGAGACCAATGAAGTCTATTAGAAGCACTTTTCCGGTGATGGCTGAGTGTTACTGCGCAGCCTCAAACTGAGCTTGACGACGTAGATGTGACGTGAGCAACCTGTCTGGCAGTTCGTGAAATGGTCACGTTATTTTATCTATTGATACGTGTTCACGGGGACGTTTTCTTGTTTTTTTCGTGGTGGCCAGCACAAAAATGTGAAGTAATGTATTTCAATGGGAAGCATATTTCGCGATCACAGCACGAAAATGGTAGGGAGTAGTATAAAAAGCGTGAATCAGCGTAATCACAAATCACAACCGTCCCGTTATTGTCGCGCGTCCCCAGCGGCCGTCTCCCGGCGTGTGAGGCGTCTTTTCCCTGTAGTGTTTTTCCTAAACCCAACCTCCGCTATCCCATTATTGTGGCGCGTCCCCAGCGGGCATCTCCCGTGGCCGTCTCCCAGCGTGTGAGGCGTTCTTTCCCCGTAGTGTTTTTCCTAAACCCAACCTCCACCATTCCGTTATTGTCGCGTGTCCCCTTCGGCCGTCTCTCGGCAGCCGTCTCCCGGCAGCCGTCTCCCGGCGTGTGAGGCGTCCTTTTCGGCCGTTTCCTGGCGTGTGAGGCGTCCTTTCCCCGTAGGGTATTTCATGCTGGCCACCACGAAAAAAACTTCCCCATGAACACATATCAATAGATTAAAAATAACGTGACATTTACACAAACTGCTGTGAGACCGGGTTGGTCTGAAAGTTGGAAGTCTTCTGGTAGCTGTGCCAAGAGAAATCTCAATCATTCCGAATCTTGCAGAGACGGAGAGCGTATATCTAAGGAGATAACATAGGCACAAGCTAACTATTGCTAACTAAAATGCTAGTTAACATTAGTAATTCAACTTAAACAGTCGGAACTGCCTGCGAGCTTCTTCTGACTATACGGTAATTTGTCTACTATGCGACAGAAAGTTGTGTGGGTATGACACAATCGTTAGCCTATGATTGATGTTTTGACAGCCAACGGCAGCTAGTTTTAACATGGCTGTGCAGAGACATGACGCTAGCTGGATGTCGGGGCTGTCCCAGGGTGAAAAGGAAACAGAAAAAGGTGGAGATAGTTTCATTGTGTAGGCAGCCGACTTACGAAAACAAGCTTACCCAGCAACACGGTGCTGAACTAAATGCTGTGGTTAAATGCTTAATGTGAAACACATCCAAACTTCCATAACCGGGTCGCTGGCGACCTAGTGGATAGGAACATAACCATTAGTTAGGAATTATGGATTACATAATTATTTAGACACTATTTTGATGATTGATTCATTGTTCAAGTCATACTTTTTTAGTTTTTGGCTCAATCACTTGATTATTGGGCGCCTGGGTAGCTCACCTGGTAGAGCAGGCGTCCATATAGAGGTGTACTCCTCGATGCATTGATATACCATAGAAACGGAACGAAAGTAGAACGGACATTCCCATTCAACTCAACATAGCAGGATGGCCAGAGCGGCGGCCATTTTAATTTGTACCATTGCCATCACAAAACAATGTGACCATTTTAGCGGACTAACTCATTCTGTTTCTGTAGTCAGTGCACAGTGCTGAGCGCCATTTTCTTTTTAACTAAAGTCAAATGACCACAGCAAACCTAGATCCGTTCTGTTCTCATACTCTCATTCTATTTCTACGGTTCACACTGTCAGCAAACAAAGATTAGATTAGTTAAGTTAGACTTTATCGATCCTAAATTGGGAAATTTCAGTACTACTGCAGCAAAATATGAGACACAGATCACACTATATAGAATATACAATAAATAATAAATAGGATAGAATACAAGAACAACTATTAAAAAATAAAGATACAAAAAAATACAAAGGAAAGAATGTACAAACGTATGTACAAGTGGCAAAAAAAATGACCACCTACTTAATATGTATTTATAAAGATGTAAGTAAAACCTATGTCTGTGCAAGTTGCACTTAGTGCAGTATTGTGATGTATATGAGTCTTATCCAACATTCAGTGATGAAGTGTTAAAATGTTGTATTGCCTGTGGTAGGAATGATTTCTTGTAGCGGTCAGTGCGACACCGAAGCTGTCGTAGCCTCTTAGAGTAGAGTAAAAAAGAGTAAAATATCAGTATTAATGAATTGCATTGAATTTTGATCAGTGGTTGAGAGGCTCTGCTGGGATGCTGTTGATATTCCTCTGTCCTCCTCTTGTGCACAAGACTGTACTGTCTCTAAAGTTGCTTCTCGGGCCTCCGTCTGTTTTCTCTGTCAGCTGTGGCTCCGTCCCACGGCTCTACTGCTTGCTTCCCTGTCAGAATCATAAGCTGGCTATTTACTGCAGTGCTTCAATTAATAAGACTAATGAGCAGAGGGCTGAGCTGTGGAATAATGCCAGATACACATGCAGTTGATTAAAGCTGTATTAATATGTGTATGTAGGGCAGGGCAATAATTCAATATGATAATTTATCGTCTTTTAATGGAATCACATCGTGATGAAATCGTATATCGATATATCGTGATATACAGTTACCTTGGCTTAATACTAACAAGCACATACTCATTTTTCTCATCTGTTCTGTTTTAAAATCACACTTTTTGTGTGCATGCATGTGAAGATAGTCAGTATATAGCTGGACATTTATCTTTTCTCTATAATTTCTCTTGAAACTGTTTACCACATTATTAATGATTATTTATCTTAAATCTCATTGTAAAAAATATTTTGTGAAAGCACTCATAGTCAACCCTACGATATCGTCGCAATATCGATATTGATGTATTTGGAGAATATCAAGAATATCATGATATCTGATTTTCTCCATAATCGTATGACAGATCAGACATAGTACCCACGCTGTCTGTGAAGCCTCCCTTCCACCCTGCACCAAACTGCTGGATGTTCTGGATGAATAGATTCCAGTGTTGCAACTGTGACTCGGTTGTGCCCCTGGATGCTCTCTGAATGTAAAAACCTTGCCTCATCATCAGTTCAGGGCTGTCACTGTATGAGGGCTATGCAGTCTTGAAGGTTGATAGTAACACTACATGTTTAATAGATTGAAGAATGAAAAGCCAATATTCACTCATTTGTCATTGTTTTCCCACAGTTGGTTTCTGGCCAATGTGAGAAAGCATTTCAAACAACCATGGGGCGAATACGCATGTGAATATCTAACAAACATATTCCGCAACACATGTAACCTATGTGAAATCTCAATAGATTAAATTCATCTCATGGTCGTCCCATAACCATTAAGCAGACTAACCCTAACCCTAACCCTTTGCCACACATACTGAGTTAACTTCCACACTCAATAACAATACATATGTTCTTATACATTTGAAACCAATGCACAGTCAAGTCAATTTATTTACTGCCTGATATCACAAATCAGTTAATCAGTTAATGCTACATTTTTACCCAATGTTTCTTCTTGCAAGGAGTTGTATTTCTGTTGAAGTCTGAGATATTTTGGCAATAGTTAGTCCTGCTGGCTAAAACATGGTGTATGTACGTAATTTATGTGACAGGAGGTCATGCTGCTTTCATAAAAAGCTATTTTCTGCCTATTTCACCTGATGTTGAATTTACTTTGCTCAGTGACTTCCCTCATTAAAAGTCTCATATCTTCATATCTCCTGGGAAAAAAGCTAGCAATCATTTCTAAGTACTGGTTGAGCATGAACTGATTTTATATATATATATATATATATATATATATATATATATATATATATATATATATATATATATTTATACACATGTGTAATGATGACACTTAAAATGTCCCAGCCCCCAGAGACTGAGGTATTGGAGGGAACAAACCTTGAATCAGGAAATAGTTTGACAGAACAATACCAAATCACAGTCCAAATCAAGTCCTGTTTTCTGGAGCTTTCAACACTTTATCAGTGAATAGAATTTGCTCAGTTGTCATGGAGACGGATCTGTTGCTATGCAACCTTAAGCCACCTACAAATGATAGGTGGCAAAACCGCCTTGCTCTGGCCGTTCCATTCATTTCCTATGGGGAGGGCGGTGGCGCCCAACTATGCGCTGCGCTACCCTTGGCGTTGCGCACCGCTCGGAGAGAAAATTGCTGATCATGTGTAGGTGGCTTTAGTAGATGAAGACTGCATGGTACAGTTGATGGCCCTGGAAAAAGTGGACCATGATTTGGTATTGTGAAACTACTGTTTTCAACGTCAAGGATTTTCTACAAAACCTCACATGAAGTCAACATAGACAAGGAAAGTGCTATGGCTAAACTCATAATGGCTACTGAGCTTGCATCTTAAAAAGATACATCTCCATGACAACTAAGCCAAATCTATCCACTGATGATGACCGTGCGATACTGTTGAAAGCTCTGGAAAAAGCTAGCGGACCTTGATATTCAATTGTTTAGTCAATAACATATTTGGTTTTATTTAGGCCAAGCCTTATCCGTGAAACTGTCAAATAATGCTGTCATACTTTATTTAAGCAAGAGCATGTTGTGAAAATATCACAGCTAAATTGCCGTGTTTAGCGTGAAGTGGATGTTTGGAAGTAGCTAGTAAATGGTAGCCTGACAAGCCAGACCCACATCAAGATGTTGGGTCTGGGAACTCACCAATGACGGAGCTCAATCCGAGAGGCGGGATAAACGGTTGTCTTTCAAATTCCCTCTGCACGCAATAGGATAGCGCTACAACCAGGCAGGGCAACGAAGAAGGTTGCGAAGCTAGTTGATTGAATGCATCTTCCTTTTTTAAGAATGACTTCAGTGCCGTTCTTTGTTCTTTTCTCAAAGAAAAGCCTAACTCCAAGTCTTCCAGAAGACCGCTGTTCTCAACCCTTTTTTGAACAGAGAGCGCCATCTAATGGGCTCCGAATATAAAGAACATGCTTCAGGAAGCTTCATGAGGCTTCATTTATTTTGACCATCCATAATTTCATGATATAGCCGTGGATATCCTAAAAGCAAAAATACCCTGCAGTGTCATGGTATCATTTAAGGGCAATATCGCCCACTCCTGTCAAATAAATCTGACCAGTAAGTTTAGATATAGTATAGTTGAGTTTAGTTGATTATTAATAAGTTGGACAGACAGATGGACATTTTGCACAAGCTTTGTTTAATAAATATAATGAATACGCAGTATATGCTGTGCTATCATCATTTACTTGCCTTTCTGAATTGCTTTAATATTTTGCTGGGCATTGTCTGATGTATAGGGCTGGGTAGTTTTCAAAAATACGAGATACCAGTACTGATACCAATACCGTGTCTTTAAAACCGGTTCCTAAACGATACATTTTTCAATGCCAATTTCATAAAACAAAAATAAATCACAACATTATGGCACATATCTTTTTATTTATGTTTCAGCTCCTACTACGTGAGCCGTCTCGGTGTAACGTAGAGTTTTTCCTGCATGTCTCTGCGACGTGGAACGTTAGACAGCCAATCACAGACATTATTACATCTTGTTAGAAGCATGCCGCATGCTGATTGGCTCAATGACGCTGCTGAGATTTACTCCTTAGGTATTTAAATTGGGTATTAAATGATGAGGCATTTTTCGATACTCGATACTTTAGAGGCAAATCAGTCGGTGCATTAAAAGTATTGAATTGCGTACCCAGCCCTACCGATGTAACATACATTGTATGTAAATTCTTAATGAATATACTACACAGCCACCTGACAGTTATTTGCAATTGGCCATGTGGCTGCAACCCTTGAGTTGTTCCAAATTAGAGTTGTAATCCGGCCACCGAACAGACCTGCTGCCGTAGCTGTGTGCTAGCACTCTGCAGGAAAACAAATGCTTCTGACAGGCAAACATGGCCACCAGCAGCTCTGACAGAATCAGAGCTCCCTGCTTGTGGAAACACAAGAGGACGATTAATTTATCTAAATGGAGCATGGCATGAATTATCTACATGTTTCCTATTTTTAGTGAAATACCGTTGAGCCTATGTTTCGTATTTGCTGTATCACATACGGAAGTCTGCACTGAGTGATGTATCTGCTGATTTATAAAATGGGTATTGTTTTACTTAAAATGAAATGAACCAACTCCATTTGGACTTTGTGTTGGACATAAGAGGCATTCTGAAAAGTTGGGGGAAACATTTTTTTTATTTGCATTTATGTATGCGAAATTTACCATACATAATTAATAATTGCACAATAAAGACAATGTCACTTGCTTTGTCTTCAAATAAGGGATGACATTTTCACACGTCATTTTCTTGCCAATACCATGAAATGGTTGTGTATACAAAAGTAAAATAAATTTGTTTAAGATTCTGGTTCACCAATCTCTGAAAATGTATTGAAATATAAATTTGTTGGATATATATATATATATATATATATATATATATATATATATATATATATATATATATATATATATATATTGTGTACAAAATGTACTTCTTTAATATTGTTCGTAATACAAAATTTGAATGAAATAACTAGGTCCTCTGTCAGTCGGTGTCTGTGAAGATGTTGTCCGAAAAGGCTTTCCCTCTTAGAGATATTTTCCTTGTATCATAAAGTGCATTTTGTATGTGTTTGTTATTGCAATTTGGGTTCATCGTTAGTATTGCAGAATAAACCCAGTTTCAATTGCAGCAACAGAATACACAATGGCAGTAATAGTGGAACAAGCAAGGGCAGTATGTATATCACATTTCATACACAAAGCAGGCCTTCAGAATTTTTTAAGGGGGCCCGTGACCCAGTATGTCCAGCAACGCCCCTGGACATGGGTTTATCTGAAATAGGCTTTCCTAAGCTGATTCAGATGTTATCTGCTAACATTCAGTATGAATGTAAGCCTTTTCATGCTAAAAAATAACTTCTTCACTGTTCTCCTAAAATGCTATTGCCCGGTCTCACAGAACATTTAGGCTGCCGGGCAATAGCAATAATAAATAAATAAATAAATTTAAATATATCATGTCAGAGTTTCCAGACTGTGGGCTGGGAGGAAGCTCCATCATATCAGAGGTAGATTCTACTGAAAGCCTAGTGTCTGTTGTTAAAAGGATTATTACAAATGGGGGTTTTAATTGTCAGGCGGGGCAGGAAACAAGAGCAGTCAGACAATCAGTCATTGTGTGTACAAGCTTCTTCCAGAACTACTTCATTTGGAGGTAAAGCCGAAAGCGAAAAGTGTGTGCGCCCTACTGCTGTAACAACTACCGTTTTTGTAGAACAAAAAGAGGGTTTACATTCTGTAATTGTTACATGTAGTACCCTTCTCTAATAGTACTTACATTATTGTTGTATTTAATATGCATACACAAATGTATATTTCTGAATATGGACTGGCTCAATCATGTCTCGTGTATATGGTATAATCATTTTGCATACGTTTTGTGAAGCTAATGAAACATCCTAGGTTTAGAGCAGCCCCTGAACCTGTCATGGTATAGGGCAGGTGTGTCAAACTCATGTCACTAAGGGCCACACTGGAAAAAGAGAATCACATCAAGGGCCAGACATGTAAAGTTTGTTGACATGCTTTTATTTAATTGAAAAAAGTAAAATATTTTTGACTGTATTGTATGTCTCATATAGTCTATTAGGTCGACATAAAGTCCAACAAAATTCAGCAAAAAAAGTTCCTTAGCCATCATAGAATTTAGCAGATCAAGCAAAACAATGCATTCTGCTTACATTTTTAAAGGTAGGCTACCCGACTAACACCACCCTTTTTCACAGGCTGTGTGGGAATATCTGCATCTCAAATTCTGCTTTGAGTGTGGCGTAATTGTAGTTGCCTTATTGGTTTGGTGCACAACTACGCGGGCCAAATGTATTAGTGATCAAAATATGCCATGGGCCAAATTTGGCCCGCAGGCCTTGAGTTTGACACCTTTGGTATGGTGGGAAAGAAGTTACAATAACCGTATTGTAACCTCTGATACTGGTTAAACAGGTGTCAGGCTTTTGGTGCGTGCCCCTGGTACTCCAGCAGACTTCCGGGAGGAGAGAGGGAGGCCAGGCTGGAGGCGGAGCCCGCACCCAGGCCTCACAGACAGCTGACCTCTGTGGCTCGCACACCCCTGGTTGTGGAGGTGCGGACTTTGGGTTGTTTTATGCTTCTTGTGGTCGGCGCATTGTGGAAGGTGTTGAGAGAATGCAATTAGCTAATCGCGAAGACAGCGATTAATCGTGAATGTGAATATTTAGTTCACTGTTTGGTGTAACATTTGGTTTAACATGTTTAATTCCTCCTTTTATTATTATATTTACTGCTTTTTTACAAGATGAATGCTGGATTAATGTTACATATCACAACATTTTTCCCAAAAATACCATACTATGAGATTTCCATTTAGTCAGAAAGCACAACCCACTCAAACTGCTTTAATGTCAGCATGCAATGAAACACACTTTGGAATAACATCAAAGACATTTGTTATATCAAGCCGTGCTCACTAACTTGTAATGTTTTAGTTATTCAAAATGGTTCCAGCTGAATTTCAGGAAGCAATTTTTCTCCAACATGAATATAACTGTGAAATAAATCCTACTTGATTATCTGTCCAAGAAAAAACAAACGGCATAAGCGCAGCTATTTTATGGCAATGAGCGAATATTTTATTAAACACAGTCATTCACTTCTGTTCCAATCTAGTGGCCGTGTCTGTCCTCGCTCTCCTTTATAACTGGCCACTCCAACGCCTATCTGCGTCCTGTTAGAGGGATGCTCAATAAAAGCCCTATAAAAGACACTCCATACACTTGCCTTTACAGCTCTCATATTGCTACCACTATCTCGGTACTGCACTGTCATAAATATCAAGCCTTATTTCATAATGAGTCATTGAAGATAAATTGTGTCCCTTTGAGTGACTGGGTTATGCGTTACTTGAAATATTGCTCATGAGGCAAAATAAAGCATATAATGCAGCTAATAAGGTTATTGGTAGAGCACCAGAGTCATTAAAGCCCATTGATGTTGATTGCATTCCCGTTTCATGTTTTCTGAAGAGCTCATAGTAGTAGTCCCTCAACAAAGGCCTGTTAAAGTCATCCTGCCGACACAATTATACTCATATACTGGGCATTTACAACATTATTTATTGCAATTGCTTAATTGCAATTAAGCAATCTTAAGGGCCATCCAAACTGCTGAACGATAACGTTCTGTAAACAGCGACTGCACGCTCCAGCTGATTATAATACATAATACACTAATACAGCAGACGTACGATTACAGGAATGTCTGTAATAATATCCTACATCTCCTACATCCTTCATATCCTATTTCCTACATCATACATTTGTGAATTCAAGGTACATTTTTTTTTTTTTTTTAACCAAAAAAGTCTACCGGCGGTCCCTGGGGCGCCGACACCACAGTGGCGCTCAGAGCTCCAGAGAGCCGGAGATCAGATCAAGTCTGTGCAAAGCACCGGAACAAAAACATAAGATTCACTCTCAGTGGTTTCTGTGACATGAGAAATACTTTCAAAGTACTGATGTTTAAAAACACAAAAACACAACGCTAAAGGAGGGGAACAGTCACTCCACTACCCTAACCACCTGGGTGAAACAAATCTCTCCGCAGTGTCTCTCTCCGCTGTGCCGTGTTGTAAATTCAGATGGATTCTGATTGGCTGTAAGCGTTTCTATCGTTAATCAAGTCGCTCTGAAAGTGATCCCATCGATATCCTTCTCCACCGTCGTTGTCGATAGTCGTGGTGTGGACTCCGCCAGTTTTTTTTACGAATATTTTTTGGGGGCATTTTTAGGCCTTTATTAGATAGGCTAGCTGAAGACATAAAAAGGGGAGAGAGAGGGGGAATGGCATGCAGCAAAGGGCCATGATTTGGAAGTGAACCTGCAGCAAGGACTGAGTATCTGCACATGGGGCGCACACGCTACCAGGTGAGCTATACAGGTGCCCCGAGTTAGAATGATTTTAAAAATTATTTATTTATAGTCATCATTATAGTTATAGTTCTTGGTGTCTTTGTGTCCTCATGTAGGATCCTAGTGGCCTGAGGGGACAAAGCCCCCACCCCTCAGCCTCTCAGTGCTGGCCTGGTGTATCCGGTACCTTCTTCCCAGCTACCCGGCTGGTTTGGATCTGTAATGATTCTCCTAGCCTTATTCTTGCAGCGCCTGCTGTAAATATCATTTAGGCAGGGTAGAGCACCTTTTGTGTGTTCAGCCAAACAAACCACTATTTACTATTGCTTTTTTTAACAATGCAAAAGTATGTCTAATGTGATTACTCTATTAATCAATGGAATAATCGGTAGAATACTTGACTACTAAAATAATCGATAGCTGCAGCCCTAAGTATTTGGCCTTCTTAGACTCCCAATGCTCTATTTGAGCTTATTATGTGGTACAGTTGGCTTGTAGTGCAACAATTCTAATAGCCTTTAGTGCAATATAATGATCTTGTGATGCCTTTTTATGAGTCATGAGCACCACTCTATGTTCTTACTCAGTGCACCATCCTGGTTGGCTGGGAGAAATCTGCAGCCTGATCAGGGAAGCTGGTCGTCAGTCGGAGTGCTGTGTGCTGGGAGAAGTCAGTCCATGTAATGACGTCATACTAAATGCTGCGCAACATTCATTTTAGAACGTTGCAACTACAGCAGACAGCAAACTTGAACACAAGCATACTGTATGTTCATATACAGATGAGTGTATTGTCATTCAATAAATAAGTTGTGAATGTTGTAAATGTTGAAGCAGCCACAACAACTACACAGTCAACAGCAGTGAACTAATGCATGAGAGCTGCGAGGAGAGGAAGGGATGATGCCGTGTATGGATGCGGGCGACAGATGTGACTCGTTATTACACTTTATAATAATGCAGGAAGGCTGGGATACAGGAGAGGAGCAGGATCTACCGATGCACATTCACCCTGTAAGTTGATACGAGACAGCTGTCACTCTGTTTGTCACTGTTACCAGAGACTGCCGTGCAGTTCATACCCTTACCTGATAAACTGAGAACTATACAAAGGCTTCAACCACTGGTTCAACCATTCTAATGAATGGGTTCGTATGATATTTTACAAAACCATATGTACAACAATTCTTATGATATTATACAAAATTATGGCGACAGAAAGATTTGTGTTTTCCCCTTAACTTCTTCCATGACACAAACTTAAAGCCAGCCTACCTTAACCCTTGTGTTGTCTTTGTTTAAACCTTGAAAAAAACACGTTTTTTTTCCGACATTTGTGAAGACTTTTTTCACAATTTGTTTTTGCTTTTTCCAACGTTTTAAATTTTTTACTTTTTCTTCTACACATTTTCAGCGCTTATTTCTACGTCCCATATTTTCTGATATAAAACAAAAATTTACATATTGATATAATTTTTGTAACCAGTTTTGTTAATTGGGATTTGATTTACTCAAGCATCATATACATTTTGTTTATCACTTTGTCAGAAATAACAGGGAAATGCATAGATTTCTGTCAAATAAGGTAACATACTTATTGCCTTTACTGTACCGATCATGCTTATTGCCATGTGAAGTCCACACCCCACCCCCAAAGGCCCATTCTGATCCAGGAAAAAATCCTGCACACACACCAGCAGGCACACAAAGGCAGCTAGACGGAAATACAGTGCTGCTCATGAGTACTGGAACCCCTGCTACAGTTGACTAAAAAGAGGAATAAAAAAATCATATCGCGATATCGATATAACATCGATATATTGCCCAGCCCTACACCAGATGTCTTTGAATCACTGGCTATAAGATTTACATCCCCTAGTTGTGGTCCAATACAGCTGATGTGTACATGTGCAAGGTCATAACGTTTTTTTTTAACATGATGGAAGTCTCTTGCCCTTTTGATATTATGTGGAGAAAATAAATAGGTTTTCTCCCTCATCTTTCATGTCAGCACTTTGCTAATATGGTGCACCGTTTTCCTGATGCTCAGCACCAGTTGAGGGCTTCAGCTGGAAGACAGAGCAGGTCTGCTTATTCATGAAGAGATCTGGCTGTGGCCCCTGGAGGCCTGCTGGAACAGCAGGCATTATCAGTGGTAAATGGATCTGAAAAGGCTTTGGCCAAGACAGGCTCACCGCTGCCTGATTTATGGCTGGCGATGCAACAAACAGCTAGCCATGTTACCGGCAGGGATATAAGCACTTTCATGGCCACAGTTCAAGTTTATTTCAGCTATAAATTCTGAGAGATATGGAACAAAAAGAGCAATTGAATTTATGACATAGGGATGTTGTTTGTAAGCTGCCAGGAAGAAGCTGTGTTTTAATACCCTGTGGACAAGGATGAACGGTCATTCTGCTCTCTTAATCTCTGCTTTTTGTCCAGCACAGCATCAAAATAAATATTCTTAGCCGACAATACAGCAAAAAAAGTAAAAGATCTTGGTGTCCAGAGAATAAATGTATTCTCACTCTCATCTAGCCTATATCTCAAGTGTCCAACACGAGTGTTTCAAAGCTGATATCAATACGAAGGTATGTCAAAATGCAAGTGTGAGAACAAGTTATTCTCTATTATCCTTATTCATCCATTTATTCACTCATCTGTCCCCTACCAGCTTCTTTGAGGCTGTTATGCATTTTAACATGCACACACATTGGACTGTACCAGCATCATAAACTCACCTCCTGTCTGCAACATAGTAATGAGACGGGGTCCTTTGTGCGCTGAATCTGTCAATCGCCTACTGACTTTTATAAATATGTATATGATCATTTTTGTACTTAAAGTTTTCAGTTTTAATACAAAGATGGCCATTCATATAAAGCCATTAAGCTGATACAAAGTTAACCCTCTGAATCCAAAGCCCTTTTCTGTTGTTTTCACTCTCTGTATTTACAGGGCTATGATACGAAACTACCTGTCTTAGCATTGCATTCAATTTTGTACAGACATTTATGGTATGGTTGCCAAAGGATGAAGCTTTGGTGATCCTCAGCAATTCCTGTAGCGCCACCTTCAGGTTCACATTTGTGTTTATGAGGTTTTTTAACATTAATATGAGTTCCCCTGCCTGCCTATGGTCCCACAGTGGCTAGAAATGGCGATAGATGTAAACCGAGCCCTGGGTATTCTGCTTTGCCTTTGAGAAAATGAAAGCTCAGATGGGCCGATCTGGAATCTTCCCTTTATAATGTCATAAGGGGAAAGGTTACCTCCCCTTTCTCTGCTTTGCCCACCCAGAGAAGTTGGCCCACCCATGAGAGAGAGACATCATGGCTTTCAAACAAGCAAAGTGGCAGTTGGTCAAGGCCACACCCGCACCCTCCACCTTGCCCACCTCTCTCCTCCTCAATAGCTACAGACACAGAAATGGCACATCCTAAAGAAAACTCATTGTGGGACTGGCTCTAGTGGCTGTAATTCTGCACCAAGGCTGGATTTTGGGAAAGAGACTTCAGATACAGTATTAGGGGACCACTAAGGCCTATATAAAAGAGACTTCAGATACAGTATTAGGGGACCACTAAGGTCTATATAAAAGAGACTTCAGATACAGTATTAGGGGACCACTAAGGCCTATATAAAAGAGACTTCAGATACAGTATTAGGGGACCACTAATGTCTATATAAAAGCATCCAAAGAGCACCATGTCATGGGACCTTTAATCAAATATCTCAACAACCATTGAAAGGAATGCCATGAAAGTTGTGACATACATTCATGTCCCCTTCCGGATGAATTGTAATACAGCATTGAGCCATATAAAAGTCGATATTTTCTTCTGGAAATAATATATAATTTGTAAAAAAAAATCTGAATAAGATTATTGCCAGAGTAAGTTTACACAGATTGTTCCGTAATGGGGAGTTTGTTGCCTTAATGTTACTAGGCTAGCAAGTTTCTTCTAGTCAGTTTATAGTGACTCTGTTAGAGTTCGAGTCACTCCCAAAAGAGTCCTGTTAGTCCAGTTTAATCTACAGCTATGAAGGTTGAAGCTTTGTGATGCATTTTCTTTATTCTCTGAGCCCACCAGATGGCGCTCTCTGTTCAACAAAGGGTTGGAAGCACACTGAATTGTCTTTTCTTGAACTTTTTCTTTAAACCAAGAGCACCATGTAGTGGGCTCAGAAAAAGAAAAAAAAATAGTTCACCAAGCTTCATGAGGCTTTATTTGGCCATCGCTACCTACTGGAGTTTTTAAAGGCTCATGTAACATGCTTAGCTGCTAGGAAACATGTCCAAAGTGTCTTTTCTGTGTTTTCTCTTTGGTAATAGTGTCTCAAGGAAGCTTTCCCAACAGGACTAGTGTGAAAGTGTGTTGTATCTTCAAAAATGTCGCACTGCCCAATATTAATGATCAAATACCAGCAGAACTAATGGCATGCACATCACACTCAGCTGTGCTTTGGGTTTATTGTTAATAAGTCCATGCAAGTCCTCTTAAATGATACACTAAGAAGGTGAACATGGTTAACATTACAGCACCTATCTAATTAATATTGTAAGCATGCCGACAATAGCATTTAGCTCAAAGATCTTTAATCTGAACCATGTTGATTTTTGCCTTAGTTCTGCAAAAACATTTACTGAAGTACATAACGAAAACACCAAATAGTCATGCATTTCATCAATTCTTTTATTCATTTTTATTTCCATTTGCCAGAGTATGTTTTGAGTTTTGGCTCTACAGTTCCCATCATGTTGTGAATGATATGAACAAAATATTGAATGTTGCCATACAGTCAGTCAGTTCAAGTAGCGTTTTCTTGGCCTAATGTTGTTCACATTTTGGGGATTGTGCCCCATCATGCTGCATTAACTGGTTCCTGTTTGCAGTGTGACCGTGGTGGACAAACAATAAATACTGGATTTGATACTTTTTTCCCTATGACTGTGACACTGTGAATCAGCATAGTCTATAGTAGGGCTGTCCTGGCTAAAGAAACTCTTTGTCGACTAACGCTGATACCATTTTTCCAGTTGATTTAATCGACAGATCTGTAAAACTGAGTTTCTCCACAGAGAATCTTGCAGAAGCACCACTTTTAATCTTGTGTCTATGAGAGATGTGCTCATAAGTTTCTGGAAATAGCCTCAGTCATTCAGCATGAATAATAGGGGTGGGAATCGATTGGCACCTCACGATTTGATTAAATTCCGTATTCATAGGCCAACGATTCGATTCTAAACCGATTATCGATGCAACAATTTCTTTATGTACATTTCCATGCGTGATTTTTTTAAATATACATATAAATCTGAGTTTGCTACTCAGAGTTTGCCAATCACTTCCTTGACAAAGCAGCTAGACTGTTATGGTTTCGGCGTTTTTGATATGTATTTTGTTCGATTTCTGTTGCCCTTATTATCATTTCTGTACATTTCCTGTCTTTGTATAGTTTTCTTGTTGTGTATTGTGGTCTGTGTATATTTAGTTGGATATTTCCCTGTTTATGTTCTGTTTTATGTCTTGTCATGTCTAGTTTTACTTTGTTTCCCGCCTTGGTTGATTGTCCTGCCCCGCCCTAATGTGTTTCACCTGTTGTACCACCTGTCCCTCATTTGTTCATTACCTCTTGTATTTAGGCCCCGTGTTCCCTTTGTCTCTTGTCAGTTCGTCTTGTGTTTTGCCTCATGTGTGTTCCCGTGCCGTCAGCCTGTGCATCTTTTTGTATCCCTGCGTTGTCCGTGTGAATCCCTCTGTGTCCTGCTTTTTTTGCCTCTGTACTGCCAGGTTTTTTGTTATCATTAAAATTTTGAACTCTCACCATCTCCTGCCTGCCGTCTCTCTCTGCTTTTGAGTCCTCCATCTCTCAACTCGCAACACTAGACAATGCTTGGATTTTGACATATGTCACACACAAGTTTTAATGAAATGTTTGGTCTACTGAGGTTTTTATTTTGTAGTCATTCCATGCTGAAGCCTTAAACATGCTTGTGAAAGTCACGTTCTCTCCCAGTACTCTTCCAGGTCAGAGGCTCAGTCATGTTTAAAGGTGGAGAATTAGCTTCTTAGAACATGAAACATGAGGTGGTCAGATGTAATGTGATAAAGTAGATGAACGGCCTATATGTGTTTTTCCTAATTATTTTATTAGATCATGTGTATATATTTGGCCATTTTTGTGTTTTTTTTCTGCACTCTTGCCTAAACTCTAAGTTTTTGTCCATTATCCCATCCTCTTTCAGTCACTCTGTTTTCTGATTTGTACTTGTCTGGAGACAGTAACTTTTAAATAAAAATCAACACATGAAAATCGATTATTAACTTATCAGAATCAAGCATTGAATCGTTCTAAAGAGAATCGCGATGCATCTAAGAATCGATTATTTTTCCCACCCCTAATGAATAAGCATAAAATGACTAATTAAACTAAAGGAATCTTGGTCGACTAAGACCAAAACGAACGATTAGTGGACTAATCTGTCTTACCCCGATTCTCTACCGGGCGTGTCTGTGCTGCGTTCCGTCTGCGCCGCGGTCTTGTTCTTTCTTCCGCCAAACGCCATACCACACCGGGAGCGTCTCAGAAGCGGAGCGTCTTGCTGCCGGACTCACAGATTTTATTATTATTAAGCTAGGGTCTACCTTCCACTCCAGGCACTCCTACAGTTAAACTCCATGCCTTCTTTTTTTCTGGCGTTGTCTTTATAAAAAGGATCTGTGATGTCTATCATGTTTTTCCACCTCCAAGACGAATCTCTCGTGGTGTATATACTAGTGCTGTCAAACGATTAAAATATTTAATCGCGATTAATCACACTAATGTCATAGTTAACTCGCAATTAATTGCACATTTTTATCTATTCTAAATGTCCCTTGATTTCTTTTTGTCCCATTATTTTTTTCTCATTGTAATGCTCTTATCAACATGGAAAAGTGGATCGGGTTGCTTTGTGCAAATGTGCTTCTGTCTGAAGTCATCCATTATTGCCTGGCTTTGACGAATTCTCATTGTGCACATGACGAATTGGCATCAGCTGTGGTATTTCAGACTGGACGTGCTGCGATGATAGCTCAGTTCACAACGACTAAACACACAGATCACTTTGGTCTTGTCAATGGAACCATTTGGCAAACTTTCCATTCAGAATCTTATTGGCATCCATTTCGGCGTCTCGCGCTCGCCATCCACTCAAAACGTAACGTTAGCCTACTACTCTTCGGCCGGCTCGCAAGCCCAAACAAGTGTGTGCGGCGTTCCTTTTTCCGGTCTAGCTAGATCTGGTGTAGTGTTGTAGTTTTTCTAACGTTACTAGTTGTTGCAACAGTATGTGAAAAAAACTACAAAGTTTGCTAGGCCAAAAAGAACATTAATCTCGCGATAAAAAAATGTACGCCGTTAAAATGGGTTTGCGTTAACGCCATTAATAACGCGTTTAACTGACAGCACTAGTATATACGTATATATACTGTACGTATACGTATAGGCCACAATATCGGGGGGTGTGTTTTGGTAAATTGACTGGATGCTCTCGCTGTTTCACTTCCTGTCCGGCTGTTCGAGCGCCCCCGAAACATGTGAAAACATACCTGACTCGTATCTTTAGCTGAGTGGTGAGCCGCTTAATGGAAAATAGGGGTTAGACTACTGATTTTATGTGAATGAATTCCTGCTTGTGTGCAAAGAGGTAAACAGACCAATGGCATTCAATACAATCTGCAAAGAAAATGGACCTAATGGGTGTTTCTTTCAGGACATCTGTAGCTATGTTTAGGTAGGAACCTGCACAGCATGACTATTGCACTGCTTATTTTACATTTTAAATGATCAGTTACTCAAATCAGCAGGGGTCTCGGCGCATAATGCGTCACCTTTTGCAAAATTCAATCTGTCTGATGAGGGAACACGGTGAATATTCTGTGTTTCAGGAGTTGTTAAGTCTGGTGGAGTGCTTTGAACCTCCCCTGTGGAGAAGCAGTAGATCAATGAAAGTGATCGTAGCAGGCAGGATAAGGGGACAGCAGCAGGCAGGATAAGGCAAAGTGTCAGGGTTTGAAGTCAGCTCCCCCCCTGCTCTCTCCCTTATCGCTCATTATGGGCCACAGACTGTAATCAGTTCCTGACATTTATTGGCCACTGCTTAGTCTGCTGGACAGGATCACATTTCCAGTATCCCTGCGGTCTGGTGAGCTGGACGGAGTGAGGTGTTTGCTCCACATTACACATGGAATTTAATTGTTTGATTAGTTTCCTTTCACCCGGCTCGGTGTATCGGAGTAGACGCAGCCACCTGGAGCTCCTCTGATGAGAAGCAGTCTGGTCCAAACTGCTGTATGTTAGGCACGAGCACATTGCAGTGTCCAAACTGTGACCTCTGCCATCATCACTACATAGAGTATCGCTACAGTAATTTTGTATTCCCAGATAGCTGCATGGATAAGGATGCCAGTATACTCACAAGTTGAAAGTTCCAACTGACTCGTATTCTTGTCAGGGTGAGTGAGGTATATTTGGTGTATTAATATTGATATAAATGCCTCTATTTATACCTACATATTAACTTAAGATTGTATTTAAATCATGCATTTTATTTGTTTTCGGCTTTGTCTACACACATACACAGCAAAACAAGATTTTTGTATTTGTAGTTAGAGAGAGAGAGAGAGAGTGTGTGATATTGCTGTCAGAGATTGGGCTTAAGTGGACATTGAAACAACAACAGAGGCGGGACTGTGTCAGAGCACAGCCTGAACGCGGCACCGCTGGATGCTGTGCACGTGAAGCTGCGTCACACAGGAGGACACGTACATTTTGCGCGTGGGACAATCAGCAGCTACACTGTGATAACACTTTAACACAACAGATACACCTGTTATCCTCACTGTATTGGATATTTACAGTTAAACAAGTCTAACATCATACTTTGTTTGTTTTAATCTACATGTATCATATTTGTTGGGGTGTGGCAGATCTTTACATAAAAAGAAGAATCAAAAGCTGTTGGACAACCTTTTCTGTCTGTCTAAAAGCATCCGCCTTAACCTTACCTTCAGCCAACTTGAAATGATAAATGACATCTCTCAGACTGAACATCTTTCAAAAGGAATCATATCTCATGTTTGAAATGCTATGGCGGTATCTGTGCCATAGAGCTGTAATCGGGCCTTAAAAGTTAGGCCCGACATGACCCGAGCCCGACAGAATTCAGCCCGAGCCCGACAAGTATATTTTGATTGACAGCTTTCTAAAAGCCCAAACCCGTTTACAGCCCGACATTAGTCAAATGTGCGCACGCACACAGCTCTTTTCTTTCTGTCGTACTTTAACAGAATGTCGCATCGTTTGCATTTCACATAACCCACTGGCTCATTATTCTCATTATGCACATGGTCAAAAGTTTCCCACACCTCAGACTTTGCTTTATTTGCCGGTGCAACCAAAAGGTAATCGCCGGAGGCCAGCCTCCGTTTCACCTCCTCAGCATCCATTTCCGTGCTTAATTTGTAAAGTGGGAGGTCCCGGAGCGCAGGGTGGGGGTGGATCCAGCGACTCAAAACGTAACGGAACAAAAAATAAATAAATTACACTGCCTACGTAGCGTGGCCAGTCGGTCAAGCAGTTAAGCACAACTTTGTTGTCTTTTTGACATCTTTTTGAGTGAAATGAGGATAACAGCAATCTCAACCAGCACAAGCGCTTGTGTCACTTGAAGTGCAGTGTGCTGTTGAAGTGCCTCCCCTCCCTCAGTCCCTCTCCCCCCTCCGTCTTACCCTGAAAATTCCCCTCAAAACACATCGGAAATGCAAACACAAGATTTTTGTGGAACTTCAATGGGGAATAAAGACTAACAAAAAGATAACAACATTGAACACTACACAAACAGTAATTTATTTTTTTCATTTAGGCGATTAATTTTTCATAGTGACACAGGAGGTGCCGGATCCAATAAAAAAGGTTCCGGATCCAACGTCGGAGGTACCAGAACATGTTCCGGCGTGTTCTGGCTCAAATTAAGCCCTGAGCTGACAGCTCATTTACCGCGCAACCCGGAACGCAAGCCCGAGCCCGGGCCGAACCTGTGTAAAATTATAGAAATTAAGACGGAACCCGTTGGGCAAAGATCTTCAGCTCTACTGTGCCACTGGTCAATGATGATGGACACTGGAGGCTTCGTATTTTTTCTTTTTTACAAATCAGCCATAAATGTAAATGCTTACTGGAACACAAGCAGCTATAGAACATCTCAGCGTAATACAATACAGTCTGCTTTACTTATTTATAAATCAGTGTAATATTGATTAATTATAAAATACATATACTGTATATTCATTCAAATGTCACCATGTCAGACGTAGAAACGCTGACTGCATCAGGCCACTATCTGTTCCATATGCAGTATAGCTATATATAAATCTGCTGAGGAAACGAACACAAAACACAAGGTAGTGTTGGGTTTGATGTGTGTGGGATGAAAGCAGGCAGCAGGTCATGAGACTGACGGCGGGACCGCGGCTGCTCACAGCTCAATCCTTGAATCGTCTTAAGAGGAAGCTGACAGTTTTTGTAAGTCTGTTCTTGACTGATAGCACACTATTGATCTCTGAAAGCCTTGTACAGAAACAGGCCCAAATGTCTCCATGCTGCTGCAAGCTGACAGCTCCCCCACAACAGAGGCACCCTGAACTCATCGCGATACAAAAGAAACTCCCAGCAGAGCTCACTTGTCATTTTCACTGCCAATTCTCTGTAAACCTTTACCCAGTGGTGAAATGTAACTACGTACATTTACTTAAGTCCTGTAGTTAAGTACAAATGTTGAGGTACTTGTACTTTACTTGAGTCTTTTCCTTTCATGCCACTTTCTACTTCTTCTCCACAAGTCCAGCTGAAATGATTAGACCATTAAACACACAACTGAGGATTCTTCAGCATTGATACATTTACTTTTCATACTTTAAGTACATTTTCCTGATGATACTTACAGACTATTACTTAAGTAACATTTTCAATGAAGGACTTTTACTTGTAACAGAGTATTTTAACAATTTTGGTATTAGTACTTTTACTTAAGTAAAGGCTCTGAATACTTCTTCCACCGCTGCCTTTACCTGATTGTGTTGATTTATTTTGGTTTGGTTTATTGCGTTTCTCTTGGCAGTGGGATTGCCATGGCGTCATGCCAAGTAAAGTTAAAAAATAATAAAATAAAGCTTTCCTTAAAGGACAATTCCGGCGCAAAATGAACCTAGGGGTTAATAACGTGTACCGAGTCGACCGTTCTCTGGGATATGTTTTCATGCTAATCGAATGTGACCAGTTTTAGCCCATAACGCTAGTCGTCGGGGCATGCGAAAGTTAAAAGAAATTGCTATTTCTATACCACTAACAAGGCTCAAAATAGCACCACACTTCCACGGTAGCATAATGAGGGTCCCTCCATGTAAACCAAAGCATTGAGAACTTTGTAAGTGTACAGACAGTTTATTAAAAAATAGTTTATAAAGACAGTACCGTTCACGTAAGACCTGCGTTTTTACATCTACTTTAACCCTTGTGTTGTCTTCCCTTCGACCATGAACTTGTTGTCCATCCAGGTCAAAAGTGAAATTGAATTTGTGGCTCTTTTTTTATGCTTTTGACACGTTTTGTTTTAAATTCATGGTCAATAAACCTAATTTATATGACATTATACCTCATTTTTGAGTTAATAGTTAAGATCAAAGGATGTGGAGTGGATCGCAGACTGGTTTAGTCAGGATACTGTTTTAAAACCATTTAAACATGTTTTTCAAATGTGAAAATTGAATAAAATTCATGAATGTAATCATTAATTTTAATTTTAATGGATTTTTTTATGGGTTCCATACAACGTACATTCATGCATCCATGTTATATTTGGGCATTTTGGTTCAAAGAAACCCATATTTTTTATATAAAAAACTTTGAAAACGGGTCAAACCCGAGGACAACACAAGGATTAACAAGATGTCATAAACTACAGTGTCATATTGCACCGTAATGGTTTCAACCTCTTACATTTCTACAGTTTATGTTGTGTTATGCTGCAGTTATAATAACCTTCATGCTGTCTCTGTGCTTTTACACTGCCTGAATAGTCCTTCTGAACACCACCACATGCAGAGTGTTGCAGTCAGGCGGTTGGTGGTGACTCCTCAGGTGGGCTGTTGGTAACCAGCACATAACAAAAGGGGACCTGTGATTGGGGGAGCGCCCCCTTTGAGGAAAGCACAGAGAAGCCAAATTTCTCAGCCAAGAGCAGATTGCATTGGATTAGGTTCAGAATGATTGTCACTGTCGCAGCAGCAAATAGACACAACAAAACTAGAGTACTACAAAATTACAATGTAGAAAATGACAGCGGCTGCCCCCAAAAATACCAAACAAATAGAGAGAACAATCGCCAATTTCACAAAACGTATGGTGCATTTAGAGAAATAGGACTCTGTCTGAAAACGAGCAGCCAAACAAAAAAATACAGCGGTTTACATTTTTAATTCAAGGTGCCCAAACAGAGGTGAAAGCAAATGTACATAAACTCAGCAAATAAAGAAACGTCCTCTCACTTTCAACTGCTTTTATTTTCAGCCAAGTTAACATGCGTAAAACTTCACAGACGTGACTAACAGAAATGGAAAAATGTGTCCCTGAACAAAGGATGGTCAAAATCAGTCTCTGGTGTGACCACCAGCTGTATTAAATACTGCAGTGCATCTCCTCCTCATGGACTGCACTAGGTTTGCCAGTTCTTGCTGTGAGATGTTACCCCACTCTTCTACCAAGGCACCTGCAAGTTCCTGGACATTTCTGGGGGGCATGGTTCTCGCCCTTACCCTTCGATCCAACAGGTCCCGGACGTGCTCAATGGGATTGAGATCCGGGCTCTTCGCTGGGCCATGGCAGAACACTAACATTCCTGTCACAGAACGAGCGGTATGGCTGATGGAATTATCATGCTGGAGGGTCATGTCAGGATGAGCCTGCAGGAAGGGTACCACATGAGGGAGGAAGATGTCTTCCCTGTAACAACTTTTGATTTTGACCATCCTTTGTTTAGGGACACATTTTTCCATTTCTGTTAGTCACATTGTTCAGTTTAGTTGTTAGTAGTTGAATTTTGTTATGTTCATACAAAGTTTTACGCATGTTAAGTTGGCTGAAAATAAAAGCAGTTGAAAGTGAGGACGTTTCTTTTTTTGCTGAGTATATTTACATTCAGTGTTTCTCACCAAAACACATTGCGTGTATCCTTGAGGTAAATGTACCAAGACACAAACAGCGCCGTCCATGGTTCTGAAACAATTTCAATTCAATTTTATTTATAGTGTCAAATCATAACAGGAATTATCTCAGGACACTTTACAGATAGAGTGTAGGTCTAGACCACACTCTGTAATTTACAAGGACCCAACAATTCCAGTGATTCCCCCAAGAGCATGCATGAATGTGTAAGTGCGACAGTGACGAGGAAAAACTCCCTTTTAGGAAGAAACCTGGGACAGACCCAGGCTCTTGGTAGGCGGTGTCTGACGATGCCGGTTGGGGGTTTGATGAACAATGGCAGTATCAAAGTCACAATTAAGATAATGACTAGAGTAGTTGTAATAGTTCATGGTGTCGTAGAGCACAGCAGGGCGTAACAGGGCGTGGCAGGGCGTTGGCCGGACATAGCAAGTCGACGCCGGGCACAGCAGGGCGTAGGGCAGGACCACGGCAGTGAATGATAGTCATGTGTAGTTCGGTGATGTCATTTACGTGAATATTAGTTAGCCATGTGGACCGCTGGAAGAGTGAAAAAGAGGGTGGTTCGTCTCAGCAAGTCTTAATGCTTAATTCGGATTCTTTGCTCAGATCCAATTTTTTTTGTTCACATTATCTTTAAAAATGTGGCCTATATCAGATTCCAGTGTGAACTGTTTGCGGTTTCAAACTGCCCCGCATGCGCAAAAGAACAATAACAATGACATCAGACGCAGCACGCTGTTGCACTAAAGTTAGGGAGGTTATGGAGGAAGTAAGCATTTTCGCTTTGATTTCAAAATGTTTGTGTAATGGAGTGACCCTGCCCGGAGGAAGCCCAGGGCCCCCGTCTGGAGCCAGGCCCAGACGGAGGGCTCGTTGGCGAGTGTCTGGTGGCCGGGTTTGCCACGGAGCCCGGTCGGGCACAGCCCGAAAAAGCTACGTGGCATCCGTCTCTCCAGCCCATGGGCCCACCACCTGTGGGAGGAACCGCTGGGGTTGGGTGCATTGCCACATGGGTGGCAGTGAAGGTCAGGGGCCTCGACGGACCAGACCCGGGCAGCAGACGCTGGCTCTGGGGACGTGGAATGTCACCTCTCTGTGGGGGAAGGAACCAGAACTGGTGCGGGAGGTGGAGCGCTACCGGTTAGATCTGGTGGGGCTTACCTCTACGCACAGTCTCTGTTCTGGAACCGTACTCCTGGATAGGGGTTGGACTCTTTTCTTCTCCGGAGTTGCCCAGGGTGTGAGGCGCCGGGCGGGTGTGGGGATACTCACAAGCCCCCGGTTGAGCGCCGCTATGTTGGAGTTTACCCCGGTGGACGAGAGGGTCGCCTCCCTACGCCTGCGGCTGGTGGGGGGGAAAACTCTGACTCTTGTTTGTGCATATGCACCAAACAAGAGTTCGGAGTATTCGGCCTTCTTGGAGACCTTGAATGGAGTCCTGTATGGGGCTCCAGTGGGAGACTCCATCGTTCTGCTGGGGGACTTCAACGCGCACGTGGGCAATGATGGAGACACATGGAGAGGCGTGATTGGGAGGAACGGCCTCCCTGATCTAAACCAGAGTGGTTGTTTGTTGTTGGACTTCTGTGCTAGTCATGGATTGTCTATAACGAACACCATGTTCGAACATAGGGATGCTCATAAGTGTACCTGGTACCAGAGCACCCTAGGCCAAAGGTCAATGATCGATTTTATAATCGTTTCATCTGATCTGAGGCCGTATGTTTTGGACACTCGGGTGAAGAGAGGGGCGGAGCTGTCAACCGATCACCATCTGGTGGTGAGTTGGGTCAGAGGGTGGGGGAAGACTCTGGACAGACCTGGTATGCCCAAACGGGTAGTGCGGGTAAATTGGGAACGTCTGGAGGAGGCCCCTGTCCGACAGACTTTCAACTCACACCTCCGGCGGAGCTTTTCGTGCATCCCTGTGGAGGCTGGGGGCATTGAACCCGAGTGGACAATGTTCAAAGTTTCCATTGCTGAAGCTGCGGCGAAGAGCTGTGGTCTTGGGTGCCTCAAGGGGCGGTAACCCACGAACACCGTGGTGGACACCGGTGTTCAGGGAAGCCGTCCGACTGAAGAAGGAGTCTTTCCGGGATATGTTATCCCGGAGGGCTCCGGAGGCAGTTGCAAGGTACCGAAGGGCCCGAAGGGCTGCAGCCTCTGCCGTGAAAGAGGCAAAGCAGCGGGTGGGAGAAGTTCGGAGAAGACATGGAGAAGGACTTTCGGTCGGCACCAAGGTGCTTCTGGAAAACCGTTCGCCACCTCAGGAGGGGGAAGCGGGGAACCATCCAAGCTGTGTACAGTAAGGATGGGACGCTGTTGACCTCAACTGAGGAGGTAATAGGGCGGTGGAAGGAGCACTTTGAGGAACTCCTAAATCCGACTAATACACCCTCTATGGTAGAGGCAGAGCTGGAGGATGATGGGGGATTGTCGTCAATTTCCCTGGTGGAAGTTGCTGAGGTGGTTAAACAACTCCACAGTGGCAAAGCTCCAGGGATTGATGAGATCCGTCCGGAAATGCTTAAAGCTCTGGGTGTGGAGGGGTTGTCTTGGTTGACACGCCTCTTCAACATTGCGTGGAAGTCTGGGACGGTGCCTAAGGAGTGGCAGACCGGGGTGGTGGTTCCCCTTTTCAAAAAGGGGGACCAGAGGGTGTGTGCCAATTACAGGGGTATCACACTTCTCAGCCTCCCCGGTAAAGTCTACTCCAAGGTGCTGGAAAGGAGGGTTCGGTCGATAGTCGAACCTCAGGTTGAAGAGGAACAATGCGGATTCCGTCCTGGTCGTGGAACAACGGACCAGCTCTTTACTCTCGCAAGGATCCTGGAGGGAGCCTGGGAGTATGCCCAACCGGTCTACATGTGCTTTGTGGATCTGGAGAAGGCGTATGACCGGGTACCCCGGGAGATACTGTGGGAGGTGCTGGGGGAGTATGGGGTGAGGGGGTCCCTTCTCAGGGCCATCCAATCTCTGTACGACCAAAGCGAGAGCTGTGTCCGGGTTCTCGGCAGTAAGTCGGACTCGTTTCAAGTGAAAGTTGGCCTCCGCCAGGGCTGCGCTTTGTCACCAATTCTGTTCGTAGTATTTATGGACAGGATATCGAGGCGTAGTCGGGGTGGAGGGGGGTTGCAGTTCGGTGGGCTGGGGATCTCATCGCTGCTTTTTGCAGATGATGTGGTCCTGATGGCATCATCGGCCTGTGACCTTCAGCACTCACTGGATCGGTTCGCAGCCGAGTGTGAAGCGGCTGGGATGAGGATCAGCACCTCTAAATCGGAGGCCATGGTTCTCAGCAGGAAACCGATGGAGTGCCTTCTCCAGGTAGGGAATGAGTCCTTACCCCAAGTGAAGGAGTTCAAGTACCTTGGGGTCTTGTTCGCGAGTGAGGGGACAATGGAGCGGGAGATTGGCCGGAGAATCGGCGCAGCGGGTGCGGTATTGCATTCAATTTATCGCACCGTTGTGACGAAAAGAGAGCTGAGCCAGAAGGCAAAGCTCTCAATCTACCGGTCAGTTTTCCTTCCTACCCTCACCTATGGTCATGAAGGCTGGGTCATGACCGAAAGAACAAGATCCAGGGTACAAGCGGCCGAAATGGGTTTCCTCAGGAGGGTGGCTGGCGTCTCCCTTAGAGATAGGGTGAGAAGCTCAGTCATCCGTGAGGAGCTCAGAGTAGAGCCGCTGCTCCTTTGCATTGAAAGGAGCCAGTTGAGGTGGTTCGGGCATCTGGTAAGGATGCCCCCTGGGCGCCTCCCTAGGGAGGTGTTCCAGGCACATCCAGCTGGGAGGAGGCCTCGGGGAAGACCCAGGACTAGGTGGAGGGATTATATCTCTAACCTCGCCTGGGAACGCCTCGGGATCCCCCAGTCGGAGCTGGTAAATGTGGCTCGGGAAAGGGAAGTTTGGGGTCCCCTGCTGGAGCTGCTACCCCCGCGACCCGATACCGGATAAGCGGACGAAGATGGATGGATGGATGTGTAATGGCAGCCGTAACATTAATGAGCAGGTGCTGAGGATGAGGAGCAGAATGAAGAGAAAGAGAGCCAACTTGGCTATTTTGGCCTTTTGCGGGGTTATGGCTGCAAATCCACTACAAAGGTCCGTGTGGATTGCCATTTTGTAGGCCTAATTTTTTAATTTTACTGTCTGTGTCTAGGGCTAACTCCCGCCGGCGCGTAATTGTGACAAATGTACGTAAAAGTCATATCAAATCCGCCTTGGTTGTTCACACTGCAGCCGCATTGAAAAACAAATTAGACCTGGGTCTGATTCAGGACCACATATGGAAGTGGTCTAAATCTGATTTGAAAGAGTCAGATCTGGGCAAGATTGGAGTGTACTTCTGAAGAAGTCTGACCTGGTCACTTGACCCCAAAAAAATCTGATTTGGGCCACTTTTGCCTGCAGTCTGAATGTAGTTTTAGACTACATTCAGACAGCGTTTGTTTGTAGCTAGTTTGAAGCAACTATTTGTGCACGTGTAAAACAGCAGCAGTGGATGAGATAGAGCAGATTGAAATATCAGTTTTCTATCTTTTTGCCTGTTGAACAAGTGTATTGGCTGTTTACTCACAAAGGTTTTATTGCACTTACTAGTACTGCTATAACGTGAGTTGTCATGTTCACTTCACCGCGGCCCTGTTCTCTGACTACTGCCTGTGTGCGTGTGTGTGTGTGTGTGTGCGCGTGTGGAGTGTGGACACCACTCAGGATGCCGTCCATTTTCCAAAATGCAAAGCCTGTGTGAAAAAATGAATTATGCTTAAATCTGCATGATCTAAATCGGAGAAAATTCATTCCTGGTTGCATAAAATGTAACCAGCCGATCTGCCGTGCATAATGGCTTGACACAACATTGTTCTAGTTAGAGACTGCATATAGTGTAGAATTAAGGCACACCAGAGAAGTGTTGAAATATGCATTTTAAATATAACCTTTCCCAGCGCCTGCAGGCGATTATAGCGATAACTCCTGAAACAGCCCCAACGAGGGTTGAACACGGAGTCTCCTCAAAATATGATTTCATCTGACGTTATCTACTTATCTAAACTGTTTAACCCCTATGCACAGTTCCATTATTTTTTACAGTGGACATTCGTACTTAACTGAGAAGGTAAACCTAAAAGTTTATCTTGTACGTACGAGATAATGTCCCCTATGTAGGAGATAAACTTTATGATATTATCTCGTATGTAGGAGATACATTTTGGCCAAAATTGCCTGCAATTTTTTTCCCCCACCTTTCCTTTCAGAGCTTCCATAGATATCAGAGATGATGAAGGGATAGAAAATGTAGCTGTCATGCGAGTCATTGAGTGTGGTGACATTTCTGGTTCCTACAGTACCCCAGCTCACCTAAACAAAGAGCTTTGATACAATAACTTTTTATACAATTTTTATATGTCAAAAACCTGCAGCTTTTCAGATGTTGATGGTCTCCCGAGCTTCCTCTGACAGCAGCAACAGGTGGCTGTGGAAGGCGGCTCGCTCGGCGGGATCTTTATCTCTAAGCGTTGCAGCACATGGAAGTGTGAGCGGCTGTGGTGTTGAATACTGATCAATCTCTGTTGCTTTCTGTCCAGATTTGTTGTTAATTAACGTTTAACTCTGCTTGCACGAATAAGAGGCTTGCTAATAAACTCCCCGTAGATTTCTTTGCTCCGTGTTGAAGTAGATCACACAGTACACTGTGTGTTTTCAATCAAAGCGCATGCAAGTCATTTCATCGGCATTCAAAAGGAGGAGAGGAGCTGGCAAACATTTGGTTGTGGATTTGATGCGGACTAATTGGTCATTTTATATTTTAAATAGCATTTATTTCTGTCTTGTCTCTACAGTCACAGTGATGGTGCTGTTTGTTTAAGTGTTATACGAGAGGATGTGTTAATAGCAGTGATCACGTTATTCCTAAAACTAAATGCCGTGTTACGTGACGGTCAGACAATGACATTCCTGCATATTAAAGGCTCTCTAAGGGGACAGGGAGGTTGGCGTGTCGCTCAGTCAAATTAATCTGCAGCGCCATCTAACCTCATGTCAGGGTCTGGTTTAGGATGAGCTAGTCTCGCATTGCCAGCTCAGGTCTGGCTACACCACACGTACATTCTGGGGATAGGAGGAGAAAAAAACGCTTTGTCTTTGCACGTAGTAAGGTGAACACAGCAGACGGCTGTGTGTAATGGCACTGCACTCAACTCAGAGGCTGCAGATGTATCGACATGTGTGTCCTGCCTTCAGATGGCTGATGGCTGAGCCAACCCGTTCTCACTTCCGACTCGTAAAATACTGACGCTTGGTCAGCGTCAGATGCCGACACCTAAATCCACCTTTAGCGTCTGTATGGAACGCACCGGGTGGAGCAGCAGGTCGACCGCAGCGCTGTAAGATGACGTAGTATTAAGAGCGACAACGGTAGCGAGAAGTAGAAGAGACCAAAAATACGTGTAAGGGGGTGGATGGGTCAAACAACACAGGACTTTCACCCAGGAAACCGGGGTTTAATGTCCCGTTCTTCTCCCACGTTTCACTGAAACGTACATTTTGTAACCCCACCCACCATCTTTTCCTAAACCTTACTGTCACGTTCTTGTGCCGTTTGTCAGTGAAACGGACGTCCCGACCCAGAGCGTCAAAAAGTGACACCAATAGTCCTGACCAATGCGTCTAAATATGGCGCCAAAGGGCTAGACACGAGTCCCGAGAGCTCAAAATAGTGACACCAAGAGTAACTAAATATGACGCCAAAGGAGAATTTTTGCATCAATAATAAACGCCAAAGGCACCTGACCAAGCACTGCTTTTTGACGCGAAGGGAATGAGAATGTGTTGGAGCAAATGCTAATGCCAGCATGCTAACATGCTCACAATTACAATGATTAACATTGTAATGTTGTACTTGTTGCATGAGTGTACCGACCGAAAGAGAACTAATCTCCCTTAGGGAGCAGATCTGTGTCAATAGTAGGGTTGCAAAGAGGCGGAAATTTTCCCTGGAAGGTTTAGCTGGGAAATTTTGGAAACATTCCAATTTGGAAACTTTCATGGGAATAAATGGGAATTAATGGGAATAAACTGGATATTTTTTAATATTGCTTGCCAAGGAAGTTTGGAAACATTCCAATTTGGAAACTTTCATGGGCATTCATGGAAATTATGGGAATTTGGATGGGATGTAGTCCTTGGACTCAAATGCAGTACTGTCTTCAATCAGTCTTCAATCAGCTTCACTCTGCTGTAGAATGTTGGATTCTAGAAATGATCTATGCAGTGGGTATGGCCTCAATAGCCCTGCACTAGGCTAAGTAGTAGCCCAAACCATTGACCTTTAGCTTAACATATGAAGGTAGCTAACATGCTGCCTTTGATTTACTATGGTTATGGTTATATGCGTGCTAAGCTAACCATCAGTGTTGTCTATTGTTTCCAGCCTATCAAGAACACGTGGGCTATACAATTAAAACACATAGGTTAATAGCAATCGGTTATGTATTAGGAATTTTGCAACTCTAGTCAATAGAAAGCAGGACTTGAGGCTGGATGGCAGTGCGGGCAACTCCTCTTATGCTGGAGAGGACTGGCTGGTTTTTGGGTCTCTCTGTGCACTGCACTTGATGGGAGCTTTCAGACAGCATATGGAAAGCACAAAGACACAGGAGCCAAACAAACAAATGTTGCCCTTGGCAGGGTTCACATTTCTTATCATCTGTTTCAGCACAATTCTCACATGCCCACATGTACATTGAAAGTTACTGTTCCTCCTCATCATTCTGTCCATGAAACGTTCCCTTCCTAATTGATTCCAGGGACCAATAACCGTGTCAAGCGACACGCACATGCGAGAATTGTACTACGACAGATAGATAGTATTTCATTGATCCCAAATCAGAGAATTCTCTCGTTACAGCAGCAAGTAATCCATCCAGAAAATATCAATAGAAAATTAAAGCAACAAATAATATAAATTCAAATAGCTCAATACAGAATACAAGAAAGGCCTTAGCATACTGTATAAACAAATAAAATATATATCCATATAATACACAATATAAGAATAAACTAGAATACACTTTGAATACACTAAACTACTACTACTAATAAAATAAAAAAAAAGTATATAGACATGATGAGACGAGGTTCAGAAGAGACAACTTCCTTCCCGAGGGCTATTTTGCAGAGGCATCGTTGCTCCGCTCGGCGCTAAACGCCGCCCAAGACGATTGTGATTGGTTTAAAGAAACGCCAATAAACCAGAGCACGTTTTTCTCCCATCCCAGAGTGCTGTGTGGAGATCTCAACCCCCCCAATGTTGAACCCAAAGTTACGCCCTTGCGGCAATGCGAGACTAGTGGGGATGAGACTCATTAGTGGCTCCATTTTGGGGTTCACTGTAATTAAACAGGTGTATCTTTACATTAAATTGTCTGGGGCAGCTTTAAAGTGCTCATATTATGCTTTTTGGCTTTTTCCCTTTCCTTCATTGTCTTATATATTATATTTTTGTGCACATTATAGGTTTACAAAGTGAAAAAGCCCAAAAGTCCACCCCAAAGGGACTTACCATCTTCCAGAGAAAACACTGTTCACAAACTGCTCCAAACAGCTCTATTGTAGTCCAGCCTTTACTTCCGTGACAAACGTGTGTCACTTTGTAACACACGTTATAATGCTCGCCTAGCTGCTAGCGTGGCACGCCCTCATACTCTGCTTCTGACTGGCTAGTAGTCCTTACCTAGCTACTGCGCATGTGCGACTCCCAACAAAGATGGAACAGAAATGAGATGCCTCACTCTGTAGCTAAAACAGAGAGCTCAACACACAGGGTGAAAAGAGGAGCTGCAGCAATGTGCAGTACAACTAAAATATGGTGGTTTTTTTTACATTAAACCACGTACAACCTCTAAATACAATTATGAACCTGAAAATGAGCATAATATGAGCACTTAAAGATGCATTAGATTGTAACTCTAGCACACCTGGTATTAACATGTAATCTGTGTCTGAATATCTGGATAATGGCACCTAATCCAAGGCTTTTGCATTCACACCTGGTAGACCCCTTGCCCATGTGGTCTGGTTATTGTGATTGCAATGTATCTGTGCATTAACATGTATTTTCCTAATCTGAATAAGATATTTAAAAAATATTTGACGAGAGGGAGTGCTATTGTTTAACAGCTGGACCGGGACGCATGTCTGTCTACACGTTACCGCAGCACCCAGCATCTTTTTTTATCACGTGCATTTATCTGTATGTTTCCATTTATTTTTCAGCCGGTGAAATACGAGTCAGTAATCAGGCGCTTTGGGGGCATGTGTGGTTCCGACCAGTTTACAGCTGATGAGACAGTAACGTTACGTTGCTCCATTGCTTCCTGCTCTCCAGTCTGTATTCAGGCAATCCTTCTTAATGGACTTACATATTGTTAGCCTTGGCTTTATTTTTGAGCCGCCGAGTGCTGGACATACAGTATGTATTTACACACACACGCACACACACACACACACGTTTGTTTCACTATCTTTGTGGGGACCGGTCATTGACATAATGCATTCCCTAGTCCTTTACCCTAACCTTAACCATCACAACTAAATGCCTAACCTTAACACTTACCCTCACCATAACCTAATTCTAACCCTAATCCTAAAACCAAGTCTTAACCCTCAAACAGCCCTTTAACCTTGTGGGGTCCAGCATTTTGGGTCCCACAAGTATTCTGTTTTCCGGTTTTTGGACCCCACGAATATAGTAAAACAAGCACACGCGCACACACACACACACACACACACACACACGTGCTTCTCACTATCTTTGTGGGGACCCGTCATTGACATAATGCATTCCCTAGCCCCTTACCCTAACCATCATAACTAAATGCCTAACCTTAACACTTACCCTCACCCTGACCATAACCTAATTCTAACCCTAATCCCAAGCTTAACCCTCAAACAGACCTTTAACCTTGTGGGGTCCAGCATTTTGGCCCCACAAGTATCCTGTATTCCCGTTTTTTGGACCCCACAAATACAGTTAAACGAGAACACACACACACACATATTTGTGAAAAGATGTCAGAGTGCTAGGGCTGCCACATAGCACAGCGTCTCAGTGCCTTGCTGAAAGACACCTTGGCAGTTCCCAGGAGTTGAACATCTCCAGCTACCAGTCCACACTCCGTACACACTTGAACCAGCAACCCTCCGGTTCCCAAGCCAAGTCCCTATTGACTGAGCCACCGCTGCCCCAAGGCTAGGGGAAAGATAATATTCATGGTTAAAAGATGACATGCACTATGATCTATTTTAATATGATATTTGCCTTTGTGTGTAGTGTAGTATTTCATATCATAATATTTCTGAAATCAACATTTATTGTCCTGGACCATGGCTGGGAACACTTTGGCATTTAAGCTTTTGTTTGTCATCTTGTTGTGCTCTCTGCAAACAGTTGTCTGGGCCAAAGATCGTTTGTAAGAAAAAAGAAAAATCACTTTCTAATGGCACTGTAGGACTGTAAGTGGACCATGTGTTTTTGTAGTTCAATAAGACTACAGTGCTGAATCTCCACTTACTTTTTTTTTAATAATCGCTAACATCCTTTTGTCCAATCTGTAGTCACATTTTCAAAACTCTTAACACATTTAGCCCAACTTCAGTCTGTTCAGGCCATACCATTAACACGATTCATGTTGTTTCTACAAAATATTCAGTCAATTAACCCATTTCTAAAATGTTAATTTCTTCTTTACATACAAGCTTGCCCAATACCAAAATGATGGGTCTTTCTTGTCTTATTTACAAATGCTGGCACACAACACGCCACAATTGAAGACATAATGTTCAAATCCTTAAATATTTTGAAAGGAATAATGAATGGGTTACGGAACTCAGGCACCAAGGTACAGTCTCTTGTCTATCCTATGTCTTGTTCTAGAGAGAGTTTTATAATTTGTTACAGTACTGACACTGTGTTGGATATCTCTCAGAGAGGAATGGAGTTCAAGGCTAATCAAACCCTACATGAAACCATTAAAGGTGCAGTAGGTAAGACTTATAAAACTTATTTAACATATTTTCTGAAAACTGACCCTATGTTCCAGTAGAACAACATGAAGTAGGTCATTAAAAAAAAAAAAATCTGGCTCCTCTGGCATCACCTACAGCCTGTAGTGCGATTTGCAAAAATCCACAGCTCCCTGTTCAGATGCACCAATCATGGCCAAGGGGGGTGTCTAACTGTGTGTCAATCACTGCTCACAAGCATTCATTCTCCCTTGTGGGGGGAGGGGCTTAGGAGAACGTGTTGGGCTTTAGCAGAAAGGGGGGGGGGGGGGGGGGGAGGGACTGAGAAGTTGTTGATGTTTAAATTTTCTGGCTAAGTCCTGGATCTTCCCAATCCTACCGACAGCACCTTTAACATATTCAGATGTTTAAATTTTCTGGCTAAGTCCTGGATCTTCCCAATCCTACCGACAGCACCTTTAACATATTCAGATTTGTTCCCTTCTGTGCCCTTTTTATTTCACTCTAATTGTGTATTTCAGTTTTTAAATTTTGTTACAAATTTTAACCAAAAGCCACGTAGGTTGGATTATATGTTGATCACTGCCTGCAATTTCCTGATGTTAATACATGTAAAGGTTTTACTTTGGCAATTCTGTCGTTTTTCTACTGTACATTCTACAAAGTAAAGATGACTCATTCACTTTGTAATTAGTTTGTTGCCAAAAATGGTTAAATGGTTAAAGAAAAATCAATTTTACATTGTCTATTGTATGCAGGTAGAACTGAAACATAAAAGTAGTGCAGTTTTTGTAATCAACTGTTAGTATTTAGAAAGTAGTTGGCCTATGATTGACTATCTTTTCCTCTTGGTGGGGTGGGGGGACTAGTGTCAGGTTTGTTGTGTTTTAATATAGTTAGTGTATGAAGAGAATGCTTTATTTGCATTTTGAAATGTAGAGATGGTATTTAATGAACAAAATGTGGCTATTTGGCTGTTTGTGTAAGGTTGCTGTGTTAAGAGTTTTGAAAAAGAATCTTAAGGATAGGTCACATTAATAAGGCTGCTGCTCAAAACTGTTTCTGCCTTCCTAGTCAATTTAAGGTGATTACAGCTGGGAACAGAATTTTAATGATCAATTTTGTGACTTGCAAATGTTGAAAGCTAAACTTACTTAGACTCACATAGAACATCAACCCTAACCATAGCAGTGTTTCTAGTGCATTTACCAATAAGCATATGTCCTCATTTGTATTTTACAAAGAACACATCAGATTTGTAGGTGTTCAAATGGGAACTAATGGCTGTCTTATATCAACATCAGCATTGCTTCTATTGGAATTGGACTCTAGTTGTCAGTAGCTCTCAGTGTACTTACACACAGCGTCAAGGGCACATGTACTGTACAGTAAGATACAATTTAACAAAGACAGCAAAGCCAAAGAAGCTGACAAACATGTACAGGCAAGAGGCAATGTGATTGAATAAGAGCTGCAGAAGACTGAAAAGTATTGACAATAGAAGCAAAGCAGCCATCTTGGCTGAAAAGGCTCAGCTATGTTTGGGAAAATGGTCAGTGGTAAAGAAAAAAAGTGTAAAACATAAAAAGGTTCTTTAATATGACCTTACTAACCAGGGAAATCATTTCTTCTTAGTTACTTCTTTCTTTTCATGAATTTCATCTGTCATTTTTACCTTGCACTGCAGCTGGATTATTGCGATGTCACGAAATCACGGGAGCATCGCAGGATCAAATATTACGCCAGAATCCATCTGGTCAGGCTTCAGGTAACGCGTTTGTGTCTGAACAGCAGCGGACCGACGCAGTCAGCGTCCGTTGAGGAGCTGCTGGCAGCTACAGCGTGGTTTAGCGTGGTGTGTGTGACGGCCGTGATTGTTTGTTCAAAACAATAGCTGATGTGATAGACAGATGGATCATCCAATCACCTGCCAGGAATATTTTGAAAGTGCCTTCCCTTTTACAAGCCGTTTCAAATGACGGTCAAGGTACTCTCATTTACCAACTACTCCAAACCAAAGAGAATCTAAAACAAATTCCTTCAAGCCAACAGAATCCACTGTCCTGTCCTGTCCTCCTTGAATTAGTGACAAGTCAGCTTGGATGCTCCATTCTTTGCTCACAGTGTTGACCTCCTCCCTTGACCCTCTTGTTCTACCCTTGTTTTACTCTGGACTTTGCTCCCCCTGGATTTGGCCCTAGATCAAATCTGATTCTGGCCAAGGGAGTGAAGCCGCTGAGTGAGTCACTGTGGCTCAGGCTGAGATTATTCTCAACCACTTCCCCATTTGAAAATCAGCCATTACCGTGCCAGTTCTTAGACATTCTGTACCTAATCTACACAATCTATACAATATTTAGTGATGGCCAAATGAAGCCTCATGAAGCTTTGTGAGGGCAAGACAAGGCAAATTTATTTGTATGGCCCATTTCAGCAGCGGTGCAATTCAATGTGCTTTACATAAAACAATAAAAGTTAATACAAAATTAAAAATAGTTAATACAAAATTAAAAGCATTTCATACAAAATTAAAACAGTCAAAAACAGATTAAATACAGGAATAAAAGAATGAAATTCCCAATACAGTGCAGTGCAATGAATTAAACAAAGGCAGTATCACAAAGAAAGGTCTTCAGCCTTGATTTAAGAGCTGATCTACAGTTTAGCGGTAGTTTATTCCAGATGTGCGGACCATAGAAGCTGAATGCAGCTTCCCCCTTTTTTTGTTCCGACTCTGGGGATGGCAAGCAGACCTGTCGCTGATGATCTCAAAAATCTCTAAGATATCTAAGATCTTGTGAAGCATTTCATTTATTCTCTGAGCCCACTAGATGGTGCTCTCTGTTTAACAAATGGTTGAAAGCACACTGAATTGCTGTTTCTTGAGCCTTTTTCTTTAAACCAAGAGTGCCATCTAGTGGGCTCAACAACTAAATAAAGTCAGTCACACAAGTTTCATAAGGCTTCATTTGGCCATAACTAGCACTCAGTTTGTTCTTCCATTCAAAAAACGTCTAGTTCATGGCCCTACTAGGGCTAGCAAAATAGCAAATTGGTGTACTAAGAATTTAGTTTGTGATAGTTGTAGGACAGCAGCCTCACAAATGCAAAATGTCTCTTTGCTCTTTCAATAATCAGAGAAGAAGGAAGTTTTCAGGTTTGTAACATGAAGACATCAATGGTCCGTGTAACGCTTATCAGTTCAATTTTCTAAGCACAAACGGACATCTGGAAAAACAGAAAAATGGGTTAAAATATCCAATTTTTCATTTTTTCCACCTTGACAAATAAAAAAATTGGATCTTTAAACTTTTTCCAATTTTCTGTTTTTTATTCAAAGGATCAGAAATTGAGAAAATAACAAAATTGCGTCTGAGCTCCAATTATTCAATACTGCAACGATATTCTCTTCCTATACTTTGCGGAAAATGCAGGTCATTAACTGCATATGGACCAAAAAAACCCCAAACTGACAGACTTTGGGGTCAGAGGTGCAACTGATGGTTTTGAGTGGGGGGGAGCATAGGTGGAACGAGGGAGAGAATACCATTGCAGTATTGAATAATTGGAGCCCAGACGCAATTTTGTAATTTCTGATCCTCCTGATTAAAAAGTTTAAAGATCCAAGTTTTTAATTTGTCAAGGCGGAAAAAAATGAAAAATTGGATATTTTAACCCATTTTTCTGTTCCAAATGTCCGTTTGTGCTTAGAAAATTGAACTGATAAGCGTTACACTGACCATCAATGACCACTGTTTTGATTTAGGCGTTTTGGCCTAAGTCGGAAAAGGCTGCGGCGTATCGGGAAAAACACTCACACAGATCTTTTGTACAGTGCCCAAAATTTGGATTGCTTGGCCTGTGGTATTGCTTCTTGTGGCATTCTACAGAACCAAAAAATGCACCCCAAAATGACTAGCTATTTGTTGTATTTTAGCAGAGTACCAAAATTAGCAGAAATGCAGAACCTAGTACACTTTAATATCTGTTTATTTATCGCAAGTAATATCGTTATTGCGATATTCAACAACGAATCACATACAGCCTGCAGCTGCTGTCTTGCTGGGATCTCCCCCGTTGTCACTAATGGCTTCTCACCTTTTGTCTTGCAGAGCTTCTTCTTGTCTGCCACCATTGTCTTGTCCCTACTTGTCTTTACTTTGAGGTTTTACAGCTTATTTTGTCACACAAGCGATTCCGTTGGCGGATATGAATCATGGCCATATGTCCAGTACATGATGTGCCTGTACAGTCAGCTGTAAGCTGAATAAGGAGAGGATCGGCAGGGTGCTGGCCCTGTTTCTCTGGGAGCGTGACGTCCCCGGTGGCGGGAGGTTTGGCTTCTGGCTCGACGGCAGCCTGGCCCAGGCTCTGAGGGGATGTGACCCACTGAGCCTGGCAGAGCCCCCGGTCCCGGCAATCTGCTGCTCCCCTGGATACTGCTGGGCAGGGCTGCAGAGCAACGCCTTGTATGTCACAGCATCAGGGGAATGTCATGCCAGGGAAAAAAAACAAAGCAGTACGTTAAAGTTCCATATTATGTTCATTTTCATTTTCTGTTCATATCTTTATTTACATATTAGTAGGGGTCTACTATAAAACTCTTACATGCTTTAATGTTCCAAAAACACATTTTTTTATAGACCCGGTCAAAATGTTTGTTTACTATTCTGTGTAGAAACTCCTGCATCCCGTACATACAATTTAACGACGAGGAACAACTGGACATACTCTAATTTCCTTCATCAAAAATGCATGTTTGATGCTTTCACATGTCAATACTTTGACTAACGTTAGCTTGGAGAGGTAATTTACCTGTTGTGCTACAGACTGAAGTACATGACACCACCCAGACTAGCAGTCAGTCCGACCGGCGGTGACATGTCGCTGTTCGTAACGTTAGATTTGGTTTATCAATGACGCTAGCAAAGCAACACAGGACTTGAAAATAATCCCAGCAGGTACGACAGATAGATCGGACCTCCATGTTTAACTGTATATTTTAAACTCCACAGTTACGGCTGAAAATGACAACAGAACAAGTTTGTCGATTTGACATATCTCCGCAATTCAAATCAACTGCACAGTGATCCGGTCTATACTGTCCTTTGCTGCAGTACTTCTGTCGGCCTGCCCATCCCTGACATTTAGTCAGGGTATCGTATTAAAGTTATAATGTTGTGGTACTGTGTGAACACTAGTCACTGGGGGTGCCCTCAAACCGTTATTTCAAAATGACTTCTAGCGATAATAATCTAGTCGTATATTTATTAATGCTAATCCTTTGAGCGATAGATGCAATCGCGGGTATTGCTCTCAACAGATCTACCGCTAATTTACCGGCTGATTTACTCTGCATGATAACCATAGTAACAGCTCACCACCTCCTCTATTTAACGTCAGACACAAACCGACCTCTTCCCTCCCCTTTCATAACTTGATCAAAATGAATTTGTGTGTATAAAAACATCTGGTTTCTGAACAAAGCAGGTGTGTGTGGGATGGGTTTTTTAGTGGTGTAGATATGTATTTTGTGTGTGTGTGTGTGTGTGTGTGTGTGTGTGTGTGTGTAAAACATGCAGCAACACTCTGCCCTTTGTTGTACATTGTTTCATCTCAGTTTTCAAATTATGTCAGACTGACACCACAAAGGCAGTGAATAAATACATAATTCGTGCTTTTTGCCTTTTTAGGGGTCTTTTTTTCTTCATCGGTTACACAGACTGATATCGTGATGTATCGTAGATGATAGACTTGCAACGTATCTAGAATGGCAGAATTGCTGTGTCGTGAAACCATCGTTATCATGGGCAACCTATCATAATAGTAGCGTATCGTAAGCTACACTGTGATTATAGCCAATTTAGTCAAAGCTCCGTAGAACCTTTTGGTGCTCACACTGACTAGAAACCATCAGCTGTACGTCCGAGGTGAGGGGGAAAATCAAATGTGTGATGTGGAGTATAAACAGCAGAGAGACAGACGGGGTCCAACCTGCTAATGATTTAATGTGAAGCCCTGTGAGCCTCTGGCAAGACTAATTTGTTGCAATTAGGAACTGTTTTCCCATTAAACTTGAGATAAAGAGTTGTAAATAATGAGCCAGTCATTGTCCTCTCTGTGCCCTTTAGTCCTGTTGCCACTTTAATTAGTTGTGTGATACCATGAGCCTTACGTTCAGTCCTCCTGTGCCTCTCGTTTTGTGTCTCTCTGTCCCCTTAGTTTGCTGTGGGTTTTAACAAGGCTCTCCCGGGAGTCTCAGCTGACGACAGTATAATTTTCTCAGCTGGGCCAGCCAGCTGCACATGACTTGGAGCACTTGAACAATATAGTTAAGCGTAAGGCCGGCCACAGACAGACTGAATGCGTTGCGTGAGCGTGGCGTGTCCGTTTTTATTTCGGCTCCCATGTTAGCAAGTTAGAGCTTGCACACTGCCTGCGTGACACGCAAAAACGCGTGCCTGCTAGATATACAACCGATGTCTATTTTTCACGTGACGTGCAAGCGTGTTGGAAGAGTTTCCAGGCAAAATAGAATAGGAAAATATGTTCATATGTCATTTTGACACAAATACATATTAATAAATGACATTTTAGTGTTTGAAAGTCTCTAGATTTTGACATAAATGCAGATATAAATATAAAATAAATAATACAAATTATTAGCAATTTTCAGATGTTGCACCTGTCAATACTGTAGCCTATTTTGCCGTCAATACTGCCGACGTTGTCTTTGCTGTAATCAAATCAGTATATATTTAAAGAGAAAAAAGGGACACAAACCGACCACAGAAACCCAAGCGATTTTTGAGAAATCAAAAATGACGAAAAAGAGACTCAACACGACTACAACGAGACGCAAAAAGCCACAAGTATTTATTTATTGAAAAGCATTTTCAAACTCTGACATTCACTACTTTCATCCCGTTTAAACACGGGTCTCCACATCATGACACAGTGACACTTTGAGGATCTCATGGAGAGTTTTCATAAAGGAAATCGTTATTGTTTTCTGGGAGAGAAGCTGAAACGTTTCAAGATGACGGCATAGATGGAAAAATCTCCCGGTCAATCTAACTCCACCAAGCAACACAATTGCTGCTCTTACAAGAAACTAAACTGGCCGACAACAACTGTGAAGGATGGAGGATGGCGGCAAGGAAGGGCATCCAAAAGCCTGGGCGGGGATATACCTGAACTATTAGCACAACTTGTACTTACAACTTGTACTTATCCTGATAAAATTCCCTTGGCCTTTGGAATTAAAATAGCATAACATGCCCTTCACCATATCTAGAGATTGGCAAGGGAACTTTATCAGGATGCATAGTATCCTGGATCCATGAAATAACTGGCCTTTAAAAATAAAAATCTGCCTGCCTCTATGGGAATCTAACATAGGGGTGTACTGACTTTTGTTGCCAGCGGTTTAGACATTAATGGCTGTGTTGAGTTATTTTGACAGGACAGCACATTTACACTGTTATACAAGCTGTACACTTAATACTTTACATTGTAGAAAAGTGTAATTTCTTCAGTGTTGTCCCATTAAAAGATATAATGAAATACTTACTAAAACATGAGGGGTGTACTCATTTTTGAGAGATACTGTATGTCAGAGTCTGCACGCCTCTGGAGCAACTATGGGTTAAGTGTCTTGCTCAGGGACACATTGGTTGATGTATCACAGGGGGAATTGAACCCAGACCTCTCACACCAAAGGCATGTGTCATATCCACTGCACCATCACCACCCGTTATTGCAGGTACCCTTAGTACCTGTGATAAAAAAAATGTTGTGATAAAAAGGTGAATCTAATGTTAAATAAAACTGAACTCAAACAGGAATTCAATTTCAAGTCAGAGATAAATCAAAAGTTACATCTGGGATGTCTGCAACCACAGCACTAACTGTGCTAACTGAACCGAAGCAGGGCAACAGGTGAAGTCTGCTTTATTCTCTCAGAAACCGAAAATCTTTTTTGATGAAGTAACGGAAGGAAAATTGTATTAACATACACATACACAGCATAAAAGGCACAGAAGCTCAATGCTAAAAAAAAAAAAAAGGCTCAAGGAAAGACAATTCAGTGTGCTTTCAACCCTTTGTTGAACAGAGAGCGCCATCTAGTGGGCTCAGAGAATGAAGAATGTGCTCCATGACACTTCATTTGGCCATCACTACTTGTAGGCAATTTGTGTGGGTTATAATAGAGGATTGTGATTACATAAAGGTTGAGAAAAAAAAGTTCCGTTTGGTTATTTTACTTTGGGGCTGATGCCATTCAATGGCATCGTCCATGGACCGAACCCTAATCCTCCCTGTGCTGTATTTAAAATCTTCTTTTGTAATTTTAGTTTTTTTTTTTGCTGAGGCAACCCGCTCTGTCTCAAACAGACCCATCGCAAAGCTTTATGGCACAGGTGCAACTGCTGTAATTCCATTCATTGCACATACCATTTTTTTTCAGAGCATCTGTGACCTAGGCCGTATATCGAACTGGTGCACAGTAAGCTACAGTTTAATCCTTCGGGCCCTGTTTTAACGATCTAAGCGCACGGCGTGAAGCGTATTGTGCAGGTGCGTTTAGGGCGTGTCCAAATCCATTTTTGCTAGTTTGACGGTGGAAAAAGAGGGACTGTTCCAAAGGGTTGTACTTAGTGTCTTCATTCATTCATAGGTGTGTTTTGGGTGTAACATGCAATAAACCAATCAGAGTGGCATCTCCCATTCCCTTTAAAAGCCAGGCTCGTTTGTACCTTGGCTCATTGCTATTATGATGGCGGATTTGCACCGTGATATTTTTATTTGTAATCTTTTGCATGCGCTGTGCACGAGCCTAGGCGCATTTTACTAATTTGCTGTTAAAATAACAATAAAATGCTGCATTATTGACTTTAGACCAGGTTTTTGTTGGTCAGTGGCGCGACTACTTCTCGCTGCCTCAAGATAGCAATATGGCAAGAATGCACCTGAACACACCTCCCTGTAAGACCAGGCGCAGGTGCATTTGCTATTTAAACGACAGTGGGCGCTGGACGGGAAATTGACAACTGCGTCGGACTTAAACTAGCAAAGACACTTGCGTTGAGCTTTTGCGCAGCACTGCACCGGGTGCAAGATAGGGCCCTTCAGGTGAAGGGTTAAAGGAGAAACGCACATCCTGCTGTCTTCAAAGTCCTGGGAGAATTGCATCAGCTGAAAGAGAAGCACTCTGAAAAAGACTACTCAAATGAAGCATTAGAGCAGCAAGACAGATGTTTGCCTGGCTTGTGTGCAGGTGAGGGCGTTTTAGCCACTTTCAATCCCTGAAGGATTTCAGGTTTCTCCTCTAAATGTATTCAGCAGAGGGAGAATTTGTTGCTGGCTTTGAAGATTTAGAGCTGTTTGTTCTGCCAGTATGTTGCCATCGAAAAAACCTGCATCTGGTTTGTTTTTCTGTGCTGACAAAACGAATAATCTTGCACTACTCTCACATGCAGTATAATGCAAAAGGACCACTGCAGCTGATATAGGAGTCTATATCTAGCTACACTAACTCAACACAAACAGAAATAAAATTTTTGACTGGGCTTTAACACAATTGAGATCAGTTTTATTTTTGCGATGCGTTTGATAATTAAGCAGTGGTGCCCTTGAACCAGAGCATAATCTGGATGGGGATAGATAAGAAAGGACCATAAACGTAACAAATAAATGATTCCTAATATCTAAACGGCAGATATATTGGTAACATGTGCCAAGCTGTTACAGCTACATCATGTAAATTAATTATTTTACACCAGTTTTCCACTTGTTGTTTATTGGTTTAGCAATAAACCCATGAAGTGTCTGCCAAGTTGGGTCATTCATGAAAGATTTGCAGCCTGGCTTTTGGGATTTAGTTGATGGACAGAAAATTACTTGCTGACAGTTTTGATCCAATGCCTTATTCATGTCATTTAATACGTGATGGAGATCCTAAACAATGACTGCAGAGTAGCAGCTTCTGTAATGCAAACATGTGCTTGCTTTTCTGTGCTCTAACTGAATAGCCTTAACGCTGTTGATCAGATGGAGTAAGCAATGTCAAAGACTTGCTTTGGTAGTGTGTGATGAGTTTTATTATTTGGAACATTGATTGACAAAATGATTCTATCAGCTGTTGTTGATGTTTAAAATTTTAAAATCATTTTAACATAGCTTCTTTATAGCTTCTTTGTCTTTATTTATTGTTTGCCGCATCCTACTCAATTTCATCTATCTTGCCTTTTATATTCCGTTCCGTTTTAGCTGTTTATAAAGCACTTTATAACTATTGTAGGGCTGAACGATTTGGGGGGCAAAAATTGAATTGCGATTTTTCTTTAAAGTATAGCTAAAGTTCAATATTCACTGTGTAACAGATCTAACATATCATGGAACGTTCTAACATGAGACACCGTCAAAACTTATGCAAGGATGAGAACAGATATGAATTGCCAGCAATACGTGTTATTTTTTTAATAAGCAAACACAGAACATTTATCACAAAAGCTAAAGTTATAACACTAAACCATTCCAATAAAATAATTATCAGTACTTTCCTGTAAACTGAAATGTCTGAATTGCCACACTTCAACAGCAGAATCTAAATATTACACCTTCTACTATCATGTTAAATAAAGTTATACAAAATAAATGAAAAAGCCACTAAAAATAGGACATTTCTGTAAACAATCTGTGATTTGTAACATTATTCCAGCATTCATCTTGTGAAAATTACTCAAGGTTGATGATAGCAGTTCAGCCCCAGCCAGCCTATATCATCACTGTTAATCTCTGTGATGCTTCTAAGGAGTTTAATACAGATATATTGTATATACAGACCAAAAACAACGTATTATTCTTTGTATCTTTTGTGAACCACAGCCGAGTTAAACATCACAGCACACAGACCTGTTCACCACCTGTCTGTCGGCTCCTTGCTGCAGCCACGGTTTACTACGGTGGACAATGAGCGGCTGATGTGGAGATTACTCTCAACTCAGCCGTCACTATTTGACGCTCTTGGGACTCGTGTCTAGCCTTTTGGCGTCATATGAAGACGCGCTTGGTCGGACTCTTGTCGTCACTTTTTGGCGCACTGGTTCTGGACGTAGGAAAAGATGGTGGGTGGGGTTACAAAATGTACGTTTCAGTGACAAGAACGGGACAAGAACCCCGACAACCAACTAGAGCAACGGAGTATATGACGTTTGTTGAGCCCCATCTTCTCAGCGACCATCGGGGCCAGCTGATAAATTAAACATTAGCCGAATCCCATAGGAAGGATGGCAAAAACATCTTTCCGATCTACAAATGCCTTGATCGCGGTTCTCTGTTCCTCTTTTAAAGTGAATGCGCTGTCGATATCTTCTATAACAGATGCGATGGCGGAATCTACACATCTCAGTTCTCCAGCGGCAGCCATCTTTGCTGTAAACAAATTCAACCCAAGTGCGCTTTGGTGACATGGTTGATTACGTTACTGTTGATCATCGGTCCATCATCGTATACAGCCCGCCCTGACAATTTGATTGGTCCGAACAGCTCTGGTTCGAGCATAGTTGCTCCACAACGGATCAAGTCCAGACCGAACTTCCTGACCTCAAATGTTGTGGGCGGGGTTAAGTTCGGCTAGCATCCAGAAAAATGCGGAGTTTTTTTTGTGATTGTTGTGGCCAAAAATCTTTGATCATGCGGCACGTTTTCTTAAAAAATGCGATGGAATATGCGGGATATTTATGTAATTTTATGCGATGAAATTGCAAAACTGCGGTTTCATCATGGCTTCATCGCGGGGTTTGCAGCTTTTCGATGATGTTCACGTCGCGTAATTACGTCACTTCATAACGTTCCCATGGCACAGGAGAAAATGGCTGTTCTTGCGTGAAGTAAACGCAACATTTTTCAACTTTCAGCTAAGATATATATGTGACTTTTTTGCAACGAAAATGCGGGGATTATGAAATCATGCAAGCCTCGCATATTTTGCGTGGAAATCGGCGAAAGTGCGGCGTATTTGAAAAAATGCGGCCCCCACATAAATATGCGGACTTTGGCTGATTATGCAATCGCATAATCACATTTTTCTGGAGGGTATGCTAAATGGGGATTTTTGCGTCGGTATCTGACGCTGAGAGACACTGACCAAGCGTCAGCATTTGACGAGTTGGTAGAGAGAACGGGTTGAATAAACCCTCCTTTAAGAATGGGTGATTATTGCTGAGTGCTGGGAAATGTTTTTGTTCTCTTGTTTTCCTCATTAAACATCTATCAGAGAGTCCGACTTCATTGACTAACCCATTAATACTGTGAAATGTGTTTGTCCTTAGAGGGCTGAATATCAAGACAACTCTTAGCAGTGAGTCGTAACAGAGCTGAAACTGTATAAAAAGCCAATCTTCATCTCCGTTTCCATCACTGTCTGTTATTTTTCTCGCTAGCATAGCACGGTTAAAATAGACACAATTTGCCGCTGCTCTGGGATTGAGAGGAGCTCTTGACAGATAGTATTTCTGGTTGAAGTGTGCTGGTTAATGGCATGTGGGCAAACAACCTTTGCATTGGTCGCTTCAGAGAGACGCTGCTGGTGTGCTGTGGGAGCGCTGCATCACATGAGGACTGCCTCCTCTGCCGTGCACCCAGAGGACCTCTCTGTATTAGCAAAGCTGCATTCATGAATATAAATGTGTTCTCGCTATTATGACACTTAAACACCTGAAGTCACAAACAGAAAGCAATTGCTAAGTGCTGGCCATTAGCCACAGGCATACTGTGTGACATTGAAGAAATGGTGTACTTGCCCACATTAATAGGAGTCAAGATAAATATCCAGAATCTCAAATTAGATGTTTTTTGTTTTTACTATGACTTAATGTAACTTAAGTCTAGATGAAAATGTAAGTAAAGGGACAGTTCACCAACCTACCCCACCAGCCACAATGTTTAATTTTCTTTGCAAATTTTTTGAGTTTGCAACAGTTCAGCTCACTATTTTTAATCTTTTCTAGGCAGTTGGAATTTTTTTAAGTATTTGCGATTTTGTCCCAAAGGTGTCCATAGAAGCATGCTCAAGGGTCGCCGCATTCAGTTTCATGAATATAAGTAAATTTCATGGCAATCAAGAAATATTGATATTTTGTTTTTGTAAATATTCTTAGCTTTCTACAATAACATAATAAAAAAGAACTGCCAAAATAATAAACCTAACCAAACCTAACATTATAACTTAGTAGAGTCAGTTTGTTGTTCTTAATATTAAAGGCTCCCAAGCTTTATACCTTATTTCAATATTCTAATACATTTATAGAAAGTACAACATTTTAGACATGCATTGATAGAAAAATAAAGTCATCATTAATGGTGGTCTTACCACAGTCCACCAACCTTCATCAAGACAGAGACCGGCATTTAATGACTGACATTAAGATATATTAGGCAATAGGAACTAAAGAGCTAGAAAACCAGGTCAGATGAACACAAAGAAAGGAAGAATAGAAATATCTATAATAGATATTTTCTATTCTTCCTTTCTTTTTTTGTGTTCATCTGACCTGGTTATATACATACACATATATACATATATAAAAAGGCAAGTAGAGGCGAGTCGAGCAGGTACCATGTAATGGAAAAACACCATAAGACCTGACAGCTGCCAACATGACTCCAGGCTCAGGCTGGAGGATGACTCTCAACACTTTATTTTGTAGTCATAATATCATTAAATCAGGAGGCTCTCAGTTTCAGACCGGCTCTGTCCAATAACGTATATACCACCTTTATTTATTCAGGGAGGGCCAATTAAGAGCAAGCTCTCATGTCCAATGATGTCCTGATTGCATGCCATATACAATTACAATACACATACAATTAGTGAACATAGTAATTAATATATAATATACAGTTGCAATACACAGTACACACATACAGCATTTACAGAATGTTAAACAACTCAAAGTGCACATCCTAAAGAAGACATTTAAAGTGATTCAATGGAATCAGGCTGTTCAATTTCATTAGAATCTGCAGGTTATTCCATTTACATGGAGCATAATATTCAAATGCTGTTTTGCCTAATTCTGTCCTAACAAATGGAATGTAGGACCAAGGAATCACTAGTGCGAGTGACATAGTGATACGATTTAAAAATCCAGCAAGCTTGTTAAATATACAGGCAATTTTTTAAGCAAGGCGTTGTAAATAAATAGAATGCAGTGCTAGAGACTTCCGAGCCAGATATCTAGTTCTGGCAGTTTACCTGTTCTCTTGATAATGCTTGTCATACTCACCACTCTGCTGCTCTACAATAATAATAAAAAAAAATAATAATAATACAATGATTATAAGATAGGAAAAACGTTGTCTGTCATGACATACATTTGTCTTTGTCAGGGCAGGCTCAACTGACATAAATACATATAAGAACATAAAAGATACATATACAAACAGTGTAAAAACATTGACTTGGCTTGAGATCTCCATTTTTGAACAAAATTGAAATTTTGAGCATATCAAACACATTTTTTTCTGCATCAATTTGTGCCTTTTCTGCATCAACTTCTGGTGCAAATGTCTCTAATTATGTAAAGGAAATTATTATTAGATATTTGGGGGTGTTACACTGGCCAGTTTTGATTATAACCCCCCATCCCCCCTGTAAATTACACCTATGCAGTGTGGTGAGAATGGCACGACTCAGTTGTTGTACTGATGGCATTAGTGCTTAGAAAATGTACATGATGTTGAATTTGCAATGTGAGCCATTACCGCACGTATTCCACCCTTCCACCACATCCTCAGTGTTTTTCTACACACCGCTCTTATAATTGACTGGCCCCTGGCTAATATTTTAGAATTTACAGTAGGTGCATGGTTCATAATAGAAAACATAATAAAAAATCGTGACAAATAAATGAAGGAAAATGAAAAATGGTAATAAAAAAAAGAAGAAGAGGGGGGCAGGTCACTGTGAGGAGTGATATTTTTGACTATTAAAGCTGACTCTGCACTTCCACAACAGAATCTACACACACACACAAATAATGCCCCATTTGGCACAGCATTGCATTTAACAATACTGAATGATAGGACTGACACAATAGAAAAGAGAAAGTCATGTCAATGAACAAACACAAAAAATAAACTAATATAAAAATACGAAATGTGAGAAACCTATTTGTGATTTGTTAAGCAGGGGAGGGCTGAGCAGTGTCACATTACAGCACCAACATGCGTTTTGTATTGGTGGCTGGAGATCGATGACGGCATCCGGAACACATCCTTCATCAGCTGCTGTTGGGAGAGTTTATTGAGCGGCGCTCGTAGCAGAGGACATTAATTTGACAGGTGTCGGCCTCCCGGCCACACCGCTCTGTCCTCATACCTGTCTTCTCCCTGCCAGCTGCCTTGTTAGACACCTCACTGATGACAGATCACAGGAGGTGACATGACCAACACCAGGACAATGACCTTGTCTGGGTTCCCTCTGTTATCTCTGTCTCAACCGCCTCGCTTCAACTCTGTCTACATGAATGGGGGGTTTAAGGTCTGGGGGGGGTCAATCCTATTTCAGGGGGGGCTGGTGCCACCCTGTGCCTCTCTTATAGCCCCGCCCTGCACTGCTTATATACTATACAAATTGTAAATGCTGGATCTTGTTTATTTGATAGGGACCATGCATATTTATGAACATTGTTGTATAAAAACACCATGTAAATATGCCAGAATTAGTTAAAATAACTACTTTCCATCTGCAGTCCCTAGGCAGGTAACATAAGACTAACAGAGACAACCAGCAGTCATACAGCACTCTGAGTGGGGATTAATGATATACAATTTACTCTCATGTATTTGTAACCGTGTAATCGTGTAACCGTCACAGTATGGGGGTTACGGTCCGGTGCACGCAGCCGCATGCAGAATATATGGTAGGTAGATTGATACACGTAATGCAAAACCAGAGTTCACAAACGTGAGTTGGAAGCTGTGATAGTACCGAGGTTACCACAGCAAGCTAATTGACGTGCAAATAAAACACTGGAGCTGGAAGACTCAGTCAGCTACAACAGCAACGGAGAGAGACGGTGTGTAGGGTTGCTCCACTGCTGTAGGGTATGTGAATGGAAACACATGCTAACACACATAAGATGGCATCGGCCAGCTGTGCCAATCACAGGTACAAGGGAAAAGCAACCCGTATTTACAATTTCATAGGATAAAATAATAGGATCAAAACATTGTTTACCAAAGTTGCCAGTGGGCAAAATGCTACCTCAGTTACCTCTTACTGCTGTACCAAACTCGCACCAATCTGTGACTCCTAAGTATGAGTATGAACCGAAACGTGACTTCTGTGTATTGTTACAACTCTACTAGAATTGATGTGAATTGCTTGCTGATAGCTCTCAGTACCTGGTGCAATAACTTCAAACAAACGTTTTCTGTATCTGTTGATCAGTCCCACACATCTGTTGGAGGAATTTTGTCCTATTCATCCTCACAGAACTTGTTTAACTCAAGGATGTCGGTGGGCTTGCATGCATGAACTGCTCTCTTCAGGTCTTTTCACAACATTTCGACTAGAGGACTGCATTGGGATTGGAAAACCGCGGGACCTAACACAAATCGTGTAGGAGCGTGTGGTTTTAAACGTAATTTTAGTACTTATTACCAACAGGTATTCAGGTAAAATAGTTTTTTCCCTGCGGGAGGGGATAAGTCTCTAAATCAATTGGTCAATCTATTGACAATCTAATAAATGTTTGCGGGAACAGGAAGGAACAGACACATACGGGAGCGGTAGCGGGCGGTAATGGTCAGGAATCCACCGGAAGAGCAGGAGAAGGATTAAGAAAACAGTGAAAATGTAATTTTCTTCTGATTTAACTATTCTTTGGTGGTCCGACTTATGTGTTTAGGGTCTTTATCTTGCTGCATGACCCGTTATGTTATGTCAGATTACGAACGGACACCCTGAAATTGGTGGTATGTGGCCTAGTCTCACATTGCCAGACCTTCCTCCACAGCGCTGAGGAGGAAGGTCTGGCTAGTCCACACAGCATTCCGGGATGGGAGAAAAACATGCTCTGGTTTATTGGCATTTCTTTAAACCAATCACAATCTAAACTCGGACGGAGTTACGGTGCCTCTGCAAAATAGCCTCTGGAAGGAACTTGTTTTGGTGGAACATGTGTACGTTCATCAGATTGGACAGATGGTCTAGCTAGCTGTCTGGATTTACCCGGCAGAGATCTGAGGAGCAGTTAACCATAGTCCTCAGAAATCCACCGGAGTTTAGAACGCCAACACAAAGAAAGAGGAAGGTGATTAACATCCAGCCAAAATGAGGGACATTTGGCCGAATTTTCCGGCGGCACTTGAACAATCCCAGAAATGAAAAATTGTCAATATAGACTAGTGGGCAGTTAACATTGGGTGCATGAGTTCTGACATGCATCGGACAGCAGCACTGCCATTTAGTATTATTTTATTTCTTTCATTGGATGGATTCCAACAGAAGGTAGAGCAGGTTTAACATCAACAATAGCCTTCATCTATCTCACTGACATGCAAGATGTAAGATTTGTTTTCACGTTGGTTGCATCTATAAAGCGTAATGTCAGTAATCAGCAGCAGTACAGAAACATCCACTGGAATATGCTTTACAGCTGCTCTTGTCATTAGATCTCATTTTGTTGCTGATATACACAGCTTCTCTCATGGTGGGGCAGATAGCCAAGACAGGTGTGTGTAGATGTGGAGCCCACTCTTTGCCTACCTGCAGCGTCAGCTCTTGCAAACATGTGGGTTGTTATCGCCTCATTATTGTTGCCCCCTGGGATGCCACATCCATGGACTATGTGGGTGTTATGAAGCACTATAAAATATGATCAGCACAGATCATCAGGCGTGTTGTGTCGAGGGGGCTGCTGATTGCCACTGATGAACACATTCAGATTCCTGTGGCTATAAGGAGTGTTTTTGACAGTGTGAGAAGAATTATACAGGAGCCTGCTGTGTCAGTCATGTAGCAGGTTATGGGCTTAGATTGTGAGCATTAGTGGTGGAACATCTAATATGCCGCTTCCTCCATACCCATCAAGACTCTCGTCAGGCTTATGGCCATCACTCTGCGGTTTCCATCGCCCCTCACATGTGCTGACATTTAGATTTTCTAAATATGAATACTCACAACTGACACACACAGCGCACAAATATGCTGAATATCAGAATGTCTCATGCTGATGTCAGGTTTACATTAGGGAATAATTACCTTGCATGAGGAAATCAAGACGTTAAAAATAAAAATAAAAAATCCAACCTGGACCAGTGAGAGCTGGCTGACTGTAGTCTACGCTGGATAGAAAATGTCTGATGCTGATTACGGTATGCAAATGAGATCACATATGCTTTCAACTGGTCCTAATGTAGTCAAAAACAATATTAATGGTCACACCACCAGTATCAGCTTCACCTGCTGAAAGATACAGTTTAAACTCCAAGCTGGTACAACTCCCATTGACCAGTTTATAGCATGTCTTGGCAGTGCTTTGTTTTGTTTATGCTGATAGAGCATCTAGATCAAGCAGGTTGATTATAGGTTGACCTGCTTACGCACCTTTCAATTCACATACATTGTCAATGTCAATGTGTCTTATATGTAGCAAAGCTATAAGTTAGGCTGGAGAAGTTAGGGTGGTGGCTGGATGTGTAGCGTTTCTGTCTTTAATACAGGAGAGCAGTGTGTTGTGTCACACCTCAGACCTGCCGTTAATGTTCTATTTTAAACCTTAACCACAGCTCCTTCCCCTTAGTGTTTTAGTTGCCTAACCATATCTGAACCAAGTTTTTTTTTTATGTCATAAATCAGAAGACAGATCTTGCAGAAAGAATCTTTTAAAAGGTGGCATTGCACATAAAAAAATCTTGTCACTGAACACAGCCTAGACTTTCACAAAATTGCCAGTATCAATGTTCTGTCTTGCGATAGGGATAGGGTTGATATTTGAGAATCTGTTATATCTGGAAGTCAAGCCTTAAGCTGGAATGCTGGACTAACACTACGTTATGTTCAAGCAAAAACCCATCAAAATGGATGTCTGGAAAAGCCAGAGAATGGTGATCACTCAACCAACCAACCAACTCAAGTCAAAGGGTCAAAGCTGGGAAACCAAGGTGCAGTGTAGAGGCGTAGTTGCCATTCACAGAAATTGGAGGTAGAATTAATCTTAAAGAAATTCTAATTGAACGTAATCCAGGGTATTGTAGACTAGTTGACACTTGTGTGAGTTGGACCAGCACATAAGCATCAAACCTCTGCTTGGATTATCAACAATAGGTTTACACAGTCGTAAACCTGCAACCCATCTTAAACTGGTTTCAGAGCATGATTTAGAAGAAAAGGAGGTTTCATTTTCCAGTTATCGCAACATAGATGTTATGGAGACAAAAACAATACTGATTAGTGTCAACATTGATCAATTCAACTTCAACAGATGGATTTGTTCAGTCTCTTACAGTGAGACAATGAAGTAGGCTACAATCCAGAACGGTTGGTTTGGCTAGTAGATCCAAGAGTTTGAAGGCTAATTAGCCAAAAAACTGCAGAAGTGTATAATACTCGGAGACAGAATTATACAACTTACAGGATAAATCATGACAGCAATCATTTTGACATTTGTTGCAATTATCACCAGCTTTTTCAAAGCTATCTACCACGTTCCTATATTTGACTGGATGACATGAATCACATTATGTGGTGCTTAAATTTGAGCCAGCTTCAACATTTTGCAGTTTTCTGTTTGCTTTCACAGTATGTCTCACTGGCTGAGTGTACATAGTACAGTCATTAGGTTTAGTTATCGACAATGATTTCCCAAATTGCCAATTTGTTTCCGTTTCTGATTTCAGTATTAATTAGGTTAGGGAAATGTCTGTTACAATACCAATTTAGCTTGGATATAAAAGAGATTCTCAGAGAACTTATGCTGTAAATTGTACAAGCAAGAAGCATTTATTTTTTATTTTTTATAATACACAAGGTTATTGTTTACATTAATGTACACCATTTTATACAAAATGTCTGTTGTGGGTTATACAGTACATCCATGGTGAAAAAGGCAAGGGTTTTATTAATAGATATCAGACCATTAAAACAAAGATCGATTTTTAATTGGAGAATCAATTATTTAACACAGCCCTACCAGTCATTGTCAATAGCATGTGGCTTCAAAGTGTCACCTGCCTTTTTTTCCTCTAACCTCTGTGGTTTTTAATTGGCTGCAGTCCAGAGTGTCCATGTCCATGTAAAACAGCTATTGATTGCTCAGGAAAAAAAAAATCAACAAAAGCAGCATAGCGGTATCATATGCATGTTGTCTGGTTATGTCCAGAGCAGCTCTTTCTCCAACAATTTATCGTAGAACTACTGTACCATCTGCGGGAAGCAAAGTGTTTGAAAAAGCAGGTGTGATGGGACAGATTGTCAAGTCTCCCTGGATTGAACAGCAGCACACGGAGCATTGTGTGCGGCTGTCAGAGAGCCAACGGGAAACCTTTAAACAGACCTTTAGTTATCCGCTGATGAACAGAGGCTGTATTTGCAATTAGAGAAAGAAAATGTTAATGCATTCTATGGAGTTAAATGGCACTCAGAGCATCACGTTGCCCAGGCAAAAATCTCCAGAGTCTGACTTCACTAATCTAACAGGGCAACACAAGAACACTGTTAGCATGTCCTCACTACAGAATGTCTTCCATACAGTTGTGGAGCCTGACAGTGTTCATGGTAGTAGATTTTTATTTGGGAGGGGGGGGGGGGGGGGGGGGGGGGGAGTATTTTGTTTTGACATGTGTCTGGCCAACCAGTGGCTGCTGTTGGATTTATTTCAGGTGTGGCAATGCCAAAAAAAAAAACTGCTAATACAAAAACATAACCTGTAACACTGAGAAAATTGCTTGTCAATGTAATGTACACAGACACAGAACTGCTCATATTGTCCCTATTTGGTTCATATCAATTACCACAAAAAATGTTTTTGTTAAGTAATAATTGACACTTTTGTTACTGAACATGCATTTTGTTCTTTTAGATGTTTACAAGTTTTCAATAAGATAGGATACTTTATTGTCCCCGAAGGGAAATTTGTTTTGGACTCTGTCCGTTCCGCAGCTTTACAAGGACAACACAAATCACAGAAAATAAGCATACTCTCATGCAGCACAAAACATGCTTTCATATTGTTAGGTGTGCAGGGAAGTTGAGGAACCAAATGCAGAGAGCAGGCAGGAGAAGTTGAAGTTAAGAATTTAATGGAACCAAACAAAATAATCAAGGTAGTCCAGAGCATAGCTGACACGGAGAAGACACAGAACAAGCACACGTAACATTAACAATGATCTGACACAGGACAAGGGGAACACAAAGACTAAATACAGAGGGTAACGAGAGGCAGGTGGCACAAGGGCTGGGAAACAGGTGGAAAACATCAGGCAATCACAAGAGCGGGAAACTAAAGACAAGAAGTAAACTAGACAAGACAGAAAAGACAGATTTCAAAATTAAACAAGAACCAGAACATATACAACCATGACAGTACCCCCCCCCCACCCGAAACGAATCCTTCAGGCGGCCGGCGGCGAAGGCGAATTCCCTCAGGAGGCCGTCCGCGAAGGCGAAACTCTTCCAAAGGCCGGCGGCGAATCCCTTCCAAAGGCCGGCGGCGAATCCCTTCCAAAGGCCGGCGGCGAATCCCTTCCAAAGGCCGGCGCCGAAGGGGAATCCCTTCCAAAGGCCGGCAGCGAACAGGTGACAGGGCGGCTGGGCTGAAGACAGACGACAAGTCAACTGGGCTGGAGACAGGCGACGAGTCAGCTGGGCCAGTGTCTGCCAACAAGGTAACAGGATCAGTAATAGGCAACAAGGCAACAGTGTCAGGAGTCGGCAATTCCGCCGACAGGGTAACTAGAGCAGGGGTCGACCGGACCTCCGACAACACACGGGGAGCAGGAGTCGGCCGGACCGCCGACAAAACACGGGGAGCAGGAGTCGGCCGGACCGCCGACAAAACACGGGGAGCAGGAGTCGGCCGGACCGCCGACAAAACACGGGGGGCAGGAGTCGGCCGGACCGCCGACAAAACACGGGGGGCAGGAGTCGGCCGGACCGCCGACAAAACACGGGGAGCAGGAGTCGGCCGGACCGCCGACAAAACACGGGGGGCAGGAGTCGGCCGGACCGCCGAGGCGGGTGAAGTCTCAGAGGTACCTCTGAAGTCTCTGAAGTGCCGGGCAACGGCACAGTCTCTGGGGCCGCGGTCAACAAAGGCACTGGGAGACTGGTCAGCTGAGACTCTAGGAGAACGGTCGACGTAGACTCTGGAAGCTTCGTCAGCGCAGACTCAGGGGGGCTAGACGTCAGCCGGGATTCAGGGGGGCAGCTAGCCGGTCGATGATCTGGAAAGCTGCTAGTCAGCCGGGATCAGGAAGGCTGCTAGGCAGCCAGGAATGTGGGACACAGGACAACCTGGGAACGCTAGGAAATTCGGGAGCGCTAGGAAACTCGAAGGCGCTAGAGAGCTTGGGACGCTCGGGAGCACCAGGGAACTCGGGATCACTATGGAGCTGCTTGGGAACACAAGAAAGGCTGCTAGCTAACCTGGATTCAGAGGACCTGCTAACTAGCTGGGGCTCAGAGAGGTTGCTAGCTAGCCAGGGCTCAGTGAAACTGCTAGCCAGCCTGGATACTGGGGGGGTTGCCAACTAGCGGGGAAACTGAGAAGCTGCTAGCTAGCCGGGGATCTGGGGAGCTGCTAACTAGCCCAGGAACAGAAGGGTTGCACGTCAGCTTGGGAACAGAAACACTGGTCAGCTCAGGCACAGAAACAAAAGTCAGCTCAGCTCAGGCTCTGGAACACAGGTCAGCTCAGGCTCTGGGCTGAAGAGAGGTTGAAGTGGGAAATGGCATCGGGACCCATATCGCCCACGTCCTCTCTTGCGGCCTCCACGGTTCCCAGGAAAGATAGCCAGGCGAGTTCCCTCAAAAGACTGCCCGTAGTCAGGGCTATCTGCTGAGCGGGTAACTGATGAGCTGCCAGACAGGAGGTCAGGGGAGCTGCTAGTAACAGTACCAGACTTCTCCCTACCAGCGGCGCGGCTGGCTGCTTTGGCCTCCTCAGACTTTTGAACAGTCATGGAAAAATATTTAAACAAAGTCATGTGAGTCTCTGGCTCTCCTCCAGGTAGAGCCCCGACAGGATTAGGAGCAGGCTGGGTAATGGACATGAAACCTGTAGCCAAACGGCACACAGGTGGATGGGCAACAAATCTGTTGACCCAGTCAGGAATTGAGTCACTTAGCCAGGGTTTTTCTGACGCCATTTTACGAGCCAAAGACAACATATCCTCTTTCTGGTACTCACAGTCTGCCTCCTTCCACATAACCTTTAGCTCAATCAAGTCAAAAAGAAGCTCACAAAGCTCATCAGACATCGGGTGTGTAGGATCCATGGTCCAGATAGGTACAGAGTAAAAAAAAAACAAACTGTGAATCCACCGGGAAAAAAGGAAACCTCTCTGCTGGGTCCAAATGGTCAGATCACTCTATTAGGTGTGCAGGGAAGTTGAGGACCCAAATGCAGAGAGCAGGCAGGAGAAGTTGAAGTTAAGAATTTAATGGAACCAAACACAAAATAATCAAGGTAGTCCAGAGCATAGCTGACACAGAACAAACACACGTAACATTAACAATGATCTGACACAGGACAAGGGGAACACAAAGACTAAATACAGAGGGTAATGAGGTAATGAGAGGCAGGTGACACAAGGGCTGGGAAACAGGTGGAAAACATCAGGCAATCACAAGAGTGGGAAACTAAAGACAGGAAGTAAACTAGACAAGACAGAAAAGACAGATTTCAAAATAAAACAGGAACCAGAACATATACAACCATGACACATATACATTAGACAGGTACCTATATAGTAAGCACATTAACTCCTCCTGTCATTGGCAGTTTCTAATTGAACAACCCTGTACGTATTGCACAAAATGACACAGTGCACTGACGTAATGCACAACCCAAATAGCCTACGTATTGCCCAACTAACATATTGCACAACCCCAATAGCCTACGTATTGCACAATGTGGTTTTTGTTTTTTTCAGATTTTCTTTCATTATTATTTTAGAGATGTGCTTTATGACAGACCGCTTACACAGGGTAATGAACTCACAAGTGCTTGATTGTTCACATGTGTCAAAGTCCACCAGTTTATTCTCAATCTGCCAACAAACACAGGCGAAAGTACCAAAACACAGAGGCAGGGATCAAAAACCAGAAGACGAGGCAGGGTCATCAAACTCACTGGACAACATGGCATCATGACTTTGCGTAAACATACACGGCACTTTCCTAAAGCCAAATGGCGTGTTATCTGTACGCATTTTGAGCTATCCACGTGTATGTCTACGCTGTATACAGCGGATGTAAATATACACACCACATGGCTTCGCCAATTTAAAAAAATGGTTGATAAACTCGACACGCGATCCCTGCTCTCCTGGGTGAAAGTCCTGTGTTTTACCCATCCACCACCCCAACCAACCAACCAACCAACCTCCATCCTTTCATACTACGCGCTACGGCGATAATTCACATTCAATGGAGGCCAAATGGCGTTGATAAACACGCTAAAAAAAGATTATGCATCTTAATAACACGCAAAAATGTCAAACGAATTGACACAAAGTGTCATACATACGCCACACTAGTGAGAGCAGTCTGCACCTTAAGCATGCAGGGAAAAATGGCTGACTGAATGAAAACGGACACAATCTCACCACGTCTGTGGTAAGATCTTTGAATAAACATTTTATTATCAATGCATTTCCAAAAGTGATGAGTTGAAACCATTAAAGCTGTTGCATGGACTGTAGTTTTGTGAAAGAAAAATGCTTGAATCAGACTCTGTACAAAATTGCAATTGACTTTTGTTTTCCGAGCCTGTGGAGGGCTCGATAGAAGCCTGCAGGTTGTCTGAGTCAGCATTTTTAGAGCGGAAATTCATTTGTAAAAGAAATGAAATGCATCAGTGTATTGACATTTTTGACTAAAATCTTTTGTCATATTCATGTGATGTTCTTCTGGAACAAAAAGAGACAGTATATACATACTTGGGCAGTGATTTTAAAAGGGACAAGTAGATAAACTCTGTAATAAAATCAAGCTTTTTCCGACTAAGGCCATTAAGATATAGGGCCCTATCTTGCACCCGGCGTAGCGTGGCGCAAAACCTGACTCAAGTGTCTTGGCTATTGACTGTCCAACGCCCGCGTCGTTTAAATAGCAAATGCACCTGCGCCCATCTGTACGCCCACGGTGCGTGCTGGTCTTACAGGGAGGTGTTTTTCAGGTGCATTCTTGGCGTATTGCTATCTTGAGGCAGCGGGAAGTGATCGTGCCATTGACCAACAAAAACCTGGTTTATAGTCAATAACGCAGCATTTCATTGTTATTTTAACAGCAAATTAGTAAAATGTGTCTAGGCTCGTGCACAGAGAACACACACTATGCTTGTTACACACACACACAGGGAAGCGCAGCAGCACACAAACATGCAAAAGATTACAAATGGTGCAAATCCGCCATCATTATAGCAATGCGCCAAGGTACAAACACGCCTGGCTTTTAAAGGGAATGGGAGATGACACTCTGATTGGTTTATTGCATGTTACGCCCAAAACTCACCTATGATTAATGAAGACACTAAGAACAACCCTTTTGAACCGCCTGGTGCACGGACCCTTTTTTTCCGCCGTCAAACTAGCAAAAGTGGATTTGGACACGCCCTAAACGCACCTGCGCCAGGCGCTTCACGCTGTGTGCTTAGATTGTTAAAATAGGGCCAGAAGTGATACTTTATTAACTGTATCCCGCAAGACGAAATACAAAATGTTGTCACCAGTGTTGGTCAAGTTACTTTTAAAAAGTAATTAGTTAGTTACTAGTTTTCTTCCAAAAAGTAATTAAATTAGTTATTCAGTTACAAATTATGAAAGTAACTATTGCGTTACTTTCAAGTACATTTTTAAATGCTCAAATGTGACCCCACCTCCACCCCTCTTTAATGGAACTTAAAATACATGTGCATGTGCAATTATTTATGATAAATCTGAATATTATAATAAAATGGACACTTAATACAATACATTAACAGAAACAATGTACACAAATCTAAACTATTGTAATGTTGCTGTGGGACATAGTGAGACTAGCCTCCAATCAAATGCCATGTATGTAGATATTGTGTTTATATAGTGGATCGATACAAATAACACAACACCTCAACAGGCCACAACTGGGCAAAATTAAATTATGCTTGTTAAGCACTATACCAAAAATAAAAAAACAAATATATACACTCTTTGTAGTGCAAATAACGTAAGTGGTCTGATGTTTATACTTGTGCGCTGGTGTGTGCGTCGATCCGGCGTGTGTGTGTGTGTGGGGAGTAGGTGATAGAGCGAGGGAGAAGTGAGAGAGTGACGGCGATTAGCTTTCGAGCGAGTACCGACTCTAGAGTCATATAGTGAGAGAAACAAAGTGTCTCCCCTTGTTCTTTCCGACCACGGTGGAAAATCTGTAGCAGGAAAAGTTAACCTTCTCCTTGATTTCATAACGCCATACCTGTCTCTCTCTCGTTGAATGACTCGCTTGTGTTGTTCTTGCAACATGTCTTGTGTGTCCGACTATGCGTGCTTTCGAACACCCGCCCAACTCTACCTCTGATTGGCTCACCATAACATTTTACTCAACCTCAGCCAATCGTCAGCATTTTTAATGCACTTGCGTCGTGCACTGCCCACTAACCAAGGACGAACAGTAAAAAAAGTATTTGCCTCTTGGCTCAGACTCAGAGATCTAGTTGGTCTGTCGAAAAAAACAGCTTTGAATATAGTAACACACCGCATTTTTTGGCAGTAACGGTAACGCTGTTATTAAGATGGAAAGAGTAATCAATTAGATTACTCGTTACTGAAAAAAAGTAACGCCGTTATTCCCATCACTGGTTGTCACTCTGTTAGTCATTCATATTACACATAGGCCTGAATTACACACACATGCGCAAACAGGATTTATACATGCACTAATGGAGAGATATCAGAGTGAGGGAGGCTGCCCATTAAAGGCGCCCCAAGCAGTTGGGGATTCGGTGCCTTGCTCAAGGTGAACTGGCACCTCTCCAGCTACCAGTCCACGCTCTGTACTTGGTCCGCCTGGAGACTTGAACCGGCGACCCTCCGATTCCCCAGCCAAGTCCCTACGGACTGAGCTACTGACACCCCCAACTGCGTCTCATCTAAGGTCAAACTCTTTTTATCTTTTAGTCCTTTTGGAAGGGTTATACATGCTCTTATCTCGACCTAACTTGACTACTGTAATGCCCTTTGTGTTGGTGTAAACCAGGCTTCCCTCTCACGCTTAGTTGGTCCAGAATGCTGCAGCTCGTCTTTTAACAGATCACGCAGGCGAGAGCACATTTCCGCCGTACTGGACTCCCTTAACTGTGTTATAGAACTGATTTTCAGTTAACTGATTTTTATTGTTTACGTACAAATCACTAAATGGGCTAGCTCCAACCTACCTCTCCGACCTTTTACAACCTTACGCCCCTCCAAGGTCACTCAGGTCAGCTGACCAGTTGCTCCTTGTGGTCCCAAAATCAAGGCTGAAGCATGGGTGGGATCGCACCTTTACAGGTGTAGTCCCCAAACTCGGTAATGAGTTGCCTCTACACGTTAAGGTGGATTTATGGTCGTGCGGATGCACGACGCAGAGCCTACGTCGTGGCTTACACCGTTGTGAGGTTTATACTTGTGCACTGGTGTATTCATTCTAGTGTATCTCTTTAATAGAAAAGCAGAGCTGGTGTGTGTGCGTGGGGAGTGTCTGGTAGAGGGAGTGAGAGCGTGACGAGGATTAGCTTTCGGAGCGAGTACCGACTCCACCGAGAGAAACAAGGTGTCTCCCCTGTTCTTTCTGACCACGGTCGGAAATCTGTAGCAGGAAAAGTTAACCCTCTCCTTGATTTCATGTTGTTTATGGAGAAGGAGAACCCGGAAATGAGTAGGGGGAAATGCAAGGCTACCAAACCCAGGCAACAGGACCAATCCCAGTTGTTGCGCTGTGCGTTGCTGCGACGTGTAGTTACATTTCTGGAAAGCTGCGCGTCAGGCTACGCATACCTACGCAGTAGGTACCTACGTACTTATGTACGTACCTACGGCGTAGATTCAACACAGAACCATAAAGCCTTGACTTAGACTGGCCCCTACACTGCCTGTTTTTAAATCCTGTCTCGATCACTTGAGCTTAAAAAAAAAGTGCAGAAGAGCTTGATAAAAATGAGGCAAATAGATTATACCTCTTTTATTGCTAGTAATCTCATATCTAGGATCTCATAATGTATAGATTTGCAGAGTGGAACAGACTTCCAATCCCTCCTCTCCTTAGAACTCCACTGAATCATGCTCAATTACAGAAGCAGCATCCAGCATTCAAAAGAGTTGAGCACATAATGTTTCAGATCACTCCCCTGATAAGTACTGTGGTTCAGTCTGGTGTTTAAAGTTTTTTTTTAAACTCATTTCACACACTGGCATTTAGCTACACTAGTACAGTGCCCGTTCAAAATGTGCCTGTCTGGAACGGGCTGCTGCTTGACCTGTGGTATTGCTGCTTGTAGCTGTACCCCAAACTACTAACTACCTTCTACTACTTCTATTTTGATGGAACACATTGTACTACTACATTTACCTGACAGAAAATACTGTAGATTCAGTTTTTACTCACAAAAAAAAAAAGAATCATACCCTAAATTGGGGCCTATTTCCAAGGACCATATTTTTTTATGGTGGAGTAAACCCAACAGCAACTTCTGGGTCTGAAAAGTGAAGCCAATGCTGAAGTGCCTTAAAGCTGCATTCTATCCAATATCCAGCATGGGGCGACTTCACTGGCTCCAATAAGAAGTCTGTTTCTGTAGAGGTTAATGGGAAAAGTACTTCTCAATTGATTTATTACCTCAGTAAACATTTCCATCTGTTTATGGTCTCAATCGCTGCTTTCAAGTCTTCTTCAATACAGCCTGATGTTCATTTAGGAAATGATGGTCCCATTTATGTTAAAATTGACAATAAAGCAGGGGATGCTTTAGGACCTGTCAATCAGGACAATCTTGATTATTTTTTTTAAATGTTTTGTATTGATTTTACTTGTTTGGTGGCAGTTTGGTGTATAGCCCGACTTGTACTGGATTTTTAAGGCTGATATCTAAAATATATGGTATATCGGCAGAGTACTTTTTTTAACACAAACAATCTTAGAGATCCAGATCCCTTTTGATTTTCTGATTTTTCAAAATGCTATAGCCGGACATTTTAAATTGTAAAAATAAACTCGCCATGCTCTCTGGTGGACAAACTCTGTAATTAAGACACTTTCTAAATATCCTCCGACCTAGTTTGGCATTTCTGTTACTTTTTGGCCGCTTATAAACTAGATACTGATATCTGCAAAAAGATAATTTCAGCGTTTATCAGTCTAGCTCTAGTTTGGTTATCTATTTTTATTTGGGAATGAGGTGATTATTTTTAATGATAATGTTATTGACCTTTATATATTTGCATGCAATATTAACTCCTGAGTAGTGATGTCAAAAAAAAGCTCTATGAACCATTATCTTCATTCTCTGAGCCCACTAGATGGTGCTCTCTGTTCAAAAAAGGGTTTAAAGCACACTGAATTGCCATTCCTTCAGTCTTTTTCTTAAAACCAAGAGCGCCATCTAGTTGTCAACTAATACAACTAATGGTTTATGAAGCTTCATTTGGACAGCCATGGTTTCAAAAGAAACAGTTTAACTGATTATTTTCAACCTGAAACATTTTACACAGCAACAGTCATACAAAGAATATGTCTACAATAAGAAAAGTGCAGTAAACCCTGCAAACAAACAAAAAACTGCATTATATACAATATATCAACCAATTAAATATTGTCTGCAAGTTTAATATTGACCAATAATCACATGGAGTAGGTGGGGTTAACCCTTTAAGCAGAATGGAGATTGATCATTTTTTATCAGTCAGTTCTGGGGTTTACACAAAGAACTTTCCACTTACAAATTTACTTGTCAGAGTTTCGTGTGTTTCTCTCATTATATGAACAATGTGCTTATTTTACGAGATCGTAGATGTTTTGGAGAAGAGAGTGTGAGTGTGTGTGTGTTCTTGAAATGCCGTCAGAAGTCTCCTACGAGTAGCCTGCCCCTAAAGGGGTGTTCCTGGAGGAGAAGAGTGATGTGTCCTGCACCACAGCAAACTCAAGTCTCTCTAACCAATTTCTTGAAGTTCAGGGATCGGTTCACTTCCTGTATTAATGGATTTCGGCCTGACACATTGTGTTTCTGAATCTATGATTTCAGAAGTTATTAACAGCCAGCTCACGTCACTAATCACAGACTCCAAGCGGCTCTTTGTAACTGAACGACGGGAAAGGAATTACATCCAGTTTCCTCTACCAGGTGGCCGCTCACTTTCAGGGGGAACTACAGCTTGTTTGATGTGTCTTTTGACCCTGTGAAATTGCGAGAGTTCATTCTGCTGAAATGATAAATCTTTATGAGAAACATGAGCTGGCAGGCTTTTGAAAATGTGCTCTGTGATGTTACGTTGAAATGGATACCCCCTGTCAAAGCGGCCACAGCAGAGGCAAAGAGAGATGCTCTTTGTTGCAGATGGATTTAATGTCACTGACTTTCTTGTTTGTATTGAACAGGGTCCTGCTGTGGTAAAAACCTTTCTCCCTTCCTTAAAATGGAAGGGGCAAGCTCATTCATAACTGCCTTGCCTTTGGACTTGATTAATCCCCTTACACTTCATTGCGATGTTGATGTAGACCATTTTATCCATATGACTTTTTGGCTTTAGTTCTACCCAAGTCATCAGCTGCTACACTGCAACATTCCCTGCCAACAGTAAAAGGGACCAACACACACACACCTACCTGCGTCAATCGCATCATTTTGATTTGTTGTTTTCACCGAATGTGCATGGTAATTATTTGTAATGGGCTTACAGAATTGTCATTTTACATGATAAAACATGACTTAAATGTAAAATAAAACTATGTTTAGGCTATTTTTTCAATTAGACTATTTTCAATCCTTAATCAAAAATAAGTGATATATTTACATACATAATATAAAAATATTTCATCATTTTCATCAGAGGGGGCACAATTATATAATAAATATTAAATTAATGGGGGGCGCAAAAAGCATGGCCCCCCCATACCAATCCTATTTATCTTTTACAAAGTCTAACTGATCACTCAATTATTATTAACAATTTACCTATTAACTATAGATAGCCAAATACCTATGTCGAACATCAATTACCCAATACTCAATAGTCAGTTACTGTTAATATCACAGTACTTCATTGTTAAACAATAGAGGTGTCAAAAGTATTCACATTCATTACTCAGGTAGAAGTATAGATACTAGGGTTTAAAAAGACTTCTGTAGAAGTTTAAGTATCCACTCAAGCTATTTACTCAAGTAAAAGTGTAAAAGTACTGGTTTCAAAACTACTTAAATTATAAAAGTAAAAAAAATGCCATTAAAGACAAAAGCTTAGGCCATGCCACGCCACAGGGGCCTATAGTGTACTACCCCACCTCCACACACAAAAAAAAAAACATTTTTCTGAAGGCCATAATGACTATAATGTTATATTAAAATGTTAATGTTGAACAATTTGGGATGCACCTGTTTCAGCCGCATTTATGCCCATTGAAAATGAACGCATTTCAGTACAATGCAAATACATTAAAGAACCACATATGTGTACTACTGAGCATTAACATGTGTATCATGGAGCGGAAGATATGATGACAAGTTGCCTATAAGTATTGTCAAACTTCAGAGGCGTGTTATCAATAGCCTTTACTGGAATGTAAATGTACATCCAAGCTTAGCTGCAGGAATCTGTGAGGGCAACGGATGTAAGATAACAAAACTGGACAAGAAAATGGGTGTACCCAGGGCAGGCTTAGTAACAATTGCCCTTGTATGGTTGTCTATATAGGAGTAACAAGGCTATTTTTAAATGTAAGGAGTAGAAGAAAAAAGTCTGCTCTAAAATAATTACTCCAGTAAAGTATAGAGACCCAAGATTTCTACTTAAGTAAGGTAGCAAAGTATTTGTACTTCGTTACTTGACACCTCTGTTAACCAATAATAACCTAAAATCAAATCATCAATAACCATTTACAACATAGTAGTATTGACCTAATGTGAAATGATGACATGCTTTGACTGTCACCACAGTTATTTATTATTGGTTCAGACCGTATGAATTAGGACTTTGTAATTATTGGGTGTCAGTCTACATGTGATGACTTTACACTAAATCTGGATAAAACAAGCATTGTATGCACATATTTCAGATAATAAAGTCTACTTCCATGGTGATCAAATAGGCATATAGTTTGTTTTGTAAATGTTTTGTATTCTGCCCTTTTTGTTGGGATTTTATCTTGCATTTGTGGTTAAGACACGAGGTAGAAAATAATTGTAGTTCCTATCTTGATCTCCACCTCTCACATTCCAAGTTAATGGAAGTAATTATAGCTCATTTATTTTGTAAGCTGTGGATATTTAATTGTCAGGAAAATATGTGCCCATACTGTGCCCCTTTTGTTCTTTGCTTTTGAGCTCTGCTCTTGTAAGAAAATCTCTGTGACTCCAAACTCAGCGTATTTTTCTTTTCCTGCTAGATTTGACAAACTTACATGCTGCTCCATTTGTGGAGGAAAGGTTGTGACCATTCAAAAAAGCCATTAAATCCCACTGTGTAAACTGAAAAAAGTTTTAGGAGTTCATAAGTTTGGGCGAGTTTTAGTTATTGTTATGGGATGGAATCCTCACAATGTCAGACAGAAATGTGCGATGATCTGGATTTGGAACAAGATCTTGAATTGGGAGATTTTGCATGGACATCTCTAGACTTTTTGAGTTCAAATCTTTATTTTGTGTGATTGATTTACTATTTCTTTATTAAAACAGGTTGTAGTGTATATACTATGTATATGAAATACTCCTTATATATATGAAAAGATGGTCTGTTGCTGTTTGGTACAAACCAACATTGCGATCGTAGTTTCTCATGAAAAAATCAGCCATAGTAACAGTAAGGCCTTATTTTTATTGGATGATGATTATTAAAGAGTTTGGGAGAAGAGACCAATTTCTTTGTTTTATGTAAGTTTAAGTTCTTTTTAGTTTCTCTTTCTCTCGATTGATTTATGACTGCAGTGGTATATTTTGTGTGTCCCAGAAATTATGTTTACACATTATTTGTATATTTGTCTGAGAATAAATCATTGCTGGCTCTATTATGTTCACTGGCAATATTTTTCCAGTCCGTAAGGGTGGGCGATATGGTCCTAAAATAATATCACATTTCAGGGTATTTCTGCAATAATGATATCTTGATATCAAACAAGCCAGAGCAGTTGCCAAATTAGCGGGCAATTTCAACTTTTAAGAAAGTACTACTAAAGTTGTCACGGTAACGATACTCGATAACATGCCAAAAAAGTCTCCTAGGCACACAAAATGTATTAATGAGGTGCACCTGAATGCACTATGAGTTTACAAGGTACACCTGAATGCACCATGAAGTCCCGTCAGTGCCCATACCATGTACCATTCGTTGTCTGGCATACAAAATGTTGTCACACCAGTGACTTCAGGGAAGCAGGAGGATTTTCCAGCTCTGTTGTCATGGTCCAACATAAAGCATGAGGTCATGTTTGAATTGGAAAAAAAAAAATCACTTATTTACTATATGTTGGGAAGTGTGATGAGCTTTCAGGTGCCCCTGATTCCAGAAGTATAAGTTCCACTCATTTTCTCAATAAGACCGTGTTATGTAACTCACAGTAGGAGCTCCTTAAGTCTTGAATGGACATTAGTATGTTATATTGATTTAAACAGGTGTTTGGCGTCTGTCCGCACTTTATTTAACTTTTTATGTTTTACATTGTGATTCTTATTGTGCACTGTGTTTAATATGTGTATCATATAGCACTTAGTGAGTTTTATCTGTGAAAAGCCCTAAATAAATACATTTTACTTACTTACTTATTTAAAAACGTTAGCAAATATCTGCATTTTTGTCAAAAGTACAAGCCCGTGGACATAAAACTACACTGAGACATTAACCCACGACTCCCGAGGTGCATTTTCGTTAGAAACACACAATCACAAAGCTCAACATTTGTTTTTGCTCTGCTAATTTTGCCGCTGTGGGTTCATTTTGAGTGAATCAGTAACTAGGACACAGCGTTTTGTTCCCAACATTTTAAATTCACTACAGCTCTGATTCACACCTCTGACTGGCTTCTTCTTCATAGCATTGATGACCGAGACTTATAGGTATTGCAGTATTTAGAGTTGTGAGAGTCCCTTGTCCCGTATATTACATTGAGGATCATGAAAAGAAATTTTTTTTTAAAATGGGAATTCAGAGTGGGGAAATTTTTTCTCCAGAACCTCCCACATTGCAACTCTATTCAGTTGCCAAACATGGCACCCTCTAGACCCGCCCCTGCTGTAAAGAGGCTGTGTTGTGTGTCCTGTTATTGACCTTGTTGTCAAAGGCCATTTAGAGCTAATGGCTCTAAATGGCCCCGTCTGACCCATTAAACACTGACTGTTTCCAAGCAAACAAACAAAAAAGCCCCCCTCTGCTGACGCCAGGTAAAGCATGGAGGAGGAGTCTGTCTCACCTGCGCTGCATGGGTCAAACCCTCCGCATAGCTTCCCACCGGAGCAGAACCCGCCTCTCAGCCTCCAGCTGAAACCCAACACCTGTGACATCATGCACGTAGACATTGGCTGCTGGCTGACTGGCTGACTGACTGGCTGGCTGGCCGGCCCTGTTCACAGCGCTGCAGGCTGTTCACTGCTTTTCACTCCCAGGAGAGATCAGCAGCTCTGACACGCGCTACCCTTCGAACGGAGCTGATCTGTGTTCAGATCAATCACGCTGCTGCAGAGCTCTGAAGCCTCTACCTGTGGCTGACCTGAGCGGCTGCACACCTCCCCCAGGCTCAGCGCTCTGTCGGCTTGCAGGGGAATTGCTCAGTTATACCTCTGAGGAACAGCACTAATTCTCAGGATACTTTTGTTTTTCTCCATGGAGCTTGACAGGTAAGCACTTGCCTTTCAGCAACTTGTGAAGTTTTCATGCTGAACGTGGCCACCTGATCATGTGCCTTCTGAGACAGTTTTTTTTATAACTTTGTGGCTCTGAAGTATCAATTTAAGGCCTCTCTGAATATCATGATGTCAAAGGTTTAATTGTAGGATTCATGGATTGCACTGAACAACTAAAGTGAGTTATTGGCTACAGATGCGGGTCTGTGCACTCACACACACACACACACATGCACACTCACACAAATAGCAAGCTAAGGAGACAGAGAGAAAAGAATAGACAAACAAGACAAAGTGCAACCGAAGACTTCAATTTGCCTGCAGGAGTGAAATTTTGAGCGTTCTACTTGCTGTCCGTTTTCGATGCTTTTAACCTCCTGCACCTCTAACCCAGCCTCCACTTTGAGAGTTCAACTGAAACAGATATTTAAAGTTATAAAATTCATCTTATTTGTTGAGACATTTTTCTAAATAAGTGCTTCAGAGAAAATTGACAAATCCACAAATGCTTAAGATCCACATTACATGAAGCCTGTAAGAATCAAGATGATGAAGTAATACGGAACTCTACAAGTTACACAAGTTCATAAAACTAACTTTACAAAGTGTGAAAAGAAAATGGAAAAATTTAAACTTATAGCAAAGTTACTACAGTCTGTACAATGTCAGAGAAGAGTGAAACATGTCCATCAGACTTTCCCAGATTCCAAGGTGGCGTCTTCTAATGTCTTGTTTATATTATATTATATTATAGATGTATTATTACTGATGCATTGATTAACTAGGAACTGCAGCTGTCAAATCAAGTAGTAGTGGAGTGCAAGTATGGTACCTCAAAACTGGACGTGAGTACAGTACTTGAGTTAATGTATGTTCTCGGCCAGTGTTACTTTCCATCACTACAAGTCTTTTGTATGTTTACAGTACAATTTGGTTGGTTTGGTTTAGTTTTTTTTTTATAACTGAGAAAAATTGAAGTTTGAAGCCAAATAGGGTTTCCTAGGAGAAACTGTGCTCTTTAACAGAGTTTTACAGACGTTTTAGAATATGTTATTTTTTTTTTTTCAAACTGAATGGAAGAAATTCAAATGAAAGAAATAAATTGAATCTTAGCTACCAATTTGTACAGAAATCTGCACTAAAAACAGCTGTAATATTTTGAAACTCACGCATGGACATTGCAGTTCTGATTATAGTTTACGTATTCAGTTAAACAAACAGAAGAAGAAGTTAGAAGTAGGCCAACAGCGCCGTACGGGTCAGCTTCCCTGGAGTGATGTGTTCTGGTCACAAATCACTGAACAACTTGTCTGAAGTCATAGGCGTAACTTTGAGTTCAACCTTTTTTGGGTGGGGGAGGGGGGAATGGGTTGAGATCGTAGGGGGTTGAGAGCTCCACCTTTGAGCAAAATAGAAATTTTGAGCACATCAAACACTTAATTTTCTGCATTGTGGTGAATTTTTGCCTTTTCTGCATCAAGTTATGGTGCAAATGTGTGTGTGTGTGTGGGGGGGTTGTAACCCCCACATCCCACCTGTAAATTACGCCTATGTCTGAAGTTGTTGAGCAGAGAGCTGGCCGGTCTTTGGGGAGTGCTAACATTTCAGGCAGCTGGGCTTATGTCTTTCAACCACGCTATCATCAGCAGCTAATCCCCCAATCCTCTGCAGCCGCTAAATTGTTAGTTTAGAGAAGCCACCATTTTATCAAACGTGGCTGTCCAACATGTCACTACATCTCATTTCACCATGTGTCCTTTCGTATCAAAGGAATTTACCTGCTCCAAAATACTGGTTACTGTTAATAATTAACATGAGGCAATACTTGTATTGTAAATATCACAAGAGTTTGATGTCATGTGATGGACATGGATATTTTTTTCAATTGTTTCCCCCCTAAATAACTTTATAATGATTTGTATTTGTGGTGCTCTAGTAAATCCTAACACCAAACATAAATCCAGCTGTGTTGACTTGACTTGTTACTTCTGCAAGGCTTTGTTATTATAATTGCTATTGTTGTGATAGATAGATATATATTTATTGTCCCATGAGGGAGATTTGTCTTCACAGTCTGTTTCATGCACATGGCAAAAATACAGGGACAAATACATCAACAGATAACATAAGTACAGGTATATAGACACGTAGAAACAACCACATTTACAACAACGACACCGGTACTTTACAAAGAAGCGACAATGTAACATTACCACAATGATGTGAAGTTAAAATTCTGAGTATATGAATATAAATAAATAAATATTCTAATGGGGACACACTTTTAAAAAACACATCATCTTCTCACGTTTTCACTCTCTAACCATACTAAACTGGTACCCAGGAACGTGATAACAATAGTCTTAAGACCCGAACATATGCCTATTTTCTGGCTCAAAAACATTTGAGCTTTTTCCTTCTTAGTTAACTTTTTTTGCTTCTTTTCTTTTTAATAATAATAATAATTTGTCAAATGTGTGACTAAATGTGGGAAAGAAGACACATTTCCCATCATGTGTATCATAGTATATCTTGTCTGAATGATTTTGCTGTGGACAGAATGATACTTCCCTGTACCCTGTACCTGTTGTAAGAAGTTGACCAACAGACCCTATTCCTTTCCAGATTAGTGGTTCTGATGCAGCTTTAATTTCTTATTATTTTGGTAGTTCAGGTCAAAGTAAAAATTGGAATGGTAAACGTTTGGAATATTATGTTAAGGAGACCGCATGCTCCAACCGAGTTTGGGCTGTTTTGGTAGTTATCGCTATAATAGCTTGCAGGCGCTGGGAAGGGTTCTTTTAACATTTCAACACTTGTGTACTCTGGTACTATACTGCAGTCTCTAACTGGAGTGATGCTGCGCGCTGTCAAGCCACAATTACGCATGGCAGATCCGCTGGTTACATTTTGTGCAACAAGCCTCAGAATGTTGTAAAATAACCACAGACCCTCCGTGCTTATTTGCACATCAAACATGTCTTTTAAATTTATTATTCTACACAGTTTCTTATGCACATCAACAGGCGTGTTGACACCTGAAAGAAAACAAAAACATATAGTTGTTCCCCCTTATTCCAGTGCCAGTAGCCCTCAGAGGTAGTGCTTTAAAGAAACAAAGAGAAAGCATGGGACATGAGCGTGTAGAGGGGTGGAACTTCCCTCTCCCACTAGGTTTATGCGGGCCAGCATTAGCTGTTGGAATAGGTCCTCACCTCATCACTGCTTTCCATACCAATCACATGCTGCTTTTGACCCACAGCATTGGGAGCTTACTCTTCCGTCACTCGCGCCCCCCCCCCCCACGCTCTGCCGCCACATAATGGAATCTGAGAGAGGTCTTTGCTTGCGGCAGGTTAATTGCCTCTGAGATTCCTGCACTAATGGAGCTAATCCCGCCATTGTGTAGTTTGCACTACAGATTTGAGCTTGTTTGCCAGGTTATTGTGCGAGGTCGCATGTATTAATTGATTAGCACTCAGGCTCTGTGTGTTCTTGTCTTTCTAATGAATACTTCAAGGAGCTCAGGGAACTGTCGGGTTCTCTCTAAAACACAAAACATTTACTGAAGACGAAACACAGGGAAAATATATGCTTACACACTTCCAATCTGATGTCTGATGTCTATTTGAAACCTTCCTTACCACAGCTGGATGGAGATCAAACTGAGGTTGCCATCAAAAATGGTAATTTAGTTGCCTTATGAAGGGAGCATTGCACTGTACTCCTTCGCTCTTTGATGTAGGAATTCAAAGTCCCCTCCGTCTTCCACAAGCTTCAAAAGCAGAGTTTAAAATATGTTCTACCATTTTATTTTCCCTGCTTCAGTTATTTAGCGTGACATGTATAACTGGGGTCTGTGTGGAACTTAATCCCTCCGACGTCTTGCTCTTTGTGGATTGACATTGCAAAATTTGAAACTGAATTTTTTTAGGTTTTTTTTTTTATTGTCTTGTCCTTATATTCTCACAATTAACCCTGTGAAAACAGCGTTTTTGCTCTTGTCACATTATTACTCACTTTGGGCTAATTTTTCACTCTATCTGCAATTCTTGCATCTCAAATTCAGAAGCAGGAATAGCTCCTAAATGTCTAGCTCCTAAACAGAAAGGAACATTAAGTAAGACAATTCATTATTTTTAAATAGAAAAACAGTTGAATCAGATAATACAACATTTCCCTAAGGGAACACATGTATATACAATACACAAAAAAAAAATATTTTGGCTGCACATCATTCACACAAAGAATTAGTGAAATTTTTATAAATTTAACACCAGTGGTGAAATGTTACTAAGTAACTTTTGGAGTAGTCTCGCTTTGCCAGACCCTCCTCCAAAGCTCGCTGGAGGAGGGTCTGGCTACTCCACGTAGCATTCGGGGATGGGAGGAAAACGTGCTCTGGTTTATTGGCATTTCTTTAAACCAATCACAATCATCATGGGCGGTGCTTAGCACCGGAGAAAAGCCGCAGTGCCGCTGCAAAATAGGCTCGGCAAGGAACTTGTTTTGATGGAACATGTGTATGTTTAAAAGTTGTTTTAGTCTTTCAACAGAAAACTCAGATTGGACAGATAGTCTAGCTAGCTGTCTGGATTTACCCTGCAGAGATCTGAGGAGCAGTTAACCATAGTCCTCAGAAATCCACCAGAGTTTAAAATGCCAACACAAAGTTTTGCTAGCTTTTCAACATTACCAACCAGGGGTGGTGATAAATCACAGGTTTTATCACAATACAATATTATATTGATTATTTGGACAACGATAGGATATTTGCTGATATCTTAAAGCAACGCTAAATAACTTTTCCGGCTTCGGTCCCCCTACAGGTTGGAAGCGAAATTGTCCATTACATTACATTGTCCAGTTCATTCGAACTACAGATCCGCTACCCCATCTGGCAAACTTGCATAATGTAATGTAATGGACAATTCCGCTTCCAACCTGTAGGGGGGGGAGAGGGGGCAAAGCGGGAAAAGTTCTTAAGTGTTGCTTTAAAATCTGTCATGGTACGATTTCGATTCAATTTCATTCAGGAACCTGTGACCGAGACGATATCATATGCCAATTTAACAGTTACATTTATATCAACTCTAAAAAGAAACTAAAGATGATTTATCAGTTTTGTAACTGAGCTCTTCCAGGCATTTAAATAAAAAAACAAACTATTATTTTTAATTAAAAAGGAATAAATATAAAGTGGGAATCTAAAATAAAGGGGAATCTTAAAGACGATATGTATCGATATTTTCACTTTGCATCGATAATATTGGATCGTGGATTTTTGAATCGATATATCGATCCAGACCGATGTATCGTTACACGCCTATTACCAACCCTGTCTTTAACTGTTAGCTACAGGAAGCGATTTATAGCTGTTCATAAAAAAAAAGAATTGTTAACATTCCTTTGAAAGAATCTTTTGCTACGAAGCAGTCAGTGATATGCTGCCTTTAGGGGCCATTTAGAGGCTCCCTACATTGTCAAGGCAACTGCTCATCAAAGTGCCTCTCTGATTCAGCAGCTGCAAAGAAAATCCATCCAGGGATTGTTCTGGGTTTTGCAAAGCCTATCTGATTCATAATGTATGTCAGCCTTTTTTCAAAGATCTGCTGAAGCCTTGTCATCTTTAGCGTTATGTCAGTCAACTCTGATGAAAACCATTTCTTTTACAAGACTTCTGTACGTCGTAGCACAAATTGGATTTCTGCACACATTTGTTGTTCAGTCAAACACCAATTAGCAGCTACTGGCTCTGGTGCCACACCAACATTAAGCAACCAGTGCTGGGTCACACCACAGTTACAGCAAGATGTTGTGGCTAGTTTTGTTCATGGAAAAATGCATTTGGCATTTCTGTTGCCATTGCATTCATTTCGGACTCTCCAGTTCTGTTCCCTCAAAGGTCATTACTTTTACTTTATATACTAGGCGGTGTAGTTGCCTAACCTTAACCACACCTCTCCATAGTGTATTTGCCACAACCACTATATTTCCCTAACATCAGCCATACTGTAATAGCAGTATGGCTGATTTCCCTAGGGCTGGGGTGATATACTTTTGATTTGATTCTTTACGATACATGGGTGTCGATTGGATTTGTATTGCCATTTTAATTTATTGCGCTTCTAGATGTATTGTGATTCCATAGTATTGAGTATTGTAATTTTCTTCTTTAAGAAATTCAAAAGTTGAATAATACACTGCTAGAGATAATATATCGTGAGACATTTCTAAAAACGAATTGTTTTCTACAAATAATGCACATCACATGTCAGTCTGGCATTTATTCTGTTCTGCTTGAAACAGATGTAAGAGCCATTTTCATTTGTTTTGGGTGTAGGACCAAATTGTCCACTGGTGTCACTAGTGTGCTTCTGAGTGATGTCTATTTAGGTAGGAACCTTTCAACAGGTAACAGGGGGGTGCTGTTAATCGGAGGAGCACAAATAGTTTTTGACCGCATCAAATCGCTACACACCGCAACGCTCATGTGGATGTGTAAATGTTTGTTGATGGAGCTTAATGGACACATGGATTCTTGCACGTTCATTCAAATAACTTTGTGATCAATAAATGTCCATCAACGCAACTATAACTATTGGAGTCAGTGATTTCAACCGTAGGCTACGGAGCGGTGTAAGGTAGAAGAGAGATCGTCAGTTAGTTTACTAGCCATAGACTGTTAGTTTCAAGTCTGTATAGCAGCCCCTCAGTGGCTTTAAGTTTTTAGGCTTAGCCATTATAACGTATATGATGTAGTTGCCGTCGGCAGTAACGTATAAACAGAAAATATCCAGGTGAATTATTGGTGAAAATAAATACGTAAGAAATATTAAATCTGGGGAAAAAATCGTCCCAAAAAAAATCACGATCCATACGATTTTCGATTCGAGGTTGTTGGTAGTCAAGGCGCTTAGTGAACGGCATGCTATTACGCTGACGGTTTCGGTGTTTTTAGCTGATAATAAAAAGCTAAAAATCCCCAATCTGCCAGGCTAAAGCAGGCAACCTAGGGTAAACTCCAGAGCCATGCACAGATATTGTAGAAAGGAAGAATTAGGGCTGGGCAATATTTCAATATTATATCGATATCGTGATATGAGACTAGATATCGTCTTAGATTTTGAAGAATTGTAATATCGTTACATGGTAAGTTTAGTCTTTTCCAGGTTTTAAAGGCTGCATTACAGTAAAGTGTTGTGATTTTCTGAACTTACCAGACTGTTGTAACTGTTCTATTACTTGCCTTTACCAATTTAGACATTATATCCACATTACTGATGATTATTTATCTAAAATCTAAATGTGGAATATTTTGTGAAAGCACCAATTGTCAACCTTACAATATCGTTGCGGTATCGATAGAGGTATTTGGTCAAAAATATCGTGATATTTGATTTTCTCCATATCGCCCAGCCCTAGGAAGAATTTTCAAAGACAGTGAAGCATTGAATAGAATCCGGGGTTTTGCAAAATCGTCCAGTGTGTAGTTCTTCCGTTATACTATAAATGCTGATGTGACCAAGCCTTAAGAGCATAAATGATAAATGAAACAAAGTTCTTTTTAAAGCCCTCCATCGCCACACAAGACAGTAACTACGTTTACATGCAAATAATATTACGCATTTTTGCACTTATTTAAAAAGAGACAATATTCCGACTAAGTTGTTCACATGGCTAATTAAAGTTAATAGTCCACTAATATTCCCGTTTACATGCAGCCGTGCAAAACAGGACTTTAAGTTTGCCACCGGTGGAGGACTGGTTCGACCATGTGAACACAGCCTCCCTCTTTCATTCCTTCAATCAGCTTCTTGAAAAGGTCGGCGTTGCAGTGTTTGGGCATAGCCAAAAACTTGTTGATATCCAATCTTCCACAACGTTTAAAAGTTGCTGTTTGTTTTCTTGTTTTCATGCATCTCTACCGCAGCCGGACTCAATTGAATCGTTGGCTCGTTGGTTTGTGTACAACAACCGTAGCATCGAACAGAGCTGACCGTAAGCCAAAAACTGGCCGTAAACTGTTGAAAACTGCAGTAACAACCCCGTTTGAGACGCATATTCCGAATGCGCTGTATACATATCCAAAGAATGCCTCTAAAACCAGAATCATTTCAGCATATCCCACATATATCCAATATCCAAATGAAACATGCTGTTTACGTGACCTGAGGCTACATTTACATTGTTACATTTTGGTTTAAAAAGGAATATCTTTTGCTACGTTTCCCCCTCTCATTCCCCCTGCTCTGGTGTTTCCGAGCCCCTAAACCGGAGACATTCAGAAAAACTTCTGACACGTTTTGGTTTGGAATCTGCAGAGTTGTGTTGCAGTCTCAACGGCCGCAAACGGAGACCTTTGGCAACGCCGACACTGAAGCCAACGTTTCACCCTCTGATTGGGTCATGGCGTCTCGTTCTCTGAGACTAACGTTACCATGGCAACTACCAGCAACGGGCGGAGTATACATGTAGCCTCCCGTTTATGCCCAGTATACGAGAATGTTGATGAGATATGAGGTTTGGGCGTATTAGTTTAAATGCAGATTAGTTCTTCTACTGGAGCTAAAAACACTTTTGGCTCAAGCAATGTAAATGTAGCCTTAATCAATTTCGGAATATTGCCATATTCGGAATAATAGTGGAATATTAGTGTGCATGTAAATATACTCAGTGCAGCATGTGGAGCTCCAGAGCAGCTTTATAACACCGCCCGTGTGTAAAGTTTTCAGCAAAGGATGAGTGGCGACACACCCGCTGAATGCAGTGTGTGTGTGTGTGTGGGGGGGGGGGGCTGTTATGACAGGAGTTATGCTGTAAGACAACCGCTCTTTGCCTTCATTTCACTGTGCCAGGCTGAATGGGACAATACAATGGAGAGCAGGGGGGGGCTGGGATTCTTTAAATATGTGTCATCATTCATACATGAAGGGGGGTATTTATCATCAGATTGAGCTGAAGGGCCGCCCTCCTCTCAGCCAGCCTGTCTGTCTACAGATACATTAGTATGCTGATAGCTGATGCAGAGGGAAATGATAAGTGACTTGGTGATACTGCAGGCTATGGGCAGGTATTTGTGCCGGCAGGCTTTGCATTATAATTCTGTGAAGCTGGATTTATATTTTTTTTCATAATTTGAACCGGTGGTTTTAGGTTTGGATTTCGATTAGATAGATAATTAGAATAGATAGCTACAGTTTGTAAATTGTGATCAGTCATGTCGTCATGAATAAACAGAGGATGTTCCTTGCTTTTTCTATTTTGTGTATTTGTATAAAAGACCATCTAGGCTATACATTCTGTGGTATGTGGCATCGGTCTGTGTTTGTAAGTGATATTATATTATAATATTTTGTGTGAACCTATTAAAATGTACGGAAGAGGATTAGGGCCACATGTGAAAAAAACGTATTGGATTTTGAGTTTAAAGTCAGAATTCTGAAATTAAAGTCAGAATTCAAAAACAAGTTAATGCTATTTTGCAGAGGCACCACTGCTCTATCCGGCGTTTAACGCCACCCAAGTCGATTGTGATTGGTGTAAAGAAATGACAATAAAGCAGAGCATGTTTTTCTCCCACCCCAGGATGCTGTGTGGACTAGCCAGACCTTCCTGTGCAGCGCTGTGGAGGAAGGTCTGGCAATGCGACACTGGGTCACACTTCTGTCCCTATAGTGAAGGCGTGAGGGAATGTGACTCTCTGTCCATGCAGCTTGGAGCCATGACGGATCAGCAGCGTTCGTATTTAACAGTGTTTATGAAGGCAGTCAGTTAGCAGCTGTTGAGTCAGGAAGTGTCTCCTTAAAAAAGCTTTGTCTGTGGCCTTTGCTATGGTGAAAGCATTGACTGGAACACAATGTGGCGACGTGTGAGGAGACAACTTGTTGATAGAGTACGTTACATACATTGGAATGTAACAAAGAGCGTTTTGCAGCCAGAGAGCCTGTCATTAAGATTTCAGATAATTTAGACATCTACAGCAAATAGAGACAACAAATAGACTTTTTAACCCCCATCCATTAATGGTTGCTTACTGACTTGTAATGTGCTATAATATACGTTATTGTTGCTGTCTAATTGCACCATAATTATAGAAAATAGAGAGTAATTTAAGACCAAATATAATTAGCAGTTTTTCTGCCAGAGGAACATTTTGATTTTACCCTTTCTAACAGTAATACCAACCTATCCTGGTGTCAGTAAAAAGGCTTTTTTTATTTTATTTCATTTTTGCTGCTATAAACAATGATCCCATTTATTGTTTTGGAGAAATTGTTGTTTAAATGCAGTAATGCTGATTGCTTCAGCATTTTTTGTAAATGTTCTGTCTAATAGCAGGACCTAAACCTGTAAATATTGGATGCAGCTCTTTCAATAACCTCATAGCACATGGTCACATAATCACTTCAACTATTTTATTTCTTTTTGCAGATACTGAGATACATGTAATATTTCTTCAAGAGTACTTCACACTTCTCATGGTTCTTGAGTTTTATTGGCTCAGAGCTAAAAAGATTTTGTTTTCTTTCTTTGGTTATAGCTGTGTTTCTTGTAGCCATGGATACGTAGAGCACTGTAACATGTAGTATAATTGCTGCATTTGGTCATTGCAACTAAAATATTTGGCTCCAAGTCAGGACATTTTAAGGCTCATTATTCAATACAAAACAGAATCATTGTTTGTCCCCTAGTCTATGTCCACACAGTTCTCTATACCAGGCCCGTATTAAGACAACGTGGTGCCCCTGGACACTATACCTCAAAGGTCCCCCAACCCCCCCGTCCACCACCCCCTTTACTTGTGCTGTCCTCCTGGCAAAAATATCAAACATAATCAAGGGGATTTCTCAAATGTAATTTACTAACTTGTCCAACTACATACATGTAGGCCTATGAGCAGTGAGCACTATATTCAAATGTCACAATTCAAAATGTCGAATTCAAAAAGCACAGCACTCAATTCAAAATGTCAAAATCAATACACATCAGTACATCAGCCCAGCAGACAAGCCAAAAACATTAACAAAAAACAAAGCATTTTCATTATGCAAAGAGAAACCAACACTTGCTTTCCCCCTGCCAAAAATATCAGACATAATCAAGGGGATTTCTCAAATGTAATTTACTAACTTATCCACCTACATACATGTAGGCATATGATCAGTGAGCATTATATTCAAATGTCTCAATTCAAAATCTCTATCAATTCAAAAAGTCAAAATCAATACTATGTATTGCAGCATTGTGGGTAGATCAAATATGTATTTTTCCGACTTTATTTCACGGGCCCTGAAAGCAACTCCTCTGGTCAAACACTTTCCAAAGCCTCAAGGGAAAGGTACAACTGCTTTAGCATCACAGCTAACGACAATAAAAGGACCTAAGATGAATAAGATATGGACAAAAGACTATCAATATTAGATCTAAGAATATGGATTTATTGCACAAAGTCCTCTGAAAGAAATACGAGTTCTAGGAAAAGAAGCGCAGACTGTGGACCGATCTTTCACACTTCTCTGCATACTGAATAAACTCATGAAGCGCCGTGCTGGCCGTGCTATGGAACGTTGGGCGCAACCAAGTGTCACCCAGAGGTGGGGGGGGGGGTTGTGTGAAAAATGTTTTTCTTTGCTTGCCAATTACATTAAATCAAGAAAGCAAACCACTTATCATTTTTTTATAACAGTCAATATTTTACATTCATCATTATGATAATTATTATTATTTTTTTTTTTGGGGGGGGGGGGGGGGGGGTTAAACTGGCCACTTTTGATTATTGTTAACCCCCTCCTCCCCATCCCCTAAATGATACATTTGTGCGTACCTGTGGACCAACTCAACTCGACAGATTGGTGAGGGGAGTGATAGTGGTCATGTAATATTGATTTATTTATAATGTATTATTAGTATTATTATTATTGTGAATTTAGTGTTCATAAACGAGTATTGTATGGTCTTTCAACAATTTCAAGTGAATAATATAACCATTTATGGAAAATATTGTTAAAGCTTGTGTCATGTGGTGCCCCCCCACTGGTTGTGAATGGTTGGTGCCCCTGGGCACCGGCCCAAGTGCCCTTATGGATAATCCAGGCCTGTCTATACAGAGGCATACTTAAAGCGTAACTCGCCAAAATGCAACCTAGGGTCTTTTTGTGAATGTACCCGAGTCAAACTTTCGTTTAAAATCATATTTAGGACGGAATCGCCACTTTTAAGATTTACTGTATTTTTGTTTATCGGTCAAATGGCCTTTTGAATGGGAGTGCTAGGGGCACTTTTATGCTAGCCTCAAAATAGCTATTTTTAAAACACTAAGAAGGTTCGACACAACATGAAACTTTGCTTGAGGTATCGCCAGGGGCTCTACACCTTAACGAAAGCATTGACAACATTGTTTGTGTACCCAGAGTTTACTAAAAAGAAAGGCTTTGAGCAACATACGTTAGCAGTTGTTTACGCTATCCGCCATTTTCCCAGTCAAAAATAGGCGATCTCTGAATACGAATGAACGGACTCCATAGGAGGAAATGTCATTCTTATATGAGGCTCCTTTTTCAACTACAAGGTCAATATTGTGTTTCACTAACGACAAAACAACAAATTATCCGTGTATTTATATGGAACTAAGCTTTTGGAGCTTTCCATCTTTACTCTCCTCCCTCGACTATTTTTGACTGGCTCGATAGACGGCGACCGGAAGAACAACAGCTACAGTGAGTTGCTCAAAACCCTTTCTTTTTAGTAAACAAAAAGTAAGGTGTAGAGACCCTGGTCATACGTCGAGCAAAGTCTCATGTTGTGTCGAGCCTTCTTAGTGTTTTAAAAATAGCTACTTTGAGGCTAGCATAAAAGTGCCCGTAGCACTCCCATTCAAAAGGCCATTTGACCGAAAAACGAAAATATGGTACATCTTAAAAGTGGCGTTTCCATCCTAAATATGCTTTTAAACGAAAGTTTGACTCGGGTACATTCACAAAAAGACCCTAGGTTGCATTTTGGCGAGAGTTACGCTTTAAGTAAAAAGTACACAAAAAACTACTCAATTACAGTAACGTGAGTAAATGTAATTTGTTACTTTCCACCTCTGGTTGGCTTGGAGAGCTAATGTTCCTGTTGGGCCACAGACTAAAGTACATGACACTACCCAAACTAGCAGTTAGTCCGAGCGGCGGTGACATGTTGCTGTTCCTAACGTTAGATATGGTTTATCAATGACGCTAGCAAAGCAACACAGGACATAATATAAACACAGCAGAGACAACAGATAGGCTGGGCCTCCATGTGTAACTATAGATCTTTAAACTTTACAGTTACGGCTGAAAATGACAACAGAAATAAACAAGTTTGCAAATTTCACATATCTCCGCAATTCAAATAAACTGAAGTTTGTCTACTCGGAAGTTAATTTTGTATTAGCGCAGCATCACGGTGAGATGGTCCACAAACCAAGGTTAGTCACTTAAAGAGGAAGACCCACATCAGACCCAAAGCTGCACATGGGGTCAGAATTTTAAACAACGGCTGTATTGTATATGATGTGTAACACTGATGCTGTGTTTAGGATCCTGGAGACACTGGGCCCTCTTTAACAGCTCAAACTACATACTTCATATTATTTTATCAGCTTCATACTTCACATTTTTTTCTATTTCTATGAGAATTACTTACAGTGTAAACATGATTTAAAACATGTTAACATTTTCATATGCTCTATATCTCTCTAGTTATATCTATAGTTAGTTAGTTTTGTTGTAATTGTGTGACGTTTTAATTTTCATCCTGATCTCACAGCATTCCATGAAATGAACACGGCCCCTTAACTCAAAATCTGTTGCAGTTTCACGGAATCGCAAAAAATTTCGTGATGGGCCCACGGAAGAATTCCGTGAAATGAACACGGCCCCTTAAGTTAAGGAAAAAGTCGTGGGTGGGCTTACGTTTCCATGACACGCGGGACAACAACGGGACGGTTGGGTTTAGGAAAAGAAGAACGGGACGGTTACGGTTCGGTTTAGGAAACGTGACATGTGGGACACGATTCCCGGTCTCCTGGGTAAAAGTCCTATGTTTGACCCATCCACCACCTTGACCAACCTCCCTACACGGATTTCCGGGCTTTCATACTACTTGCTACCGTAGTCACTCCTAATGCTATGTCATCCTCTCATTGACATTACATTGTCTTCCGTGGTGGCCACGCAGAATTCACAGAATTCTATGAGACCTGGCTGTAATTTTCCAGCGTACTTCAGGGCGTGGTAAGAACTCTCAGGTGGAATTCTTCTGCATTTAATATCCACTTTGCTTTGCTAACTTCACTCAAGCTATTGTAGCCGAATGTAACCGAACTCCATAGTGTCTCTTGAGTAACAGGCTCAAATGTCTTTAGTCGACTGGTTATTATGTTTGGATCAGGTGCATTATCCTTTCAATGTTAAAACAGTGGCAGCTAACAAATTAGTCCAAACACTTTAAGCTTAAACTGTAATCACTCTTCTCACACGCAACATAGGCTCACTTTCCTTCTTCCCTTAATACTTATATTACATATATTACAGTGCCCACATGTAACACAAGTGTCAATAAAGCAGTAGTGCAAATGCATCACTGAATGCTGCTGATTGATAATCCACAATACGCCTAGGATTGAAAACTGTTTTCTGATTTTAGCTTAAAAACATTTACTGTATGTGATATGAAACCCATCATTTAATATTGGGATGACTGGCCCTGTAAGGTTCCAGGCCCCACCTCTGTTTCCATATGTTGTTGGTGGCCATGCTACTGTGCAGTGTTACACAAAAGTTTAGGAATGCAGAGGTTTTGGGTTGACAGCACACTGGCCCTCAAGGAAATTGGGCTGTTCTGGCAATAATTGGCTGAGAGATGGCTTTTAGAAGGGCATCAATTATTCACCCAAGCCATCTCATTCCATCCTCGAGATACGAAGGAAATTGACTCATGTTGTACTGAAAAAACATAGCTGTGTTTGTTTGTCCAAACTTTTCTCAGCATGACATGTTCTTACTTGGTTGCACTTTGATAGGGACCATCTCACACTGAGTCATGAGACCCAAATGTGTCTCTATGACCCAATGCTAATTTTGTCAACTATGATTAAAATGTATTACAATTAACGTCCTGACTCTGCCAGCTAACTACCAGATTCATAAAGTTGAATTGCAACCATGAATATAACAAAAAAAGCATGATATGCAGTTCAAATATGCATGACACGCATTTATAAAAAGCTAAGCGAATGTTAACAGTACATTATCACGTTAGCTAATAACATTAACTTTACTTTCAGTTACCTCATTTAGCTTTCATGTGGAATGACAACAGGATTGATGTTTTCTGTTAACCGGTGACGGCCAAATGAAGCCTCATGAAGCTTCATGAACCATTTTATCGATTTTCTGAGCCCACTAGATGGCGCCCTTGGTTTAAAGTAAAAGACTCAAGGAATGGCAATTCAGTGTGCTCTTAACTCTTTGTTGAACAGAGAGCGCCATCTGGTGGGCTCAGAGAATAAAGAAAATGCTTTACGAAGCTTTATGAGGCTTCATTTGGCTGTCACTACTGTTACCCATCAAAATTGTCAACAAATGAAAACTAATCAATAATGTGAAAGATCGATGAACACAAACTATATACTCTTTTAATGCAAAACAGTGAACAAATCTCAAAATATGCAAGTATATGTATAACAGGTAAGCTAATGGTAAAATAACACTGTTAATGTCGCTTTGGCTATTTTATATCTGTGCCTAGGCAGGAAATAGCTCAGTATTAATGTAGGTTGTCTTCTAATTGTTTGCTGTTTTTTTCTAAAACCAGCCTAAACTGAACAATTATCAAATGACTAAAATGTGTCCAAAAGTTTTTTTCCAAAGACAAGTAAAATGCCAAACTCAACACTGCTGGTCCAATGGGCCTGTGTGCATGTGCTGTGTTGGGTACTTGTGCGTTCTAATACTTAATCAATATTTGAGTGCAACAGGAATGAGGTCCTTGCAGATTTAGAGAAGATTGTCACTACCCGATGTGAGTCGAGTGTAGATGTGAGTTGCGTATGCGTAAGGCATCACATTTTCACGGCATGATCTCTGATGTCAGTTCTAGATTAGAGGCTGAAGTAGCCTACAAGAACATTCTAACGAGAGACTTCTGTAATGTCAATACAATAAAAATGGACCTACATAACGAAGTTTGTTCACTGCTGGCTACAAGTTAGCAATCAAACAATCATAGATAGCTAAAACGTTTGCCGGATCCGGATCCCTTGGCGTTATGCTGTAAACCGTTTAAATCTGAGCATGCGCAACTCACATCTGCACTGGACTCACATTGGGTAGTGACAAAGAGGCTGTTTCATTAGTGTAGCCGAAAATGAGTAATATTGTTAGATACATGGCTATAACTTATTACGAAATCATCATGCATGTTTAATATAAATCTGTGTTGATCCCATTGCTGCATAATCACAGTAAAAACACTAATTTTTTTTCTAGAATTGATTAGGGCGTTCATATCAGACATGGTGGATTAATGGTTTGATTGGTGATTGATGAGTGCATCCTTCATCTCACTGCATTGATGTATCAAAGCTCTCTGAAGGTTGCTTCTTATCTATTTGCTGTGGCTGCCAGCCAGTCGTTCTTCCTGCCAGCTGTCTGGGCCATCAGTCAGTGAATAACCCCGTCGACAAATAGCCTGGATAGTATCTTTCAGTGTCCACAGAGTGATGAGAGGGACTAATCAGTGTCTGCAGAGGAGCATCGTGGGCCTGCAGGGAGAGCCATGACAGGAGATAGGCTAGGTATCGACTGTAGGCTCATCTCCCTTCTCACATCACGTATCATTTAACAGCTCACAGTGGCTGCACTCTTATTTAGTGTAAATCACTGCAGCGGGTTCCAATGACCACACCGATGCTTTGCTCTCTCTCTCCGGCTTGTTGGCATTTCAGATGTATTGTCTAATGCAGATTAGCATCTGAGCGCGCTTTCACACCTTTAGTTGCAGTTTTCTTTGCAAAATTCCAATTGTTGCATTGTTCATTCAGTTCGGTAAGCAATCACATTGCACTTTGTCAAATGCCCCAAACATTGTAAACAAATGCTAGACGGTCGAAATGGTCGCTGGTCTATTGGCCAGAATATCCGAGTGAAACTCGCCGACACTTTTGGTCTCAGAAATAATTTATGCAGTCTTGGGTTTTCTGGTTTTGCTTCAGTGTTTTTTTTTTTTTTTTTTTTTTTTAAGGTAAAAGGTACTTTATTGTCACATACACATACATGTAGCGAAATTCATTCTCTGCAATTAACCCATCCCTTAAGGGAGCAGTGGACAGCCATTTACAGCGCCCGGGGACTAACTCCAGATCTTAGCCAGTGCCTTGATCAAAGGCACTGCCTGGAGAACCTAGTACATGTTTTTTGATGGTGGGGGGGAAACCAGAGCACCTGGAGAAAACCAATGCAAACATGGGGAGAACATACAAACTCCACACAGATAGGGGTGGAACGACCTGGATTCAAACCCAGAACCTTCCTTCTTGCTGTGAGGCCACAGTGCTAACCATTGGGCCACCATGCTGCTAATCCTTCAATGAAGGAGAGAGGCGGCCCTGATGAGAGAGAGATGATAATGTGTTGTCGCAAGGACAGCAAGCAATGTATGGTCATAATATGTTATGGATTTGGCGTTTTCCGTAAACTGTGTGTAGGGTTGAAATTGGAGATTAATAAACGCTCTGTTTTTAGTCCACTTCCTGTATTTGAGTCGGATCGCTTTCTCACCTGAAGTGAACCAAACTCTAGTGAACATAGAAGCGAACAGAGACCCCCGATTTTAGGCGCACCAGAGTTCGGTTGTTTGGTCCGCACCAGAGTTTGAATGAGCTTTTACACCGCCACAAATAAACTGGACTATCCAACAAAACGCGGCAGGATTTCGATTAACCCTCACAATTTGTTTTTGCTTTTTCCAACATTTTCAGCGCTTATTTCTACTATAATTTAAAATTATTTAAATTTGTTTTATATCAGAAAATATTGGACGTAGAAATAAGCGCTGAAAATGTGTAGAAGAAAAATTTAAAACGTTGGACAAAGCAAAAACAAATTGTGAAAAAAGGAGTCACAAATGTCAGAAAAAAAAGTGTTTTTTTCAAGGTTGAAACGAAGACAACACAAGGGTTAAATGAGACCAAACTGCTCAGGTGTGAAGGCAACCTTAACCTTCCTTGCTCCCTTATTTATTTGTTTTTAAATTATGGGATTTTACTATTGATGACCAAGTAAAGCCTCATGAAGCTTCATTTTATCTATTTTCTAAGCCCACTAGATGGCACTCTTGGTTTAAAGAAAAAGGCTCAAGGAATGGCAACTCCGTGTGCTTTCAGCACTTGGTTGAACCGAGAGTGCCATCTAGTGGGCTCAGAAGATAAAGAAAATTATTCACAAAGCTTCATGGGGCTTCATTTGGCCATTATTCGATTTCACATCTCTGGAAAGTAATCATGACAGCAGTAATTTCATCTTTGGTCGTGATGATCACCAGTAATCTTTTAGAAATGTGTGTTTTTTAACGCGCATTTGACTAGCCATCACAGTGCATTGTCAGATGACATCGCATTGCTTGCAGCTTAAGTTGAGGACGGTTTTCTATCTTGATTTTATTTCTGCTGATGGAATTGAATGACTTGGATGTGGATTGTTTTCACACAGCGCAGTTCTCAATGTTGTGTTGCAGGGAATAATTGGACACAAATTCAGAGAGCAAGCAGCGAGGCAGGAGAAGTTGAGGATTTAATAAAACAAAACACAAAAATAACCAAGGGAGTCCAGAGAATAGCTGACACAGAGAAAACACGACCGAAACAAACACACACGTACATACAATGATCTGACACAGGACAAGGCGAACACAAAGACTAAATACAGAGGGTAACAAGGTAACAAGAGGCAGGTGACACAAGGGCTGGGAAACAGGTGGAAAACATCAGGCAATCACAGGAGCGGGAAAACACAGGGAGAGGGAGTAAAACTAGACATGACAAGAGAGAAAACCAGACTATCAAAATAAAACAGGAAAACAGGGCAAAAATACAAAACAGAAAAAACAGATTACCAAAATAAAACAAAACACACCAAACCCATAACACTCAAAGAGAAAGAGGATTGTCGAATTTAATGACTCCATTTTTGCCCTGACATTTAAAGTGTCATTTCCTTCTTTTTTTCAACCTGGACCCTATTTTAATATGTTTTTGTGTGTAAGTGACTGATAGGAACAACAGTCTTTGAAATTGGTCTAATATTAAACGTGAACGCTGTAACTGGCAGCCACAGACCGGGCTGCAATGTAACCCTATGTGGCAAATGTGCATCGTCAATTTGCTGTTTTTGCCCCTGACAGTCCCATCAGTCACTTTGGAAAATAGGCTCCAGGTTGAAAAAAAAAAACAAACAAAGTTACCCTTTAATTGTTCTGATATCACCATGTTCATGTGATACCAATAACATGCAGTAGGTTGTGTTGCATATTTCATTGTGGACCTTATTCATACGTCACATGTCATGCTTTGTCCCTTTTATTTACTTCATATAGAGAGTTAATGATTAGCTGATCATTTTGCCGGTGTGTAAGGACACAGCTCAGTGCACTCACAGCTTTCAGCTTTGTTCAGTCCGGCTAGTGGTGTCAGCAGCTCGGTACGAACCCCCACCCCGGACACCTACAGCAGCTCCTCCCCCCTCCATCCTGTCTGAATGACTGCCGCCCTTATCTCTGTGGACTTCGGACTCAAAGTGAGAAAGGGCCAACTAAGACAAAATAAAGGAAAGCTTTTAAGAGTGCACTAAAGCTTTTGGGGATTTAGACGTCAACACAACTGCTGAATACACATCACCAGTGCACAATAAACCCATTCAGCAAGTGCTCTCTCTTCAATCTCTCTTTTTGTCTCTGTGATCGCGTATCTGTGTTCTTCTCTTTTGTTGTTTGTGTCAACTCAATGGATCCGGCTGAGGGATCCAGGCTGAGGTCAATTAGATTGCAAGATTCTAATGTCTGTCCCCAACGCCGTTGAAGCAGATCTGATAACGTTTAAGTTTTAAAGAAACCACTTTCAATCTGCAGTTTTAGGGGATCAGTTACTTCACAGGAACAATTACAGTCAAAGCTAGCCTTAGACGGGTTTAGTTCTAAGTAAGTAAAACAAATATTATGCATTAATATATCTGCTGTTTCATACAGTGTGATACAACTGGAGCTGGATTGTTCCTGTGTTGGCTGGTTTTGGTGACTTTAAAGGTCCTTAACATGCTGCTTTTTTATGCTTTTATATAGGCCTTAGTGGTCCCCTAATACTGTATCTGGAGTCTCTTTTATATAGGCCTTAGTGGTCCCCTAATACTGTATCTGAAGTCTCTTTCCCGAAATTCAGCCTTGGTGCAGAATTACAGCCACTAGAGCCAGTCCCACAATGAGCTTTCCTTAGGATGTGCCATTTCTGTGTCTGTAGCTTTAAATGCTATTGAGGAGGAGAGAGGGGGGCAAGGTGGAGTGAGGGGGTGTGGCCTTGACCAACTGCCATGCTTCACTTGTTTGTAAGCCATGATGTCTCTCTCTTTCTCATGGGCGGGTCAAATTCCTTGGGTGGGCGAAGCAGAGAAAGGGGAGGTAACCTTTCCCCTTATGATGTCATAAAGGGAAGATTCCAGATTGGCCCATCTGAGCTTTCATTTTCTCAAAGGCAGAGTAGGATACCCAGGGCTTGGTTTACACCTATCGCCATTTCTAGCCACTGGGGGACCATAGGCAGGCTGGGGGAACTCATATTAATGTTAAAAAACCTCATAAAGTGACATTTTCATGGCATGGGAACTTTAAAGCTGTTACTTTTTGTTTACTACTAGATAAAATAGTTACATAATGTTGCTTTTAAAAGTGGATAGAAATATACCTTATACCTAACTAACAACATATTCTTACCTTTATTTAGTTGATTAAGAAAATACAGCCTATATATGTAATAAGTAATAATAGTACTGGCAACACCGCCAATGGATTCACAACCAAATACATCATTTTCTGAAACAGTTTTTGAGCTATTTTCATGACTTTTTTTTAATCTTCTGGCTTTGACTGCCAGAGGAGTGGAACAAGCATCCAAAGAGAGAGTTAGGAAGTCCAGGCAACCAGTGAACATGTATTCGCTTTCTCTGTCAACTCACTGTAAGCTTCATTCTGAATTCACCCTAATCTCAACAGTTTCAACCGAGACAATTCACTTGCTGCTCTTCCTTCCTTTCTTTGGTCTTTTCTCTGAGACTGAACACATAATTTCCCCTTCAGAGCTGACTGAATTGAATTAACCCAAATGAAGCCCATTTCTATGATTTGCCACTGATGGTTTTAGCATAATTGCGGAACGAGTACAATAGCAGTCCAACGGCACTTTGTGTAAAGTATTCTGCATCTGCAGCTAATTGCCATTGCTGTCGATAAAAATACAAATCCAAACACTTTGGGTAATTATCTCTTATTCAGAATCAGAGTGGATGGATAGAACAACGCTTCAAACAATGTCTCATCAAGTTAAAAATCTTTTGAAGGAGAACTATTATGCTTTTCAGAATTTTCTGTCATAGCTATAATGTTATGTCAAGTGATGATACATGACCAAAGCATGAAATAATGAGGTAAACGTATGTGAAATAAATCCCTTTGAGCCAAAACCCTCACATGTCACACCGTCCCAAACGCTCCGGTTACATCACTTGTTTTTTCTCAACTCGTGCCGGATTTCTTTACATGGTCATCTACTCCAGGCACGTTACACGTAGTTACATGCTAAGGGTCAGGGAAACCTGTCATCTTGGTTGCAGATGTTGTTAATTTCTCCCCAAAATTCAGATCACATTCCTGCTGGAACATGTCCGGTCATGTAGTTTTTGGTTAAGAAGCCTTTATCTGTGATTTTTCACAGTAGAAAGTGCTGCTATATTCGGTTACAGTCAGTAACAGACGGTACAGACACAGCGAGAGCAGAGCATGGATGCCGAGACCCTGAAACGCTGACCAGTCAGACCAGACTAGGCTTTTTTAATGCCTTCATGGGTGTTCTTTATTGTTTCTGATGCTGCTCCTGTTATTGTTCACTGAATAGTAGGGCTGGGTACCGAATTCAATACTTTTTAGGCAACGATCTAAACTAGCGGGTATCGGCAAAATGCCTCGCCATTTAATACCTATATCAATATATTTGGAACAAAAACACAACTTTCACTCTTAGCTGTCCAACCCGTGTCTTATTACTAAATCAGAGGGAGTCTCAGTGTTTCCTGCTGGAGTTTATGTTAATATGGCATTATGCCATAACTCCCTGGATCAATGACAGTCTCTTAGGTTGTGTCCGAAATTGCACATTCTGCACTACAGACTCAATATGTGTACTACCGTTCAACATACTTTTGTGTAAATAAACAGTTGTGTGGATCTATTCGGACGCACTAAGCTGTAATTTTCAACCTCACTCCCTGAGAGCCTCCTTGCCGTTGGAGACGCGTAACCATGGTAACCCCTGCCGACCCCCGCTCTAGCGGCATCGCCAGATAATACTTAAAATACTGAAAAAGGTGAATAACTAGATAACAGTCGGAGATGACAAAATCACAGATTTTTATATGTAGAAATTAGGGCTGTCAAACGATTAATTTCTTAATCGCGATTAGTCACTGAATTTCAATAATTAATCACGATTAATGGCATGTTTTATTACATGATTAAAATTTTATTATTTTGCATTTCATAACTGTTTTTAAGTCTGTATTACCAATAAAAACATGTCTTACCAGTGTATCTTGATTATGTATCAAATTAATGCAAAGAAAGTTACTTATGAACTTGATTTTTAGATTTATTTGCTCATATCAAATAAAAAATGTGCAACGAGACTGAGGTGACACAATCAATGTCTTCAGAAATATAGCTTGCCTTACTTGCTTTTTAAAAATGTAAAAATAAATGATACAGCAAAAGTGCATGCACAAGATGTCAAGATGGTCTACAGTTAGTTGCCACCCATTTCGCAAGCGCTTTAGTTCATTTTTTTTCGATTTTGTTTCATCCACAGGTCTGTGGTGGCGACTTGCACTCACCAAAATAGTGCTTTGCCTGAGTCCGCTAGCATCAACTAGCTGCACGCTTACGCCGGCTACACACTGGCTGCGTGGCGTGAGTGTGGCATTTCTGTTGCGTGTCATTTGCGTGTTGGTTGCGTGGATTTTTCTATGTCTTTACACACGAGAAACATGTCTGACGTGGCGCTGCTGCTGCTAGCCTTGCCTGCACTCAAGCAGTAGTATACTTCATGTTAAACATAAATATATACTGATTTGATTACAGCAAAGACAACGTCGGCAGTATTGACGGCAAAATAGGCTACAGAATATTTTGTTCTGTATTGACAGGTGAAAATCAATAAATATTTTTTTTTAATTACATTTATATCTGCATTTATGTCAAAACCTAGAGACTTTCAAACAACATGTCATTTAATAATATGTTTTTGTGTCAAAATGACATATAAACAGCTTTTCCGATCTTTTTCACGATTTTCGAACGTTACCATTTCACGAACTGCCATGACACTGGGCTGCTCTGGAGGACGCAACAACGGGGAAATTAAATGCCACACGCCGGCGACAACAACGGGACGGACTGCCACACAGGGATGCGATCCCCAGGCGCAGGGACACGATCAGCGGTCTCTGTGGCACGCAACAATGGGGACATGAAACGCCACAACAACGGGACGGTTGAGGTTAGGAAAAGAAGAACTGGGAAAGGTACCGTTACACGCAGGACACACCGACAACAACGGGACGGTTGAGGTTAGGAAAAGAAGAACTGGGAAAGGTACCGTTACACGCAGGACACGCCGACAACAACGGGACGGTTGAGGTTAGGAAGAGAATTTCACGAACAGCCATGAGACTGGGCTGCGCAGGCAGTGTGTAAGCTCTAACCTGTTAACATGGGAACCGAAATAAAAACGGACACCCCTCGCAGTCAGTGTGTAGCCGGCCTTAGCTCGTCGATGGTAGCCAGTCTTGTATAAAGTACTTGAAAGCAATACTCGAGTAAAAGTACAAGTATCTTACCAGAAAAGGACTTTGGTAGAAGTTAAAGTCACCTATTAGAATATTACTTGAGTAAAAGTCTTAAAGTATCTGATATTTACTGTACCTAAGTATCAAAAGTAATTTTCTGAAAAGAAATATACTAAAGTATTAGAAGTAAAAGTAAAAAAAAAACTTGGATTATGAACTTTATGGCCAAAGATGTGTAACGTTATCTTCATCACCGCTGTCGTCGGGGTGGTCATCGTCTGTTACCATGGCGGCAGAGCCAGCACCAGTTGCTTCCATGATGCTATCAGTCATTATGCTTCCTCCTCTTCTTCTTTAGTTTTGGCCTATTTTTTTTTTGCCGCTTGGCAAGAAACAGGCATTAGGTCACCAACTGGAATGGAGTGTGTATTATTTTGGCAATCTAGGAGCAATGATTTGCCAAACCTGCTTTTTTCCAGTGTAAACAAATTAACAGAGTAACTAAGATACTAAGGGGAAATGTAGTAAAGGTATACATTTTATTTAGGAAGAAGTAAAAAATAAAAAAAAATCTGCTGAAGTACAGTAGTGAAGTATTTGTACTTTGTTACATTACAACACTGATGGTAGCTTAAACTTGAAGTGCTACGGTGTTGTCTTCCCATCCACCATGAATGTGTTGTCCTTCTGAGTCAAAATTGAAAATGAACTTTTTTTGGCACTTTTTCCAATGTTTTTGACACTTCACACACATGTTTTTGTCACTTTTCTCAATGCTTTTTTAAATTCATGGTCATTAAACCTAATTTAAATGACATTATACCCATTATTTGAGTTAAAAAAAACAGAAATTATGCATTGTTTTCACTAATAGTTAAGATCAGGGGATGTTGAGTGAATTGCAGACTGTTTCATGTCAAACTTTAGTCTTGACACTGTTTTGAAAACATAATTTTTTTTTTCAAATGCTATAAAATTGAATAAAACACCCAAAATTCAATAAAAGTAATAATTAATTGCACCTGCGAAGATTGTTATATGGGTTCCATACAACGTACGTCATGCATCCATGTTATTTTTGGGAAATTTGGTGGTAAGAAACCCATATTTCTGATATAACAAACTTTGAAAACGGGTGAAATTTGACCCTAGGACAACACAAGGGTTAAGTAAAACGTGCCATTTAGAACTGTGTTGTTCATCTCCATTGCTGCAGCAGGAGGTTGGAAGTGTCAGTGGCAGCTTGACAACAAGTAAAGGTACCTCAAAGGGTCAAAATGTTAGCAGCCAAAGATTCTAGAGCGTAGTGATTCTTCATAGCAAAGATTATTTGGTAACAACACCAGTGATAGTGTCAAATAAAGAATCTTTGGTGCACGCGATTAACGTCATGAACACAATTATAACATGGTATGCTCTGCCTTTAATCTCATCGCGATTAACGCGTTAATACTGACAGCCCTAGTAGGAATGTAAATGAAAGTGTTTTAACGTCACAGAGCTCCTTGGTTTCTGTCCTTCTGTCCGTTTTGAATGTTGTCGTTACTACCGCATTGCATTGTGGGATACCTTTGCCAGCATAGTGTTCAGTGTTTGCATACTGTAATATTTCACCGGCAATAGTATGCAATTCATGTACTATCGTTTTCATACTAATGATTTCGGACTTAATAAAAAAATCGATCACACTGTTTTAGCTACTAAATAGCGTGTTAGTATGGAATTTTGGATACAACCTTTATTTATGGAATTGTCAAAAACCTGACGGACGGCTAAATGAGATGAGCTGACTGTAGCATTCTACACATCCAGTAATCAATGTATTGGCCCTCGTTGCTCCAAGAATGCACAGCATTCATTGGTTTCTTTTTTACAGCCTAGACATACAGGAGTCTGGAGACTTATAAAGCAGTTAGCACATACAGTACATGTAGATAATGTAGTCACGTTATCTCACACATATACTGTAGTTACCCTCAACCTTTCACACTCTGGAGCTACAGGAGTGCATCTGTGGCTGCTGCACATAACACCCATCTCTCGCTGTTGGTAGTTGGTAGTAACGCTATAATCTTGTGTGTGTACGTAGAAGCTCCAGTAAATGTCATTAAACTGAAGATCACTGCAACTGTCAAACAAGCATAATCATTTGAAAAGGACGCAGGTGCACTTAGAGTGGCTATAATAATAATAATAATAATAATTAAAAAAAAAATGTAATCACATTATCCTCTGTCATTATGTTATGCACAGCTCCAATATTATAATATCAGTTTTTACACAACCCAAAGGTTTGTTGTTGGGACATTACCTTTTACATTTACATTATGGTAGCCTGTTTTACGAGTCTATTTTTGTGCCGGTACAATAATGTACCCATAAACAATGATACAGTATATCATCAAGTTAAATGTGGGGTTTACATGAATACTGAATATCTATGGAACATTCGAAGACATCACCTTGGGCACTGTCAAATTGCGATGGCCATTTCTTTAACTATTTTTGTACATTATATAGACTAAACAATTATTAAATAGCAAAAAAATCATAAACAGATTTATCAACAATATAATCAGTTTAGTTGCAGCCCTACGACTTCTCGTATACGTCTTTATTTAATAGTTAGAATCCTTTGGTTTTGCTATTTTAGTACAGCATGTGTTCCCATAATCCTCACACTGTACAGTGTGTACCCTAACTCAGCGCTCCTGCCAGTGTTCACAATGAATTGTCAGAAATATGAAAGCAATGCTACCTTCCAGGCAGTCATCTCACAACAAATACTTTTGCTAATGGTTGTCTGGAATTTGAAATCACTCAGCAGCAGTGTATTGTCTCTCTGCTATCGTACCATATCACTCTGAATTCTTTGGGATGTCTCAGCCTGTGCCCCACACGTTACTTCCTAAGCCAGACTACTGAGCCGTGAGGCTTTGCTGTTATTGCCTCAGTTCCACAGTAGACCACAGTAAGTTTTCCTCTGGGCCTTTACAGGGAACATGTATGGGGCACTTCTGGTGTCGCACCAATACTGTGACTCTAGCCAAACTGGGCCTACAGTAAAGCTTAGATCGGGCCCAAAAAATCCAGCCTGACCCTACCCGAGCCTGTGCACGTTGTGTCCGAGCCCGGCCCGGCTCGACACATTAACTGTAGCCTAATTATGAGCCCCAGCCCGATTTAACCGTTATAACTGATGTTCTCAATTACAATTCCGAGTTGTTTGAACTACAGAAATCTGTTTACAATTACCTTAATGAATAATGCAACAAGGTTGAAGCATGTAAACTGCGCTGTTGTTTATTCAGAATGAAATGGATCGCAAATGGATCCGAATGAAGAAACGTAAAAAAAAAAACTCGGCCCTAGCTGCTCCCTCAGCCGAATAGTGTGGGTAACAGATCAAGGCAACATAATCAAAGCCCTGGAACCACGGTCTGCATGCCGACGCACTGGTCGACGACGCGCCAGGTATTGGAGAGACCATATCTGCTGATAAAGGACTCGTGAGATATCTGAAACAATCTGGCCTGGTTGCGCAATTATCGAAGACAGTGCTACAGATGGGGGAGACGTGATGTAGCACAGTTTACCTCACACTCAAGTCAGTGCAGGACATACACCCAGAGCTACGGGAGAAGCTGGAGAGACATAGCTTTCTCCCCACCCAATTAGGCTAATAAAGTAATGATTAAAAAAAACACAAATGCTTGATCACGGCCAGCGGGCTCCGGCAGAGAATCTAAACTCTAGCCTACAGGGACGGAAAACAGACAGGTGGCTTCTTTTCAATGATCATGCTCACAGTCTTTGCCAGTGTACTATTACAGTTAAAATCTTTTAAAAAAAGGTAGGAGGGGTTTAAACTTCTCCCTCAAACTTTATTTTTTCATTCTTCACACAAGTATATCTCCAGGGATGCTGGGAGATAAGTGTGGGAGGGTGTGCTTCCTTCTGGGGGAGTCACATCATCCCAACCTCACATCGTTCAGGTGCCGCCGGAAGATCCGTCAGATGTCCCTCTTTTTCGGCTGGACTATAGTAAACTGCTCCTCAGATCTCTGCAGGGTAAATCCAGACAGCTAGCTAGACTATCGGTCCAATCTGAGTTTTCTGTTGCACGACTAAAACAACCTTTGAACGTTTGGTTTAAAGAAATGCCAATAAACCAGAGCACGTTTTTTTCCCATCCCAGAAAACTGTATGGACTAGCCAGACCTTCCTTTGCAGCGCTGTGGAGGAAGGTCTGGCAATGCAAGACTAGTAATCGACTATTCTACCAACTATTGCAGTGATTAATCGAGCAATCGGATGAGAAATATCTCTACTTTATTGAAGACTAATACTAAATACACAAAAGAGAGTTGTTTCCTTTTTAGAAAAAGCTACGTTTTTATTGCTTAAATTGCATGCAGTATTATCCTTCAAAAAACTAAACCCATTAAATGCATTTAAGTATCATACTACAGTCTGGTTTTTAAAGAAAATATTTTCTGAAAGGCTAAAACAACCTAAAACTAAGGCATAGATTCAAATTGCAATACTACTAATAATAATACATCAACCTGCCTTTTACAACTACAAGTTTCAACCTAACTACAGCTCAGGCATTACGTAAGCCTTAACTGTCATGTGTAGGAGGAAAAACGAGAGGACAGATGGGTTTGGAACAAGAGTCTTCTCTGAGTGCTTTTTCAAAGCAAAGATGTAATGATGTACAACTTCTTAAATGTCTGTCTAAATACTGTGTGTGTGTGTGTGTGTGTGTGTGTGTGTGTGTGTATTTTATTTTCTGTGGTCATTTTCTTGAGCAAAACTTAGGGACATCACAACTGACTGATATTGATTGATTAACCTTCAATTTTCTACCTTCTTTCAGTTTTGGACAAGTCCTATTACAGATACAAAACGCTGCAGTGCAGCAATGTCAGAAGTAACCGAGCCAGGATGTAACTCGGATCCCCCCTGATTGGTGATTAAACAGTTTGAGCTGTAGAATGGATGCATTGTGATTTGTGAGACGGGTGAGCACACATGAAAAGGTTTTTGCAGCTGTCTCTACACCACTGTTGGCAGACAATAGTAATGGTATGGAGAAATGCTGTTGATCCAGGAAGACTGTGGAAATCCAGCACTTAGTCACCTCCCTGTCTTCCTGTCAAAGCACACCTAATGACACGTCAAAGATGTTGGAAATTGTCTCCAAACTTTCTCCGAACCCTTTCTAAAAGACTTTCTGTAATTGTTCAACCTGGGTGGGTTTTTAGGCACACTGTGTGGAAATATTCAAAGCTTTCATGAAATGTGTTTGTGGGTGTGTGTGTGTGTGTGTGTGTGTGTGTGTGTGTGTGTGTGTGTGTGTGTTCTGTATTTTCTTTTGAATATATTTCAGCAAAAGTGTTTAGCTGTCACGCAGATTTAACATACCTTATATACTGAAAGGCAGATAAACTGAATATGTATTCGAGCTGTCGGCTGTGTGCATCTGCACGGATGGTGAAGTTGATGGGATTCATATTGTTCTGGATTTCATTTGAGAAAGGAGGGGGATCAGGGGAAAGTACAGCTGGACCACTGCTCTCTCTGTAAATTGCTGGTGTGCTGAGGCAGAAGGCAGTGGTTTGTATCGCTCTGATCCCTGGATTCACAGCGATCTATCTCAGCACATATTTGGCCTTGATGTGCAATCAGTGAAGTTGTAAAGACTGGGCTGGACTTGTTCCAGGTGCTTGCAGTTCAGTAACCACATGGAATCAGTGGAAACCACAAGAAACCTGTTTGGGATAATCCACAACAAGCTACAGCTTATTGTAGGGGTGCTTGTGCAGTGAATTATTTTTGATAACCGCAGGGGTTGGAGTGAATACATCTTTTTATTCCTGCTCAAGTATTGTTAAGTCGTATTTCGGTTGGATTGTTCTGTTGGGGTGTCCCCATGGCCTAGTAGTGCTTATCATGTAAGCACACGATGTCCCGGGTTAGATTTTTGTGTCCTGTCTACCTTTACACTCAATTGTCAAGTAAATGCAAAACGACCAAAAATAAATAAAGACTTTTTTTTTTTTTTATTAAAAAAGTCAGTACATGTGAGACTTTGGCTACATTTGCATTGCTACGTTTTAGTTTCAAAACAAATATCTTTTTCTACGTTTCCCCCTCTCATTCCCCCTGCTCTGGCGTTTCCGAGCCCCTAAACCGTAGACATTTAGAAAAACTTTTGACCCATTTTGGTTTGGAATCTGCGGGATTGTGTTGCAGTCTCAACGGCCGCAAACGGAGACCTTTGGCTTTGGCGCCTGATTGGATCATGACGTCTTGTTCTCTCAGACTAAGCTACTAACGTTAACCATGGCAACTACCAGCAACGGGCGGAGTATACACGCTGCCTCCTGTTGTATGTCCCAATGTAAATGTAGCCTAAACTGCAGTATGAAAGAATCATAAGTACTTTGTGGTGCCTCTGGGTGGGGGCCACTGCCCCTATTGCAACAAGCCTAGGGCCCCCTTATGGCCCTCCTGAAATGCTATGGGGTTTTCTCTCAGGAACCAAGACATAATCCATTTGAAATGTCTCAATAATGCTTGATTGTTCAGGAACCTGTTGGTGTGATTTGTGAAGGAGCCTGTGAAGTAGGTCTGTTGCTTGCTTGTGAGAATTCCCCCATCTTTGTTTGTTTGTACGCTGTGCTGTATAATGAGCAATGGGCTTAAAGTTTCTAGAACACTAGAGGCCTTATAGGCTATTTTTTGTATGCATACCAATACGAGTGTGTAGATAATTCATTTCATACAGGCATTGGTCATTTTTCATCAACATAAACCTTTAGATCCGTCAGTGTTTTCAGTATTCACTGGTCTGTATGTGTCACAGTATAGTCACTCCACTGTAAGAAAATAAACAGAAAATGCATGTAAGTCATGGATCCATGAAAAGTGCATTGCTTCTTTTTGATGCAAATGTGTTGCAATGTGTTGAGAGTGAGAGAGTTTACTTATTGACTGTTTAGGTTTTTTGTAGTTTAGTTTATAGGTTTACACATATACAAATACTACAGAATAATATACTCATAATCAATAAAATATTTGATAAAGAGATGCAAAAGAAAACCTCAGAGGGGCTTAATCTAGCACTCTCCAATGCATAATCCAATTAAAATAGAAAGAAACTAAAACACTGAAAAGAAAAGAAAAGAGAGAGAGAAAAACCCAAACTAAAATTACAAACAATATCAAATCAACAGAATAAATATGAAAGGTAAAATAATATTAGGAGTCACATGGGTTGTTTACAAAGACATTGCACAGACAAAAACAAACCTTTAACAGCTACTTAAATTGGATAGGTGTTAGCTTTGGAAAATCTGATGGTAAAGCATTCCACATCACTGAACCTCTGTAATTTAAACCAAGCTGAAGTTGAACTGTTTGTAGTTTTTTCGAGTGACATGATTATGAAGTTACTAACATTAAGGTCCCTATTTTACTGATATAAGCACACGGCGTGAAGTGCATGGCGCAGGTACGTTTAGGGCATGTCCAAATCCACTTTTACTAGTTTCACGGCGGAAAAGAGGGTCCGTGCGCCGGGTGCATGGTTCAAAAGGGTTGTACTTAGTGTCTTCATTAATTCATAGGTGTGTTTTGGGCATAACATGCAATAAACCAATCAGTGTCATCTCCCATTCCCTTTAAAAGCCAGGCGCATTTGTACCTTGGCGCATTGCTATTATGATGGTGGACTTGCACCGTGTTATTTTTATTTGTAATCTTTTGCATGTTTGTGTGCTGTTGCGCTTCCCTGTGTGTGTGTATGTGTGTGTGTAACAAGCATAGTGTGTGCGCGCTGTGCACGAGGCTAGGCACATTTTACTAACACTCTGTTAAAATAACACTGAAATGCTGCGCTATTGACTTTAGACCAGGTTTTTGTTGGTCAATGGTGCGATCACTTCCCGCTGCCTCAAGATAGCAATACTCCCAGAATGCACATGAACACACCTCCCTGTAAGACCAGCACGCCCATGAGTGCAAAGATGTGCGCATGGGCACTTGCTATTTAAACGACGTTGGAGCTGGACGGGAAATTGACAACTGCGTCGGTCTTAAACTAGCAAAGACACTAGCATCGGGCTTTGCTTAACGCTGCGCCGGGTGCAAGATAGGGCCCTAACAATAGAGTTAATTATAGAATGAAGGAAGTATCTTGCATACAAATAAAGCAATCTGTAGTTGATTGACTTGTAATGTTATGTGGTTGGTTGTATTACTTCACTACGGAACAGATTTACCTGGCCCCTTAAACACTAGCTGGCACCGGCCAGGCCCCTGTGGTTTACATGGGCTGGAAGCGTTACTGCTTTAGTTCATGTTTGGCTCAGGACGATTTAGACTAATAGCAGGAACATGAGAGTGGAGCCAGGTGCTTTCACTTACTACAGGTGCACTTCACTGCTGAGTGCTGCATTATCAAAGATACTGTATTTCTCTGGCTGAAAATGAAAGTTGTAATATGCGCCATAATCTTGCAATGTTCTTGTCTCAAATCAAGTACCTACCTACCGACTTTATTTCAGGTGATGGATTTAGTGCTTTGCTCATTTTGCATGCTGAGTCCGTGTCGCGTATAATTTTTTGAAGTTACAGAAAACTTGATTTAGGATCGCATTTCTTATATATTACAAGTATGTGTAGGGTTGGGCGTCATTTGGATTTTAACAATTCTGATTCCAATTACGATTCTTCCTTCGATTCTAGTTCTTATCCATTCTGATTTTTTGAGGGGTTGAGTTCACATGTTTATTTTACAGATCAGAGAAACGTGTTGTTTTGATTCAACATAAAATAAAGCCACACATTAGATCGCCACTTACTGAGCTCCATGGAAGTACAGTGGCTGCTACGGAAACCAAAACTTGCGCATGTTAAATTTGGAACCAATGATCGTATTTGAAACCAAATTTTCCATTTCCAAGCATTTCTAATAAAAATAAGATTCCATTGGGATCATCATTTTTGAAACAATTCCAAATTGTAAACCAATTCTCAATGCCCAAGCCTAAGTATCACTAGCCTCGTGAGACCGTCCTGATCTCGCCAGCTCCAGTTTTCCACTCGCAGATCAGTCTGGCATCTTGAGATAAAGAAAATTTAGAGCCGTTCACCAAACGACCGACCAATCAGCGTTGGTTTTGAGGCAAGTTTATGTGTGACGCAACGAGAAGCGACTGTTCAGTCTAAACAACATGGCGGCTTCCACAGATGAGATGAGCGTAGCTATCGCGTAAGTTTTATCCAAATTAGAAAGTATTTCTTCATTGAAAGAAGAGCAAAAAAAACGGCACTGGAGGCTTTTCTCGGAGGAAATATGTTTTTGCAATCCTCCCGACTGGCTTCGGCAAGAGTTTGATATATCGTTGATCTGATTGGTTGATTTGGCCCTTCTATCACCAACATAGGTGGTGATAGACAGATGGTTTATCCAATCAGCTAACCAGTATTCTCACCCCTTCCCAAAAGTTCTCCAACGGAAAGTTCCCAGATGGATATGCCGAGCAAATGTGAAGCAATCCATCTGGTGGAGTCAGGTTAAAGTATCACATGTACTGTCTAAATGACGACTCAAAACCACCAGGGTTATTTATGATTTTTTGCGGTCCAGGACTGTATGGGCGTTTCAGTTAGATGCAATTTAATTAAATGACGACTGAAGAAGAGGCATCTCACAGCCATGAGCTGTATATTAGACTCAGAAGAGCCCCCAACAACCAGAACTGGAAACACTACAGAGCAGAGTCACCAAGTTCAACCCAGCAAGAAAACAAATGAAGAGTTAGTTTGTGCTTAACACTGACAGAGTATCAATAACTTCAATATCAAGACACAGATCTACGCAACAACCCCAAACCTGACACAACAAGCTTTAAAGGTCCCATGGCATGACATTTTCACTTTATGAGGTTTTTTAACATTAATATGCGTTCCCCGAGCCTGTCTATGGTCCCCCAGTGGCTAGATATGACAATAGGTGTAAACCGAGCCCTGGGTATCCTGCTCTGCCTTTGAGAAAATGAAAGCTTAGATGGGCCGATCTGGAATCGGTTACCGCCCCTTTCTCTGCTTTGCCCACCCAGAGAATTTGGCCCATGAGAAAGAGGCATCATGGCTTTCAAATGAGCAAAGTGGCAGTTGGTCAAGGCCACACCCCCACTCTGCACCTTGCCCCCCCTCTCTCCTCCTCAGTAGCTACAGACACAGAAATGGCACATACTAAGGAAAGCTCATTGTGGGACTGGCTCTAGTGGCTGTAATTCTGCACCAAGGCTGAATTTCGGGAAAGAGACTTCAGATACAGTATTAGGGGACCACTAAGGTCTATGTAAAAGCATCCAAAGAGCACCATGTCATGGGACCTTTACGCCCAGTTCAGACCAAAGATTTGCGACGAGACAAAACCGCTTTAGAACATTGCAGGGAAAAGTTACAGCTGTCTGAACCGGCCCGTCTCAGCTCGACTCAAATCAGCTGATGGTGTGGCTGCGACTCAGCTGGTTGAGTCTCCAGAGGCTGGTTTTAGAATGTAAGAGATGTCTCCTGTTTCAACAGCCGATAGGGAAGTCAGCTGGTAAGTCAGCTATAAACTATAGAAATAAAATGATCTATAATCTATTTTAATTTTATGTTGCAAACAGCTGGTCAAAATGGCAGCCTCAACGACCGCCCAAAGCACGGTAACATTATATGGCCAAGCGAGATAGAGAGTGACTGAAGAGAGCGGCGTTAGAACAAAGCAGGAATCAGAGAAATAAACCATTGTTTTCGCCGATTCATCACTAGAAATGTAACTGTAGCAAGCATCTCAATATTATAAACGTTATCCACATTCATATTTAGACGAAACAAATGATATATCCAGCTACAAAAAAGCCTAAAAGTTGGAACATGTTCGCTCCAACAGCTGTAACAGACGTGAATGTAGCAAATATACACCCAGTTGCTAGTTTATTAGCTATAACTTGCAGAAACTAATTCAGTCTGCAGTAGGTCCTGCCTTTATGAAAGTTGAAACATTCAGTGTTTCCTGAGCTCCTTACCCTACATCACTCCTACAGGAACCTAAGATCGTCTAATCAGTTCCTTTTAGCTATTCCACAGTCTCGGATGAAAACAAAGGGTGATCGTGCCTTCTCCGTTGTGGCCCCGAGACTCTGGAACAAACTTCCCATTTATATTAGGTCCTACTCTACTGCTGAGATCTTTTATGTCTCGTCTTAAAACACATTTTTATTCTTTGGCGTATTATTTAATTTAGGGACATTTGTATAAAAGTGTTTTGTTTGTATGATGTTTATTGTGTCTATATTTGTATTGTCTTCCTTTGTTTTTATAACATCATATGACTTTGTACAGCACTTTGTTCAGCCTAGGTTGGTTTTAAATTTGCTCTATAAATAAATTGATTTGACTTGACTTCGTCAAAAGTGTTTAAGCGAGGAGGTGATTCAACTGTATGGTGTTTTGCAGTGCTGTTGAATTGTGTTGTTTTACCTTGTGGTTTTTCTAATATTCAGTCTACCCTTATTGATGTAAATGGGGTGGACAAAATATACATATATTTTTACATATAATGCCACTTCTAAGTGTTGAGCGGTAAAATTCAACAGTACTCTAACTGTGGCTGCTAAAATGATACACACATTTCAAAATCAAAACTTCTATGTAACAGTTTGATCAAACCGGAACATTATAAACTTCTTGAAGGTACAATGTATGGATTTTATATTAGAATGCAATACTACCAAACTCAGTGGCAACTCTTAATGTTTTCACATGCCAGTTGAGATGAGAGAAACGTGGGTTTCCTCCGGGTGCTCCGGTTTCCTGCCACCATAAACTCATGCATGCTAGGTAACTAGGACTACAGTTGAAAATTAGCCATCTGGCTAGCACTGGTGCATTTACAGAAATGTTGATTAATATGCATTGTCCTAATACAATTAATATTTTTTTTTACAGAACCTCTATCGTTAACATCAGTTCTCTTTGCAGGTGCCACTCTGTGAATGTGTGAGGTGGTAGCCAATCAGCAGCAGCGTCAGGACCAACAGTCAGACCATGGACCTTAGATTCAGACAGCTGTCGCCTCTCGCCGGGGGAGCTCTTCATCTGGTGCTGCTGGCCGGACTGGTGCTGCCGTCTCACACAGAGAGTGAGTACTCATATTCTAAACACAGCTCTGAGCTCTGCCCATATGTCAGCAGTGTTACAGACAGCTAGGATTCATTAGCTGCAATGGAGGCGGCAGAGTAGGGCTGGGTACCCAATTCAACACTTTTTAGGCACAAACCGAATTACCTCCTTAGTACTGAGTATCGAAAAATGCCTCGTCATTCAATACTCAATTTCAATACCTAAGGAGTAAATCTCATCAGAGTCACTGAGCCAATAAGCATGCAGAATGCTTCTACCAAGATCTAATTATGCTGGCGATGGGCTGTCTAATGTCGTAGAAACACACCGGAAAAACTCTACGTTATATAGATAGTGGACGCACGTATTAGGAGTTGAAAAATAAATTTGTGCCATAATGTGTAATGTTGTAATTTATTTTTGTTAAAGGGCAACTATTATATAGCATTTTCAGGATTAAACTTGCATTTTGTGTTTGTACTAGAACATGTTTACATGCTTTAATGTTAAAAAAACAAGTATTTTTCTCATACTGCCAATGCTGCTGCACCTGTATTCACCCTCTGTAGGAGCGCCTGTCTCTTTAATCCCTCCTCCCGAAAAAGCCCAGTCTGCTCTGATTGGCAAGCATGCTTCCTGGAATGTCCGGAACCTCCACTCCGTGTTTCACTAGTTGAAGCTGGAGCTACTGCAATGGAGTATATAGCAGCACTTTGTACTGTGAAAAATCACCAATAATGTCTTCTTAACCAAATTTTACACAACCAGACATGTCCAAGCAGTAAAGTGACCGGAATTTGGGGAGAAATGACCAGCATTGGCCGAGATATATACAGCTATGTTGCGTCAGCATGCAGCTACTTAATAGTTAGCAGTATGCTAACGTTAGATTGTGGTGGAACGAAGCAGCACTTTCTACCGTCAAAAATCGCAGATAAAGGCTTCTGAACCAAACTACCCAATCAGACATGTTTCAGCAGTATTGCGACCCGGAATTGGGGAGAATTTATGACATTGGCAGCCCAGATGACATTGTTTACTGCCGTTAGCCATGTAGCTACTTTAGTTAACAGTTGACACTAAAATAAAGGCTTTCAAACCAAATACTACTAACGGAAAATGTTTCAGCACTAATGTGACCTGAATTAGGAAGAATTTAACGACACAAGCAGCCAAGGTGACATTGTTTGCTGCTGTTAGCATGTAATTACATGGGACAATGTTAACACCGCAGTAGCGTAGTAAAAAAAACACTCCAGTCCTGCCTAGCTGGATCAGATGACCAATCACAGCAGGCCGGCTTAGAGTTGCGTAACACTTAGCCGAGAGTAGAAAAAACTGTTGAAACCCTAGCGTTCAGCGTTTTAGCTCACAGGGATTTGTCTAAAATAAGTTCACCTCATTATTTGGCCACGTTTAACATTAAAATTCAACATTATAACATTGTATATGTGACAGCAAACACGGAAAAGCATAATATTTGACCTTTAAAATAGATTTAATAGAATTGGTATCGAAAATAAGTATTAGTAGTAGTTTAGGAACCAATGTCAAAGTCACAGTATTGGTATCAGTATCAATCAAACGATACCCAGCGCTACTGCAGAGAGCTTTTTTATATGACTGGAACACAGCACTACTTCCATAGAAACATTTTGACTTCAGTCCATTACCTTTGCATTCGTTTTTTAAACAGATTACCGTTTGTTGATTACAAGGGGGTCAATGAGAATATTGTCATTGACACCTACCTTCTTCTGCGTTGATAATTGAAAGACGTGTTCCGAAGAATTATCAAATCCAAAGTGGAATGTAGAGGTCAAGGCTGCGTTCAGACGGGGAAACAGCGATCCCGCAATTTTCCGCAGGGTACTCGGCGGTGTGGGAGTGCCACAAATGGCCCATTTGTGTGACGTCCTGTTGTGTTCTTTAACCACCCAATGTAGCACAAGTAGACTTTATATTTCACAATTACTGTTTTCCGTCAGATCGTTTATAGATCTTGCAGTTTTGGCCGCACTTGAAGGCAGCTTTATTTCACAGGAGAGAGAGAGAAAGAAAAGAGACGAGCGAGACAGAGCGAGAGCTTTGTTGTTGCAGGAAACATTCAGCTACTACACAAACTCCCGGGCAGTTCATTGCTTGTGTTTGGTGTTTTAAAACTTTCCTGTGGCAGCGATAGAGGCAGTGATGTTTCCTGTTTCCTGTACGGGACTCTCACACCTCAAATCCTAGCTCAAAACACTCCGACAAGTCTGATCTCCGGTTACATGATTGGCCACCGCAGCGTGACGTGGGATTGCGTTTCTCCAAAAGTTGAGTCGGTCTCAACTTTTCGCCGCAGGCCCGCTGTGTTTTTTTTTTTTGCATCTACACAATCGCACTTCCCCCTTTCAAAATGAATGGAAAGACCTGCGTGTGAATGAGGCCTTATTTGTCGAGCCAAAAGTACACATTTTCTGTCAACGGTACGCAGAGCATTCCTATGCTTCTCATTGGTTTGGATTGTTCAACAGATTGGTTTTAATGTGAGTAGCTCCAGAGGAGTCCTATTCACAGACAAAAGCTCCTCATTACACTGTTGTCTCACTACATTGTCACCCAATCTTTGCATTGTACTGTCAACAATTCACCAGACCTTGCTCATTCACACTCAGGGGCCAGTTCACAAAGAAGGGATTTCGGATGTTGATAGCACCATGAATTGCACATCACTTGCAACCGCTATCTGCCTCGTCTCAAGGTCTGATTCACAAAGATATTGCTCTCATGATATTACAGCGCAAATGCTCCTATAACGTTTAGCAGCTGAATGCAATTTGCAATTTCTTTGCGTCTGATCGGCGGGTTGTTGTAGTGCAGGTGTAGTCTGGCTCTCCATCAGCTCTCTCACTCCTTACCAGAGGAGGACACTCCTTATAGATGTGCTACAGTTATCACCAACTCTCTGAAGATGCTATTAATGTCACTGTAACTGCATGTGGCTGTTAGTACTAGTCTTTGTGAATTTGCATAGAAAGCGGCGAATTTTGCGCCAATAATCTGCATATTATGCAATTGAAAGACGTGCAAATAGCACAGGAGCTTAGATACACTATTTGCTTGGCAGCACAGTTAGGGGTGCATTTCACCCTTTGCGGATGCTTTGAGAATTACACTACACGTCTTATTTGTGCAGCTTTAGCGACCACACAAGCAGCGCAATCCTTTGGTGAATTCGCCCCTTACAGTATTGTTGGTGAAAGCACAAGGGTTAAGTGCTTCCATCCATCCATCCATCCATCCATCTTCGTCCGCTTATTCGGTATCGGGTTGCGGGGGTAGCAGCTCCAGGTTAAGTGCTGATTAATGTTAATTAGCAGAATCAGAAAAGGTTTTACTGCCACAATAAGTACACTTATGTGGAATTTGCCTCGGTAAAAGCTGCATACATAAACAAACAAACACACAAATTAAACGTTAATAATAGGAAATAAATAATAAATACAGAAAAACATACATATATATATATATATATATATATACATACATATAAAATAATTGTTACTGTAACTGATAACTTGCATAAGAAAAAAGAAGCTGAAAATAGAGGCTGAATGGGCTGAGTAAATGCTTACATTTAGTAGTGGGAGTTTTTATTACTTGACATTTTTTAGGATGTTTAGGATGTTTGTAGCGTGCTCTTGCAGCGTTGACACTCCAGACTCTGTTTCTACAGTACTGTGAAGGACTCTATTACTGTAAAAAAAAAGAAAAAAAAGAAAGGCATTTAGTCCAACTTAAAACTGTATAAAAGGAGATAAACCAGAGGCTAAACTAAGCTAGGGAATCACCATAGGGAGGCATTAGAGGACAACCTCCAGGCTCTAATAAACTACTGGACTCCATGAAAACAGCCATGAATGTTTTTTTACTAGAGGTTTGACAGTTATGACTGAATGTGACATGGTGCTTGATAGGGCTGCACGATATGAAGTCAAAATTACGATTAATTGCACATTTGACCTCGATTACGATAAATGAACGATAATTAAATTTGTTTGTGATGAGTTTTTTTTTTGTCCTCATAGTTCATGGCAAGGTTTGTACTGTAAATAGGCTCAAAAATTGAAGGTGAGATATTTTTTTCTAATTCTAATTCATTTTTGTTGTTTTAAAATAATTTAAGGAAACACAAAGCGGGAACTATTATGGCTATTTATTGAAAATGTATAAAATTGAAATAAAAGCACACATTGCTTTAAATGTCTTGTGAAAAAAGTCTAAATCTAGTTTTATAAAACTGATCGAAATTATTGTCATGGGCAAAATACATCGATAACAGCTTCAGAATTTCGATGTTGATACATTTTCGATTAATTGTCCAGCCCTAGTGCTTGATGTTAAAGCGTCCCTAAAGTGCTCATATTATGCTCATTTTCAGGTTCATAATTGTATTTAGAGGTTATATCAGAATAGGTTTACATGGTTTAATTTTCAAAAAACACCATATTTTTGTTGTACTGCACATTGCTGCAGCTCCTCTTTTCACCCTGTGTGTTGAGCTCTCTGTTTTAGCTACAGAGTGAAACATCTCACTTCTGTTCCATCTTTGTTGGGAGTCGCACATGTACAGTAGCCAGTACCTAGGTAAGGACTACTAGCCAGTCAGAAGCAGAGTATGAGGGCGTGCCACGCTAGCAGCTAGGCGAGCATTATAACGTGTTACAAAGTGACGCACGTTTGTCACGGAAGTAAAGGCTGGACTACAATAGAGCTGTTTGGAGCAGTTTGTGAACAGTGTTTCCTGTTGGAGATGGTAAGTCCCTTTGTGGTGGACTTTGTTTTTTTCACTTTGTAAACCTATAATGTGCACAAAAAAGATATATAACACAATAAAGGGAAAAAGCCAAAAAGCATAATTTGAATACTTTAAGCCAATCATTGTCAACAAGGCCACAGGTCCAGATGGTATCTCTGCTTGTCTGTTACCAACATGTGCAAATGAATAGACACCTGCCTGGTGTCCCTATACTCACCCTGTACCAACACAACCATCACACCTGTCAACACATTATGTAATAAAACATCAAAATGTAATTCATTTATACTTCCCTATGTAATAACACCCGCATTATGTAATAATCTGCCGCATTTATGTAAAAACAATTGTGATGTGTATTGACCAATGGAAGGTACTAATCTACTAAACTTATATTTTTTTTAAAGTAATTTTGAGTCACCATGATTCACGCTAGAATTCATAAAATAAACATGACAATGTTATAAAAAATTAATGAAGACAGCCATTTTGTTTGGTTATTACATAATGCACCATATTACATTTTCCTTAAAAAAAAAAAGTGCAACCATCGCATTTTTTGAGACAATTATTACTATTATTAACATTATTACAAAATGCGGAGACATTTATTACATATTGCGTTCAGGTTTTTATTACAAAAGCGGCAGATTATTATTATAGATTATTATTTATTACATTTTGACATTTTGTTACACAATGCGTTGTTATTACATAATGCGTTGTTAAAAAACCCTTTCCACGGGAAAAAAAGGATGAAAAATCAAAAACAACATCAAACCCTAGAGGATTGTGAGGCCCCTGGAGTCAGGAGACACGCCCCTTGCAACAGTGACTTAAGAGGAGAGATATCATAGATGGAGACAAAGTTTTACTTATATAGCACCTTATAGACTTATCTTTATTTGTTTATTTGACAGGGACAATGCACATCTCCTTAGCAGTACCAGAGTTAGCTATAAGCTAGTCTAGATCAGCGACGAGTCATTCCCGGGATTGTTCAGGTGCCACCGGAAATTCTGCCGGATGTCCCTCATTTTCGGCCTCTTTCTTTGTGTTGGCGTTCTAAACCCCGGTGGGTTTATGAGGACTATGGTTAACTGCTCCTCAGATCTCTGCAGGGTAAATCCAGACAGCTAGCTAGACTATCTGTCCAATCTGAGTTTTCTGTTGCGCGACTAAAACAACTTTTGAACGTACACATGTTCCACAAAAACACGTTTCTTCCCTAAGCCATTTTGCAGAGGCACCGTTGCTCTGTCCTGCGATTGTGAGTTGTTTAAAGAAATGCCAATAAACCAGAGCATGTTTTTCTCCCATCCTGGAATGTTGTGTGGACTAGCCAGACCTTCCTCCGCAGCGCTGAGGAGGAAGGTCTGGCTATGCGAGACTTGCTATAAGCTAATTTGTCATCTGTAGTCTCTTTTTAAAATGTTCAGAAAAGAAATATAGTTTGGTCGTGGCTTTGTGATGAGTCTGTCCGTGTAGTTACTAAGATACTCTCCACAGCTGTACCCTGCATCCGGTAATGTGAGGAGAAGGAACAGTAAAAAGGTCAACAACATGTAGCGCCTGTTATGAGCACTGAGTCAGGGTTCATGGCTGGGTTTGGAGACTAAAAAATGATCTGCATGCATTGACCAGAGCCTTGCTAATGCAATGATGGTTCTTTACGTCTCCCATGAGAATTCCATTGAACCAAGTCAGCTATGTTTAATGAGCACAACGTCAATTTTGGGGATGGCAAATGCAGTAGAGGTGAAAGGCTGAGTAGGTATATGGAAAATGTAATTTCATATTAGTCTAGTCAGTAAGGGAAATTAGTTTAACAATATATACAGCTGACAGGAGTTAGTTAATCAAGCCTTGAGACAGATATCCAAACATGACCATTGATCTCTGACAGTTAAATAAATACTTTCAGGCTACATTTACATTGTTACATTTTGGTTTAAAAAGGGATATCTTTTTCTACGTTTACACCTCTCAGTCCCCCTGCTCTGGAGTTTCCGAGCCCCTAAACTGGAGACATTTGGAAACACTTCTGACCCGTTTTGGTTTGGAATCTGCAGGGCTGTGTTGCAGTCTCAGCGGCCGCAAACGGAGATCTTTGGCAACACCGACACTGACTCCAACGTTTCGCCGCCTGATTGGGTCATATCAGTCATGTCTCACTACTAACATTACCAAGGCAACTACCAGCAGTGGGCGGAGTCTACACACTTCCTCCTGTTTATGCCCAGTATACGACAATGTTGATGAGATATTGAGATTTGGGCGTCCTCCTGAAAGTAACCTGTCAGTCATTTAAAGCACTGTACGATGCACTCTTTTTTTATAATGCATTACTCATTGTCCTGACAACAGCAAAATATAAGTCAGTTTCTTTGTGTCTATGTATTTATGTGTATTGTGTGTTGTAGTAAAACCAAACACCAGGTGCAGATGATTTTAGAAACACTGCTGATGCATGCTGGGAGCAGTTCTCAGTAAGTAGGCCAGGCAGAGGCAGGGCGAAGCCTTTTAAGCCTCAGAGGTCCTCGGAGGGCAATGTTTCTAATCAACAGGTTCATTATCGGGACTAGTTGCTTTATGGCTGCAATGAACACATTGTGTAATTTCCTTTATAATTTAGCAGATAGCAATTCATCAGAGGGGCTGTGTCAGCAATTACCTTTCTGTGTGAGCACTGCACTCCAGAGAAAATGAGAATCATTAATTTCTCACTAAGAGTTGAGATTTTTTGGAGATTCTTATAGAAACCAAACCCTTTGAACCTAAATGGAACCAAAATCTTGTGAGAAAAATTGCACAGACATCACATAGTGCAGAACTGGAAGTAGCAGAACTTTTTTTCCAATAGGATAGAATAGAATGAACTTTATTAATTCCCAAAGAGGAAACCAGCTGGCCAATATAGACAAAGACATACACACTATGTCGACAATAGGGCTGCAACTAACCGTTATTTTCATTGTCGATTAATCTGTCTATTTCTTGAATAATTTATCAGTTGTTCGGTCTCTAAAATGTAATAAAATGCTAAAAAAATGTTGATCAGAGTTTTCTAAAAAACCCAAGATGACGTCCTTAAATGTCTTCTTTTGTCCACAACTCAGTTTACTGTCATAGAGTGAAGAAACTGGAAAATATTCACATTTAAGAAGCTAGAATCAGAGAAGTTCTTTATATATATATATATATATATATATATATATATATATATATATATATATATATATATATATACATATATATATATATATATATATATATATATATATATATATATATATATATATATATATAAAATCAAACAAATCGATTATCCAAATAGTTGGTGATTCATTTAATAGACTTTTCTCCAATAATGCATTTGTATCATTTTCAATTCAATCCAATTACAATGTAATTGTCACATACACAATGATACACAGTACTGTTTGTACACGTGACTGTATTTTGGGCCTGTGCGTAATGTGTAAAACAATAACAACGGAGTGAAAAAAATGTAATTTCCCTTTGAGAATCAATAAAGTACTGTATGTCTTCTTCTGGACAACTTATCGATTAATCCATACATCTTTGCAGGTCTAGTCGACAACAGTCTCACATTGCCAGACCTTCCTCCAGAGCGCTGCGGAGAAGGGTCTGGCTAGTCAACACAACATTCCTGGATAGGAGAAAAACATGCTCTTTAAACCAATCACAATCGTCTTGGGCGGCGCTAGTTGCCGGACGGAGCCACGATGCCTCTGCAAAGTAGCCTCAGGAAGGAACTTGTTTTGGTGGAACATGTGTACGTTCAAAAGTTGTTTTAGTCGTGCAACAGAAAACTCAGATTGGACAGATAGTCTAGCTAGCTGTCTGGATTTACCCTGCAGAGATCTGAGGAGCAGTTAACCATAGTCCTCAGAAATCCACCGGAGTTTAGAACGCCAACACAAAGAAAGAGGAAGGACATCCGACCGAAAATGAAAGACATCTGGTGGAATTTCCGGCGGCATCTGAACAATCCAGGAAAACGTTGTCAAAATAGACTATGTCGACAAAGACATAGACACAGCAAAACCAATATGTGTTCTACACAATAAATAGAACCAGGCAGAGTCATTGAAGGGAAGTACATAGTTCCATTGTAACAACAATTAGAGGGTAAGTAAAAGCCAAGTATACAGTCAATAGGTTAAAAAAACAAAATCATTAAAAACAAAAAGTGTAAATCTGTCAATGTACAACGATGTAAGTATGCAGTCAATAACAGCATGAGTAATTACCCCATACAAAGAATGAATGAATAGTGGAAAAGACATTGCATTTTGTTCATTAAAAAGCCTAACTGCTGCAGGAACAAGACGTCCTGGACCTTTCAGTGGATGGAGGTACTGTGCAACACTCCACATCTTCCTCCTGGGTCTTTGCTCTGTGATGGTCTCCAGGGAAACCACAGTATAGCCATAAAATAGATCCTGCCTTATTGGTCAGATTACTGATTCTGTTTATATCCACAGCCGTAAGGCTGCCACCCCGACAGACAACAGCATGGATCTTGCCACATAATCATCAAATCTAGATTGTTTGTTTAGCATAAAAATTATTCCAGTGGTGCTTGTACGTACATCGACGGTTACAGTACAAACCGGAAGACTCTCCTCTATCTATTCATATACTGTGTAAAATCTGGTGGACATACAGGCAAATAACTCAAACATGTCAAATTATGTAAAACTCATCCTAGAACATGAATAGTACTACTGGTATGCCAATTGATTTAGGAACCCAACAAAAACCCCATTTAGCGCCTGTATGGAACGCACCGGACAGAGCAGCAGCTCAACCGCGGCGCTGTAAGATGACGTAGTATTAGGGCCGTTTTACAGTCGGCGCAGCCGAGATGCTGTGCACGAATGTGACGTCAAAATGACGTCGATCTCGCTGGCACGTCAGGATTTTGAGTGCGCGACCAGAGGGTGCTCACCACTGTGTTTTTTTCAACGACGCGCGACAAAGCGGAAACAGGATGCATGGACGAGTGACTGCAAGTCTCTCTTGTAAACTTACTGGGTTAAGATGAGTTATTTTATGGTTAATGAAAGGCTTAATCCCACAGCGTCAAAAAGTGAAGCCAAGAGTCCCGACCAAGCGCGTCTGCATATGACGCTAAAGGAGACTTTTTGCGTCAATAACAAACGCCAAAGGCCCCTGAACAAGCGTCACTTTTTGACGCGATGAGAGTGAGATTGTGTTGGTAAAAAAAAGAATATGGCCTCTGCCTATAGGAGCTTTTTGGTTATGATGCGCTGTAGTACACTGTACAATACAGTGTAGTGTTGTTTGTGGTGGTGGTGTTTCTGCCTGTGAACACTGCATAATGTTATACAGTGTTTATTACAGTACTTTTTTTCAACATTCTATCAATTTTCTTTAAAATGCTATAAAATTGAATAAAACACCCACATTTGATGAAAGTAGTGAACTGATCAGTTATTTTACTTGTGAAGAGCGTTGTATGGAACCATCCTCGTTATTTTTTTTGACAATTTGGTTGAAAGAAACACATTTCTGATATAGAAACTTGTTGAAAATGGACAACAGGAGGGTTAAGAAGAGAGTATTAGCACTTGATCGGATGCAGTGGATTTCCTTGCTGTGCAAATACAGACGTGGGATGTTGTGAATGAGATGGATGGCAATTTGGATTTGAATACAATTAATCACACAGAATCCATTACACACTGAACTCCACATGTTGAAGAAAATGAGCTCTTTCAGTGTAAAAAGCATCAACAAAGTGAAGTGATGTCTGCGTGTACCAGTTGCATGTTAACTGCCGGCTCTCCACAGAGGGTCCCTGTCATAATGCTGTAGAGAAGAATTTTTACTAAATCACACAGAGTACAGCTCACACTCTTTTGAGTTTACTCATTGTAAAAAAAGGGTCAGGCTAGATTTCAAAACAAAAGAATAACCCCTTTTCAGATATTTTAACAGTTGAGCACAGTTGATGTTAATATTTTTTCCAGCTTAGCTGAACCTGTAGACTTTTCAATAGAGCAAGGTTTTCAACAAACTTCTTTTCGAAAGGTATTTAATGACCTATGCAATTCATTGTTCAAATTCAAACATTGCCTGTAGTGCTTACCAAACTAAATACTAGATACAAATTATAAAACAATATATCATGCAATTAAATGATACAATGGTTGTTTTTTAACCTAAAGCACTCTGGTCGCACCCTATTTTAGCTTGACAGCTTATGCAATTTCTTGGCACTTACTGCACTCTAAAAACACATACCAAGGCTCTTGAGGCAATGTTTTTATTTGTGATAATTGGCTATATAAACAACATTGACTTGACTTGACTTAACCCTGCTATTCACTTTATATTTGCTGCCCTTGGGTCAGATCATAAACAGATTTAATATAGCATATCAGTCATATGGGGATGATAGCTCCTTTTCTCATTCAAACCCAGTGAGGCATTTAGATGATCTAGGCTTCTGGACTGTCTCAACGTTATTGGAGAAGAATAAGATTTACAGCTCAATGCAAAGATGACTGGGGTTCTAGTTGTTGCTCTAGAAAAGCTCGTCCCTACGATCATGCATTGGGCCTCTTTTCTCTGCTGTCCGCTCCAACCTCTGTAATTTAGGGGTGATATTTGATCAATCTTCATTCTACGCACATGTAAAGCAGCTGAACAGATCCAGTGTTTTTTTCACTTAAATCAATATTAGTAAACTGAGATCTGAATATTGGATGCTTATACATGCATTTGTCTCATCTTGCGTTAGTCTACATCAACGACGTTTCATTTCCGGGGTTGCTCCGGTGCCGTCGGAAATTCCACCGGATGTCCCTCTTTTCGGACGGATGTCCCTCACCTTCCTCTTTCTTTGTGTTGGCGTTCTAAACTCTGGTGGATTTACGAGGACTATAGTTAACTGCTCCTCAGATCTCTGCAGGGTAAATCCAGGCAGCTAGCTAGACTATCTGTCCAATCTGAGTTTTCTGTTGCACGACTATAACAACTTTTGAATGAGCACGTTCCACCAAAACAAGTTCCTTCCTGAGGCTATTTTGCAACAGCACCGTCCAAGACAACTGTGATTGGTAGAAAGATATGCCAATAAACCAGAGCACGTTTTATTCCCATCTTGGAATGCTGTTTGGACTAGCCAGACCATCCTCCGCAGCGCTGTGGAGGAAGGTCTGGCAATCAGAGAATAATCTCACATTGACAATTGTAACGCACTTTTCTCCTCAGTAAGTCTAAAATTCTTGCTCTTACGTACAGAGCATTGCGCGGTCAGGCACCTGCATATGTGGCTAAACTACTTCACCCATATTCGCTAGCTCACTCTCTTAGGTCTAACATGTTAAATTAGTTTTCTGTTCCACGCAGCTAGCATAGGAACAGTGGTGATCGATCTTTTGATTCGATAGCACCTAGACTATGGAACGCTCTGCCTCCTCCCATACGGTCCGCTGTTTCTGTGAACTCTTATAAAATCAGATAGAGACCTACCTTTTTGAACAGGCGTTTTGGTCTGGACTTCATGTATTATTATGTGCACTTAGAATAATAATATATTATGTTCTTGTGTAAGTTTTTTATATGCTTTTAAAGCACTTTTCACAGATAAAAAGTGCTTTTTGCATAAATGTCACTTATTTTACTTACCTTTCCCTGCAATATTATTTAATCCAACACATCAAGCTGTGGCTAACAACCATGCATACCCGCAGACAAAAACATCCAACTTCCAAAAGTAACCATTTATCACAGCCTGAGCACGTGAATCCACAGCCATGTGCTTATTAAAAAATTACTCACAACTTCACTTTGAGATGACAGCTGAACCCTAGACAACCTCGACAAGATCCGTACCAGATACTAAAGTATTGACAACCGTTGAAATCCTCCATAATAAAGAATATAACCATAATGCAAACTCTTAAGATAGTTCATAAAACAGCCAGAAAACAGCAAGAAAGATGAGAGAGAACCCTGTTTGGTAACACTTTCTAGGGTTACTAATAAAAGGTAAACTGATAGTTAATTAAACTTTAGTTAATAGGTATTTTACTGGTAACAAACAATGAGATGCTAATTAATAATGTTTACCAATTATTAGTAATGCTATATTAACTTATTATAACTCATTATTTGGATGGGTATTATAAAGTTGCTACTGATCTAGGGATGGGCAATATGGAGCAAATCAACTATCACGATATTTTTGACCAAATACCACGAATTCGATACCACAATGATATTGTAGTGTTGACTATTGGTGCTTTCACAAAATCTTTACACAATGAGATTGTTGATAAATAATCATCAGTAATGTGGATATAATGACTACATGGGTAAAGGCAAATAATAGAACAGTTACAACAGTCTGGTAAGTTCAGAAAATGACATAACTTGACTGTAATGCAGCCTTTAAAACCAGGAAAAGACAACACTTATGCCATATTACGATATCCAAAATCTAAGACGATATCTAGTCTTATATCACGATATCGATATAATATCGATATCGTGATATAAGACTGATCTTTACTGATCATTATAATTCTTTGTTAATGGTTTATAAATGCTTAAAGCAAAGCATCTATGGACATTATTTAGATAGCTATTATCTGTGCTCCAATAATTAAATATTCATCTCTTTTAAAGATCGCCGAAAAAGATTTGACGGGCCCATTTTAAAGTTACTTGATTCTTTGTAATTTATTAACTTTAAGGTATTATTATAAGCATTACTTTATAATAGCATCCAAATAACATGTATATATGGTTTACAAAACAATTATCAATATTGACAAAGTATTAACTATATATTTGAATGTATAAACATATTATTTTATATTACACTAAACTAATTCAATAAAATAACAGATTGTAATATAACTATTAGTAAACATTATCAATCATCATTCAATTGTTTGTTAACAGCAAAATATTTATATTTACTATTTATTAATAATGGTTATTATAAAGCAGCAGCATTCACTCTTAATGCTGGACCAATGTCAAAGATTGTTGTTCCTATCAGTCACTTGCACACAAAAACGTAGGAAAATAGGGTGCAGGTTGAAAAAAATGGTAGAAAAGACAGAAAATGTTATCAAATATTTGAGACATTGGCGTTTTGGGGTCTGGTGGTAGGAATTTACATGAAGCCGATTCAAATATGGACTGTGAGAATTTTGAATGAGACCTTAAGTAGTTTTTTTTTTCACTTATCTCCTGAGAGTCAATAGTATAATGTCACACCGCAATTTGTATTCAAGCACTCACAATGTTCTTATCCAGGCATGGCTAGTATGCAGTAACCTTCCGTTTCCACCTTACAGCTTGTACTTGTATTTGCAACTCCCCAGGGTCACATACACATAATGATTTGCAAAATATAATCAGTTTATTCACTGTTTCTTTGCCTTCCAGCCTTCATGCTGTTACCACACTTGTGTGGGAGGCAATTTTGTGGGTCATGAACAAGGAGCAGGAGAACACAATGTATTATTTATGTGAACAAACAAGTGGCAGCAGTGTCTCTGCATCCAGCTCTCCAAATGGAAGTTAAGATTACTGAGTCTCTGCTGGGTGGCCCAACTGCTTGTGGGTATTAGACTATGGGAGAAACAGGAAGTTGAAATTACCTGTTTTGTCTAGACTATTCCATATGGCTATATGGACTTAAATGCACATTGTAATGATGCAAAATTCTGCCTTGGTGTCTTCTCCTCACTAGTATGCGAAAATTGTATGTGTATCACCAAGGATGCTTAGTGGAGATTTCCATGTAAACAAAGCTGTGTGAGAACAGTCCACTGCAATTAAATATCACACAAACAAAAGGCTGCGAAGAATACCTTACAGGGAAACACCACCCATAGATAATATCACATCATTATGTAGCATCAATCACTCAGTTTGAGTTAATTGCAGAAATGATATTGTAATGACTTATTGAACTGTTGTCATTTGCTTTTCTGCTCTCCATTCAGCCTGCCAGCTGGGCTCAGTTGAATTGATTGGATTTGCAGTGTCTGTGCTGGCAGGCTGCTATTGACAAGGCCGTGAATGGATTGGTCCATGATAATCTTGATAAAGATCTGCTGTTTTGGCAAGGGTTTGACATTTGGATTATCATGTCATGAGGAAGAAGGTTTCTTTTTCTCTTTTGGAAAAATGCATTTTTCAGTCTAGACATGACTACTAACATACAGTTAGCTAGTTTGTTCCTTGTAAAAGGATTGAAAGAACCGTGTGATACAATCTCTGTAATTTATGGAATTTGCAAAATAAAGGCCTATGGTTTTTGTTGTGCAACATTAGAAATGTCAGACTTTCATTACATTTGTTTTATTTGTCTTGTTGCCTGTATTGGCCAGGACATCCTTGAAAAAGATTTTTAATAACAATCTGTCTTTAATTCTGGATAAATTAAGGTTAAAGGTCCCATATGATGCTCATTTTCAGGTTCATAATTGTACTTGGGGTTTCTAATAGAACAGGTTTACATGCTTTAAAAACACATTATTTGTGTTATACTGTCCATCTGAATAAACCTGTATTCACCCTCTGTCTGAAACGCTTTGTTTTAGCGCCTGTCTCTTTACGCCCTGAAAAAGCCAAATTAGCTCTGATTAGTCAGCGTTTCCGGGTCTTCGGCATCTGCGCTCTCGGCGTCTCTGTACCGTCACTTCAGCCAAAGATAACCGTAATGCCTCTGTAGTGGCACTTTCTACCGATATGTAGTACAGCTGGGATATCAACTCAACTTTACTAAGGGCCACACTGGGATATGACAATCACATCAAGGGCCAGACATGTAGAGTTTATTGTCATGCTTTAATTTAATCGAAAAAGTCGAATATCTTTGACTGTGTTATTGCATGTCTGATATTGCCTTCTTACTTACAGTTTGGTTGACATAAAGCCCTAAAAACATCAGTTCCTTATAGCCATCACAGAGTTTAGCAAATCAAGCAAAACAAAGATTACATTATTAAAAGCAGGCTCCCACACAGCCTCACAGCAACCGGTTTCACAGCCTGAAAATGAAAACTCTCTGCTTCTGGGGGAATTTCTGAATCTCAAATTTGCCAAATTCTGTGTCGCATAATTGCAGTTTGAAAAATAGTTTTTGGTCTGGCGCACAACTAGGCAGGCCAACATCTATTGTTTACTAAAGCTGCCAGAGGGCTAAATGTTACCTCAGTCCCCAATGGGAGCATTGTGTCCGTCTTTGGTACTAGCATTTTGGTCTGTTTAAAATAAATGAAAATAAATGGATCCTTATGCATTTTTTTCTCCGCTGTACCAAAACCGTGACTCATAAAATGGGGCGTGAACCACATTGTGACTTCTGTGTACCAATACACCTAGGACAATAAGGCAGTTTCCCGAAACGCAAGGCGAGAGACATCCGGTGGCGATTATCCAGTAAATTAAATGTCGTCAATCCAGACTAGTGATGGACAAACCCTTTGTGCTATATACTAGTGGATAACTAGCATAACTGCCTTTAGGGCTGACAACCAACTTTTGACTTTACTGAAGACCAAATACATTGCCTGGTGACAAAACTAAAAGTCAGAAATGTCAAGGTGTAAGCTGTAAGTTGCTTTGGCACATTATCTTTCACTTTCTGTCCCTCTGTGCAGCCATGTATTAAACTTGTGCTTGCTCTCTCTTTCACACCACGGAAGCTGGAAGTTACCGGTGGTGCACGGCTGACAGGTTATGTTGACAGGCCCGTCAAAAGAGCAGCACTGGGAAATTGGCAGGGTTTTCTATGTTATGGGGCAGGAGAGTTGTGCTGTGAATCTCAATGTGTAAACGTTGGCTCTTCCCTCCATCCTCTGTTCACTTAATAGGCAATGTAAATATGCTATTTATGTTTGCACACAATTACTTTTCATAGGGTGGTGGTGAGTGGATACCCGGGTTTGATTCCCACTGCGATACATCAACTAACGCAACCTCTGACATATATAGCAATTGTAAGTCGCTTTGGATAAAAGCGTCAGCTAAATGACATATAATAGTTTATGGGATAACATCATCATATTACACAAGTGCTGTCAGTTAAACACGTTATTAACGGCGTTAACACAAACCCATTTTAACGGCGTAAATGTTTTTATCGCGAGATTAACGTTCTTTTTGGCCTAGCAAACTTTGTAGTTTTTTTCACATGCTGTTGCAACAACTAGTAACGTTAGAAAAACTACAACACCACACCAGATCTAGCTAGACCGGAAACAAAACAACAGGTACGCCGCACACACTTGTTTGGGCTTGCGATCCGGCCAAAGAGTAGTAGGCTAACATTACGTTTTGAGTGGATGGCGAGCATGATACGCCGAAATGGATGCCAATAAGATGGAAAGTTTACTTTTAAAAAGTTGCCAAATGGTTCCATTGACAAGACCACAGTGATCTGTGTGTTGGTCGTTGTGAACTGAGCTATAATCGCAGCATGTCCAGTCTGAAATACCACTTGATGGCCAAGCACACAGCTGATGAGAATTCTCCGCCCCCTCATCAAAGCCAGGCAACAAAATACCAAGTAAGCCGATCCACTTTTCCATGTTGATAAGAGCATTACAATGAGAAAAAATAATTAGACAAAAAGAAATCTAGGGACATTTAGAATAGATAAAAATGTGAGATTAATTGCGAGTTAACTATGACATTAATGCGATTAATCGCGATTAAATATTTAAATTGTTTGACAGCACTATATTACACATTAAGAAGAGCATTCATTTAGACACTTTTTATTTATGTAAATGATTATGAAAGGATAATTACGGGGCCTTCTTTTTATATTTTTGGCCACCATTCTTATCAGTAAAGTAACATTGTAATCAACAATGATATTGGACTATTTTGCAAAAAAAGGTAGTCTCAATAAACTGTTGGCATGTTATCTGCCTTCTGTCTTCATTGTAGCAATGTCAGCATGTTCCCAGATCTCACTTATTTACTAAGGTAAACAGTTGTTATCACAACTGATAATAAAAAAGCCAAAATATTCTTTAAAGATTACAATTTTTCCATCTGAAATGCCTCTCTAAAGATGTGGTAATACAAATAACTTCATATTAAATAAATTATTATCTCTACTTTGAATGAAGCTGGTAACAAAGGGGGGTAATGTTACTTTTACAAGTCCAAGACAGCATTGGAGGCATTTCATTCTGCCTGTATCAGCATTAATGACTACTGTTTAACTCCTGCTAGAGGCAAAATTATCGACCTCTGCATGACTAAACTACCCAGGAGAAGGCTAGTAAGAGAACTGTGGAAGGCGTTGCAGTGTTTCTACCTTGGGTGTCCAGAAGTAGGAAGCCAGATTGTTACTTTGACTTATAAGAGGTTGATTTGCATGGCTGCTCCACAGCCTAATGAGTCTCTGCAAGGAGAAGACACTTTGTGTGAAACTGTTGTCACTTGTCACTGTGAATTGCCTCTGAAACACAGCTTTATTCCGCCTCACACAGCATTTGACTGCCTGGCTGCATGCCTAGACACCATTAAATTCTTGAGCCCAAATGAGAAACAGGCCTGTAAAACAAGTGTGCTGCCATGGGTGACAATGAGACGTGAGCCAATAGGCTGTCAACTTATGAGTTGAGGAATACTTTTGTTGAAGAATAGTTGGGACCTAGGAATAGTATTACGGCCCAGCCATTTTTGGGATGTCATTTTCCACCTGCTTACCCTTCATCCAAGGCAGACTGATCTACAGTAAACTATATACTGGCCTGCAAAGAGTAAATAAAAAAAACATTAGTGTTGACTTAAAACACTTTGTTGGCAACATGGAAAACAAAAACTCGGAAATTAAAATAAGTGTGTTTAAAAAAAAAATAAAAAAAAATTGTATGTATCGTGATTTCTCTTCGCAACGTTTTGTTCCCCTAAATATTTTATATACGGTACCACTGAATGTGACTACATCACAATCACATCACAAATCGAATCGGCACCCATGAATCGTGAAAGGATCGAATGGGGACAAAATTTAGCCACCATATTTCAGGAAACACACAGGTCCTTTACTTATATCATTTCCATGTAGATTGCCATTATACTAGTCTCACATTGCTAGGCCTTCCTTCACAGCGCTGCGGATGAAGGTCTGGCTAGTCCAGACAGTATTCTGGGATGGGAGAAAAACATGCTCTTGTTTATTGGCATTTCTTTAAACCAGTGGTTCTCAACTTGTTTTGTGCCAGCGCCCCCCTATCCATTATCCAGATCCCTAACGCCCCCCCCCCAAAAAAATATGTAGGCTAATTGCCCCGAATATTAATGATTACACCCTAATATAGGCTTATTATTATATTATTATTATATAAATATAAAATAAATATATTAATAATCAAATCATCATATCATTGAATGACAAACAACACATGTATTAGTTTCCCAGGTATCAAAAAAGCCATGTGAATAGAAATTATATATATTTACAGGTTTAAAAAAAAAATGCAACCATTTGACATTCAATTCAAATAACAGCAGCCATTCAGAACGACTAGATATGTAACATTCAAACTATAATTAGGTATTATCAAAAGGCCTGCTGCATGTCCTCAGCGCCTTTATAAGATGACTAGAATTTGAATGTTAGTTTTTGTTTGTAAAGTGACCTTGGGTGTCATGAAAGGCGCTTTAAATAAAATGTATTATTATTATTATTATTACAAACACCAACAGTAGCCAATCAGAAATAGCTAGCAATTTAACATTCAAATCTAAATCTATAATCGAATTGTTCCAACGGAAAACAAGCTGCACTTATCAAGGGGTAAAAGCAGAAGGATTACACACACACACACACACACACACACGCACACACACACACACACACACGCACACGCACACGCACGCACACACAAAAGTATTTTGGTGATGACAAACGACTGGAAGAACGACATCCAACTTGAAGAACAACATCTAGCCCACTGCAGAATGGAAATAAGTTTACAACCTTTGAAAGTTAGTGAGAGCCCTTTGTTGATGCTTAGAATAGTACAGGTTAGAAGAGTATAGGTTTGCTTTCGCCTGTCTTGCGAGTAGCCTAAATAGCAGAAAAAAACGTTTGGAGAAACGCAACCCCATATCGCGCTGCGTTTTGAGGTGTGCAAATCCTGTAGCCTGCAGTAAACAGTTACATCTCTGCCTCTATTGCTTCCACAAGAAAGTTTTAAAACACCAAACACAAGCCCTGAACTGCGAAATGAAGTGAAATGAAGCTGCCTTCAGGTGCAGTAGGAAACGTTGTATTCTATAAACGATCTGACGAAAAACTGTTACTGTGAAAGTCTACTTGTGCTACATTGGGGGTTAAAGAACACAACAGGACGTCGCAGCGATTGCTTTTTTTATCTTCATGTACTACAGAGCTCATTTAAGATGATGCTCTGACATCCCGTTTCCATGAAGGCAGCACGGAGCTGCGCCAAACAAAGTTGACAGAAGCACAGAAGAGTTATGATACCGGTCTCGTCCAGTCGCAGTGCCGTGAACTGGCAGGTTTTAATGTTGCAGACCACTGGTTTTTAGTAGTTTAAAGTGTAAACATGTACTGTTATTGTGAATCTTTGGTTTAAACTAGCTTTCAAACAAACGCCCCCCAAGGGCACCTCAACGCCCCCCTTTCCAAAATATTGCTTCCAGCGCCCCCGTCATCTTCTGAACGGTACTGCTTTAAACCAATCACAATCGTCTTGAGCAGTGCTAAGCACCAAGCGGAGCCATGGTGCCGCTGCAAAATAGCCTGGTGAAGGAACTTGTTTTGGTGGAACGTGTACATTAAAAAGTTGTTTTAGTCGTGCAACAGAAAACTCAGATTGGACAGATAGTCTAGCTAGCTGTCTGAATTTACCCTGCAGAGATCTGAGGAGCAGTTAACCATAGTCCCCATAAATTCCAGTTTAGAATGCCAACACAAAGAAAGAGGAAGGTGACGGGACATCCGAAACAGACATCTGAAAAGAGAGACGGAATTTCTCTTTTCGGCGGAATTTCCAGTAGAACGAGAGCAATCCTGGATGTGGAACATCGTGGATAAAGACTACCTTTATTGTAATTTGTGATAGCAGCTTATCTTCCTCTGTTTGGTGGAGAAGATACAGTGGAAAATACTGATGAGAGCTTTTATAGCATTGTGGGTGCAAATTGAATAGGCTCATCTAGCAACTCAGCATGGAGACCCATTATGTTTTAATCATTGGCCTATCAAGACATAAGATTAAGGTTTGGTTCACTAAATTTATGTGAAAGACAGACTTTGTGCAACCCAAAGCACAGATTTAAGTAAATGGGAAAATCATATGAAGTCTACGTGTAATTCTAGTCCAGTGTTGATCAGGATTATTCATTTGGAATAGTCAGGTGTAGTATCTTAGTATCTCAGAATCCCTCCCAGGAATCATGTAGATAGTGGACTCAGAGTGGAACTTTAGTTATTTACACACTTCTGACCCGTTTTGGTTTGGAATCTGCGGGGTTGTGTTTCGGTCTCAACGGCTGCAAACGGAGACCTTTGGCAACACAGACACTGACGCCAACGTTTTTCCTCCTGATTGGGTCTTATTGATCATGACGTCTCGTTCTCTGAGACTGAGCTACAAACTTTACCATGGCAACTACCAGCAACAGGCAGAGTATACATGCTGCCTCCTGTTTATGCCCATTATACAATAATGTTGTAGACTGGGTAAACCCAGCCCAATCTGCCAGCAATTTGATTTTGCGGGGACCAATCACAAACTGGCTTATCCACCTGGCGCGCTATTGGCGGGCTTAACACGATGACGATAGAGAAGTGACCAAGCAGCTTCTTGTTTACATTCAACATGCCGGCCACCGAAACGCAGCAACCCGTTGATGCCGCTGTCGCTGCTACGTCACCTGGATCGTTGGTCTGATTGGTTGAAGGACTATCCAATTGGATACAGAGTCATTTTAACTATGCCCGTTGATCACGCCTCTTGTGCAGTAGAAAATACAGAGCAGACTCCCCAGACTAATGTTCAATCTTAAAAGATTGAGCTTGGTCTGGTGATAGCCAGACTTATAATGTTGATGAGATATGCGGTCTGGGCGTGTTAGTTTAAACGGAGATTAGTTAAAGTTAGCTAAAAACACTTGCGTGCACGGATTGCCTTTGTCTTTCAGCAGATGTAGTCCATGAGCATGGGATGCGAGAAAGCCAGTAGGAAGTGACAAGGTTTTCACTGCGACTGGCACAGAGAGTGACAAGCACCAGTACGAGGCAGTCAGTGTAGCATGTAAGCAGCATAGAGTGCTGTGCGGATGGTGTCAGAGAACAATCAGGGTGCAGGAGGGCTCTGCTGCCACTGGCCTCTGCAGCACTGATTGAAAAGCTGTGTCTCCTGTTTACTGTTGCATCATTTACTGGAGTAATTGAATAAAGAATACACTCTGCTAAACCACCCATGAAGGAATGAGCTCATAACCAATACGCTTTATTCCACCATTTATCCACTAGCCCGGAGGATGTTGGATATACAAGACTGGTCTGAGGGATGCATTGTGAGCCAACCCGTTCTCACTCCAAAATCATAAAATACCAACGCTTGGTCTGTGGCTCTAAGCGTCGGATACTGATGAAAAAAATCACCCTTTAGCGTGTGTATGGAAGGCACTGGGCAGAGCAGCAGCTCGACCGTGTTGCTGTAAGATGAATTAGTATTAAGGAGAGACAACGGTAGTGAGTGGTATGAAAGACCGAAAATCAACACAGGACTTTCATCCAGGAGACTCGGGTTTGTGTCCCGTTCTTGTCTCGCGTGTCACTGAAATGTACATTTTGTAACCCCACCCACAATCTTTTCCTAAACCTAATCATCCCTTTCTTGTGCCGCGCGTCAGTTAAACGTGCGTCCCGACCCAGAGCGTCAAAAAGTGACGCCCAGGTTCCCGACCCAGAGCGTCAAAATATGACACTTAAGGAGACTTTTTGCATCTATAACAACCGTCAAAGGCACCTGACCAAGCACCGCTTTTTGACACGATGGGAGTGAGAATGTGTTGTGTGAGCTGGTGGGATTTCATCGCACATGTCACTCGGTTACCATACTGTTTGTGCCAGACGTACAGTAGAGCAATCAGAATCAGAAAGAGAATTTCAGAATCAGAGAAAAATGTATTGCCAGGTAAGTAGCACTTACTAGGAATTTGCCTCGGTTCATGTTGAATACATACAAGCAATAATATGAAAAAAAACAACTTCCAACCACTTTTATTGTTTTTTCCAGTTGTAGCAACAGTAAGTGCCATCATTCTCAATAAATACATGTTGAATGAGTTGAAAGGAATTTAATCCTCATTGTATCCTCATTACTAATGGAAAGGCCAGACTCCAATCAATTTATTGATTTCCTGCTCCATATTGCCTCCTAATAATGTTTCTGGATGCAGAATATGTTTTGCCTTCAGCATATGGTTGAAGTTGTTTGGGCAGAGTCATGTCTTGGAGATGGTGATGTTAGATCTGGCAGGGGGAAACATGTGACCTGTGTCCCTTCAAAGAAAATGAGCCAGACCCATTCATAGCCTGATACAGAAGAGATACTAATATGAATACAGTATTTTTACCTTGGTACCGATCTGCTGCTGAAATCCTTTGTCAGTAGCCTGCAATTTAACTGTCAGAGCAGGCTAAGTTATAATTCCCGCTCTATGTCTATCAACGTTACAAACAAGCATCAGTCAGCTTTAAAGAAATCCATCACTGCCTCCAATTCTCTTCCCTAATCTGCTGTAGACCATGCAATACCTCACACACAGAAACTAACATAATGTAACCCAAGTGTGTTGGTGCTGATGAACACTACTGGCGTGATGGGTCACTATTGAACAATGGCAACAATGTATAAACACTAATAACACAGCTTTGAAAAGATGGCGTACAAATGCCATGTCATTTAAATGGTCAGCATTCACGCTCATGGCCATCAGGCTTTAGTTGAGACTTACTTTGACAAGTCTTGAGACTTGACGTGAAGTTGTCTCCATTAACTTGAGACTTGACTTGGACTTGGACAAAGCACTGTAGCCCTGGAACAAGAAGCTCAGTGTTGAGATAGAGGGTGTGCATGATTTCTGTGAGTTAAACCGTATTAAGTTTAGGAGCTATCACTTGTCAGTGTAATGCACTAATATATAGCCATACAAGCATACATTTCCATATATTATGATCTCACATTTGTGCTTTTGATTAAACCCTGTCATTCACCACCAAAGGCATTTCCCTTTTCTATGAAAAGAAACCCTTCCACCTCGTGATGAAACAACCTCCCGTCTGTGGCTCCAGCCATGCGTGTCCTCTGTGAGATTGGCTTAATGCAAAGATCAGCCGCTAAATGTGCAGGGAGCAGTGGTTGGCATTTAGCACACACTAAGCCTATTATAGTCATACTGTATCTGTAGCTGTTTTGGGGCACTCTGCTAACTGCCTTGGTGCTGGGGAATTTGGTTTGTGTGTCAGTCAATGTTCAATCCCTCACCTCCTCCAGATGGCATGGCATACCGGCTGCATCACAATTTACATGATGTATGAGATTTTCAGCAGATACTGTACCTTTGATCTCCAGTAGCCTAGTGCTGGACAGTATATCTACTTAACATAAATTAAAATATATCAATTATATAATTATATCAATACATTTTCAAACAACAGAGTTTAAATATGCATCGCTGTAAGCAAATTATTCTACACAGTTTCTTCTGCACATCAACGGGCGTGTTGCTGTGCATTAAAAACAGTGCACACAGCTCAAAGAAAAATTGAATCACTGATAACTTCTCGCTCTCCTTATAACTCACTCAGCTCAATAAGTTTCATGGATTTCTGAAACTTGTTCCATGTAGAGGGAGCAGCAAACTTAAATGCCTTTTTCCCCAGCTCAGTTCTAACCTTTGGAACAGACGGAAGGAAAAGATCCTGGGAACGAAGATTGTAAGTCCCGGTACTATTTACACTGATATAGGTCAGAAGGTAGGATGGAAGGAGACTTAAAATAGCCTTGTATATGAAGATATGCCAGTGTTGAAGTCTCCATGTTGATAAAGAAGGCCATCCAACACGTTCATACAGTTCACAATGGTGAGTGAGGGCTTTCATACCGCAGAGATCCATGCTATACAGTGTCCAGTGCATGTAAACTTTGAACTGAAGCATGCATGTATAAAACATCACCATAGTCAAGTACAGACATAGAAGTCTAAACATTCTCTAAACTAGTGATGGCCAAATGAAGCCCCATGAAGCTCCGAGAACCATTTTACCATCATATAAACTGATACTGACATCTGCAATAAGATAACATCGGCCTGACAGATTTTTCAGTCTTGCTCTAGTTTGGTTATCTAAATTATTTCTAAAAGGTAATGAGGTGATTGTTTTAAATGAAGAACTAACTTACCTTTACATATTTCACATTCCAGGCACTCCTGAGTAGTGATGACCAAACGAAGCTCCATGAACTATTGTCTTTATTCTCTGAGCCCACTAGATGGCGCGCTTTGTTCAACTTGGGTTAAAAGCACACTGAATTGCCATTCCTTGAACCTTTTTCTTTACACCAGCCCCTTCTAGTGGGCTCAGAAAATAAATAAAATGGTTCATGAAGTTTCATGAGGCTTCATTTGGCCATCAATAGTCTAAACTCCAAGCGTGCCACAGGTGATCCAAGGGAGCCTTGCCACGAAAAGTGTGTTTGGCTATCTCTCAAAACACTTGGCAGGACACACTTGCTAAATAACCATCGACTTGTGGAGGCAAAGAGATAATCTGAAATATGATAACATGTTGAATAAACACCACAAAGTAGGCCCAGTGGCAATCAGCCCGTACTTGCTTGTACATATTTCTATTCTTTTTAGTTTTGACTGAGCTTGTTACAGGTTAAACTATTTTTGACAATATGTTATCAGTCATTCATGTGCTTTTCTCTGCGTGAAAAAAAAAATGGATGTGTGGCGTGAGAGACGGTGTGGAAAGTGTCAGTTGTGTCAGGTTCGTGGTCGATGCGTAAGAGTTGGCAGCCCTGTTTCTGGGTTGTTAGAGTAGACAGGCTGTGAGAGTGTGTTTTGAGTCCTACTTTTTCACATGTTCTTCTCATCATAAAGTGTCTATCCTTGTGGATTATACGTGAGAGGTCAAATGGACATATTCTAAAGAAACACCCCAGAGAGAAACAGCAAGCACAGGGTCAGAGAAGAATGCAAGGGAGAGACAACTCACAGCTGCCAGTGAAGCTAGGCGAAGCACTCAGCATGTTTTGCATTTAGAGTGTCAAGCGTCAGGGTCAGACAACAGCAGCAGCAAGGGGAAATACATAGCTTAAAAATGGTACGATCCGCCCCCTTCCTCTCCGCCCACCTCCTCGGCCTCCTCGGAACCTCTGATAAAACCCTTTGTGCTGGCTTGGCTCTACTTACTTTTGCATAGCGCTGTAAAGGGCAGTATTTCCCTGCTGTACATTGACCATCCTCAGGACCCTACAGTAACCTGTTGTACAACTTGTACGACTGGATTTTCACGGAAATGTGCCAGGGGAGCAGGTCTTGGCTTCGACTACACAAATGGGTTTAGAATCACATTGAACTTTAAAGAGCACACTTATCAATTGCCAAAAGTAACTGTGAAAATGTCTTGCCTTGCCTTCAAAATGCTCTTCATGGCTCCCTGCTGGGGTTCTTTGCCTTTGTAGCCCGACATTTTGGAAAATTTTGCAGTCACGATGCTGTAAACGTGGATTACTGATCGATAGTACGGACTGTGTCATTAGAGGACACACGCACGCATGCACACACACGCACACACACACACACACACACATAGGCACAAACACACACACACACACATAATAAAATCTGCCTAAAATGAATCAGTTTGTAACAGTGGAAACGCTTGAAAAGTAATTTGGTGTAAGGTCGGCATTAGATGTAACTTTTGTTAACAACCTGTCTGACTGCTCATGTTTCTTGACCGGTCTGACTTCTTTTTAGTGATGTCAATGTGTTCCTGGATCTCAGCCATTACCTCTATGAGTATATTGTTACAGAAATGATGACCAGATCTATTGAAATAAGATCAACAGGCATTATGCTTTTAAAGTACTGAAGATGATGTTTTTCCTGCTGTCATTTTATTTTTACACTAAAACACATTGTTGGTATCCTTGAGGGTTATAAACCTGTCGAGTGATGATTTTGACTTGTTTTTTTAACATGTCTCTCGCAAGTCCCCCAACGTTTCCGAAATGCAATATTAAATCGGTGGAGTATCCCATTAAATCCCTTTAAAGGATTTATCCCCTCTGTCTGAGACGCTCTGCTGGAGCGCCTCTCGCTTTAAAAAGCCCAGTCTGCTCTGATTGGTCAGCGTTTCCTGATCTCTGGAGTCTCCTCATCTGTGCTCTGCTGTTGCTGTCTCTGTCTCTGTATACTCTGTGGACACTGACTGCCACAGAGTATACAGCGAGAGCTTATACCGTGTAAAACCACCAATAAGGGCTTTTAAACCAAATTCTACACAACCAGACATCAGTAGCCAATTAACAACATCAGTAGCCAAGATTACAGGTTTCTCTGACGTTAGCATGTAGCTAGCTTTCATGGCTCCCTAAAAAATCAATCAGACAGCTGCAGCTGATTCAGAACGCTGCTGCTCAAGTTCTCACTAAGACCATTACAGTGGATCACATCACTCCAGTTCTGAAGTCTTTAGACTGGCTTCCAGTGCCTCAAAGAATTAATTTCAAAATACTTTTGCTGGTTTATAAATCACTAAACGGTTTACGGCCAAATACATTTCTGATCTGCTGCTACGCTATGAACCACCCAGACCTCTCAGGTCGTCTGGGACAGGTCTGCTTGTTGTCTCCAGAGTCAGAACTAAACAGGGGGAAGCAGCGTTTAGTTTTTATGCTCCACATATCTGGAACAAACTCCCAGACAACTGCAGGTCCGCTGCAACTCTCAGTTCTTTTTTATGTTGCTTTTCTTTAAATAACTGTTTATTTCTTATACTGAAGTTGCATTGTTGACACTGTATGAGAATCTATATAAGCATATAAAGAGAAATTCCTATTTTATTTAACTTTTTTAACTGCTCTTCAATGTTTAATTTCTTATACTGCACTGTAACTTTTAAATCTGTTTTCATGTAAAGCACTTTGAATAACCCTGTTGCTGAAATGTGCTATACAAATAAAGCTGCCTTGCCTTGCCTTGCCTACATGTAGCAGCAGTGTATGTAATGTAAACACTGCAGTAGTGCCTTCCTGGAGCAGATGACCATATATATAAACCTGGCTCGGTATGACATGTAAAATGTAAATAGACTGTATTTATTTAGCATTTTTTAGTCTTAAGGACTACTCAGAGCGCTTTTTCATAGTACAGGAACCACGTCATATGGAGCCGAGAGTAGAAAAAACGCTTGAAAATTAGGAAACGTGTGAAATCTAAGGTTTTGGCTCACAGGGATTTTTAAAAAATGTTTACCTCATTATTTGAAGCTTTGGCCACATGTTTTATGAACATCCGGCATTGTAACATTATAGATATCACAGAAAATACGGAAAAACATAATAGGTCTCCTTTAAACTTATTTAATCATTCCATTGGCATGCAGTCTCCATCTCTAAAATTGGACTGTTGAAGGTGTACCTGCACCAACTGTTGATCAGTGAAATGTGATATTGAGGGGCGTTTCCGAGCTCTTGACATTTGCATTAGCACCTTCTGCGGTCGGCAGGAGTGTGTATTGCGTCACCTGTATGCTCGTGAGCTCATGCGGTTGATACAGAGCGTCCGGTACAAAGGGTGAGCTGCTCATCAAAACAATAGCAGCCTTTAATATATGCATGACCATGACATGACATGTAATTATCATTTATTATCCATGCACAGCACTTATTTCCGCCTTTAATCTTGGTGATGTAAAGTATAATTGTTCCAGCTGACACCTTCAGATTTACATGCTCCTTATTATCAGGATGGAGCTTGGCTGTTTTTACTAGATTTACGTCTGAATAGTTGTGGCTGCGGGCATGAGATAGATTTTGAAAGAGCACATTGTTATTGCAAGACTTATAGAAAATTTAAATATGTAAAAACCCCGTCATCTGCCTGGAGCTGTTTCTCTGTCAGACCTCTTCATCTGATGCTGGTTGTCCTCTCTTCCCTGCTCCTATTTCTCGCTGTCTCTCTCCCTCAGGCATGCCCAGCTTCATCAAGTCCCCTGACGATCAGACAGGGATTTCGGGAGGAGTGGCATCATTTGTATGCCAGGCAGTGGGTGAGCCCAAACCTCGCATCACCTGGATGAAGAAGGGGAAGAAAGTCAGCTCCCAGCGCTTTGAGGTATGACTCGGCAGCGGGCCTCACACCCTCACTGCTCATTAACTCTCTGCATTTATGTGTGCCTAAGACAAAGAAAGACAGAGCAGGGTAGGTTGTTTTCTTTCATTTTGTACTCCAGTGTGTCAACGTACCTTCTCAGGTGCTGAGCTTTCGGCTCGAGCTGTATTTGCTCATTATTAGAATATACAGAAGCTTTTACTGCATTTAAGCTACATTCACATTGCTACGATTTGGACCCACTATGTTTTGGTTTAAAAACAAATATCTTTTGCTACGTTTCCCCCTCCCATTCCCCCTGATCTGGCGTTTCCGAGCCCCTAAACCGGAGTCATTTAGAAAAACTTCTGACCCGTTTTGGTTTGGAATCTGCGGGTTTGTGTTGCAGTTGTGATTGATCGTTTAATATCTGAAAACTGTGAAACATTTTCTTATAGCCCAAGGTGACATCCACATGTTCCTTCATGTTTCTATGAACCCAGCTCACATCAACTTGAACCTCGCTTGATTTAGGTCATGTTGTGGTACAGTAATGCAGGTGAACTACTTCAAAGATTAAAGGATTAAAGGATACACATTTTTAGCACTAGCAACAATTCCACTTTAAAGGACCAAAACCAATAGTGAATTTCTCCTTATTTAAAGTATTTATCAAAAACACATGAATCAAACACAGGCTATGGCTTGATATTGTGATGTGCAATCAAACTAAAAGCTGTGAAAAACCAAAACATGCTCAGTGATGTCTGCCTGACAGCTGCACTCCAGAGATAGCGAAGGTAAAAGGCTGTAGAATAAACTACATTTAATGAAGGGTCATGTCAACCTGTGAGACAGTATGCTTCTATTTTGTTTAATACACCAGACTGATCTCATGAAGTGGCGTATGTATGACACGCCAATTGGTATGCCGTTATTGGCGTGTTATGAAGACGCACACTCACTTTTCAGCGTGTTCATCGACGCAGTTTGGCCTCCATTGACTTATATTACCTTGCGTTTGCGTGTGCATTGACGCCGTAGCGAATAGTATGAAAGGACGAAAATTCCACCCAGGAGAACGTGGGTTCGTGTCCCGCGTGAGTTGGTTCCTTACCAAGTTTTTTTTTCCTAAACCCAACCCAGTTCTTCTTTTCCTAATCCCAACCAGTTTTTCTTTCCCCCCCACGTGTAACGTTAAAACCAACCGTATCCTTGCAATAACACACAGCCTCGCGATAACACACCACGTGGCTTTAGAAAGTGGCGTGTATGTTTACGCTGTAATACAGCAGACTGCAGACTGCCGTCTGCTGTATACAGCGTAGGTGTACACAACCCGGTCTCACGCCAGTTCGTATATAGTCACGTTATTTAGATTTATTGATTTGTGTACAGGTCACGATTTTCTCGTTTATTTCGTGTACAGGTCACAATTTTCGAACGTAACCATTTCACGAACTGCCATGACACTGGACTGCTCTGGGGGATGCAACAACGGGGAAATTAAACGCCAAAATGGGGAAAATAAACGCCACAAGCTGGCGACAACAACAGGACGGATCGTCACACGCGGCCACAACGGGGAAATTAAACGCCACATGGCGGCGACAACAACGGGACTGCCACACGGGGACACGATCCCCGGGCGCAGGGACACGATCCGCGGTCTCTGTGGCACGCAACAACGGGGACATGAAACGCCACAACAACGGGACGGTTGAGGTTAGGAAAAGAAGAACTGGGAACGGTACCGTTACACGCAGGACACACCGACAACAACGGGACGGTCGTGGTTAGGAAGAGAATAACGTGGGGTAAAAGTCCTGTATTGTTTGACCCATCCACCACCCCGACCAACCTTCCTACGCAGATTTTCTGCTTTTCATACTACTCCCTACCGTTGTCGTGCTGTGATTACGAAACATACTTCCCATTTAAATACATTAAATGAATATTTGTAATCACCACACGAAAAAAAACATTACATAATTGCGTCCTGTTCACGAATCAATAGATTCAATAACGTAACCATTTCACGAACTGCCATGAGACTGGGCTGGTATACACGCGGATAGCTCAAAATGCGTACAGATAACACGCCACTTGGCTTTAGGAAAGTGGCGTGTATGTTTAGGCGAAGTCATGATTGAATACACGTTGAATACACTGTTACGGCAGAAAGGAACAGGTTTATCGGGCTGTGGCTACACAGACAATACATATAAGTAGCATTAATGTATTGTTTTGGATGACGCCAGCATATGTTCTGGGGACATTTTCCGGGACATTTTTACAGCAGCCCTCGTCCTGTCATGTTGCTTTATCATACAGCAGCGGACTAATTTCCCTAATATTCACGGGTCTTTAGACCACGGTGGAAACGCAGATAACAATGGGCTGACTGAACTTTCTAGTTCCATTAAAAGTTGTTCCAAGAACTATAAAGTCATGACTTTTGTCATTGTATGAAATCCCAGCTAGTGATAGTCAATGTGGTTGAAAGCTCCAAAAAAGCTAAGAAAGTAGATGTGTGATTTGAGATTATTAGTCACACAGCAGGTGTGTTGAAGTGTAATCACATCAGCAAGTTATAAACTGAGCATGCTGCATCCTGCCGTTCTCAACAGTCTGGACTCTCCAGTTTGAACATGGCATACTTTGTACTGAGAAAGGCCGAGGTGGTCCCTTACAGTAACAAATGTCTAAATTGATATCCGCTATCATGTGGGGAGCATTTTAAAAACTCTCCTTGGTGCTCTGTTCTCTGACATTCAAAATGTGAGTCTGCTCCTGAAAAGCATTGCTTTCAAGAATTCTATTGTGGAAAGATCAAACCCTAACGCTTTGGCTACATTGAACGCGTAACGTATGCGGACCGTTTCTACGAGTGGATGTGCCGCAGAATGTATCTTTGAACTGGCTACACACGGCGTAGGATTGACGGCGTTGAAGTTGGCTTCCGATTCGCAGCTTCCGATTCGGCAGTTAAAGGGGAAATGTGAGTCACAGGCCAGAGGATGAGCTTTTGCTTTGGGGTTGGTGTTGTTTTTTCAGTTTTTTGGAGCTGGCATGGCACTGTGAAACGTCAATCTACTGTCAGCTGGCAGTAGATGTATTATGACAGAACAGCTTAGACATGAAAGGGGAGAGAGATGGGCTCTCTACCAGATGAGCTACCCAGGCACCCATTTAGTTTAATTTAAAAGAAATATAAACACTTTATGATCCATTTCTGTGTAAAATTGCTGCAAACACCTCTTATTTTTACGCTTGTAGAGCGGATCTCCGCGGAGCATGCGCACCACTTACGCACTGTAGCCAGTTTCACTGATTATAGTGAAAGTGTAGTTTTGGAACGTTCACTCTGCATAAAGTAGCCGGCCCGTAAGTACAGTGTGAAGTTAATTATTTAACCCTTGTGTTGACTTCGGGTCACATTGCCCCGTTTTATATCATAAAATTTTTTTTTTTTTAAATTTTAAACGTTGGAAAAAGCAAAAACAAATTGTGAAAAAAGGCGTCACAAATGTCAGGAAAAAAAGTGTTTTTTTCAAGGTTGAAACGAAGACAACACAAGGGTTAATTGATTAACAACAAGATTGCTGGTCCCCAGCTAACTAAAATAGTATTTTGTATGCAACTGCATGACATGGGTTGACAAAAAAAAATAGCTAACAAAATAAGGAATGTGATGTATTACCTGCAACATATGTGTTGGTACCAACCTTCTCAGAGTCTCCTGCCGAGTCTCTTTTACATTTGAATGTGCAGAATCTTTGTGCACTGTGGTAGGCTTACCGGAATCTATGCTCTTTTTGCATGCAGCTGCATTAACCCACACAGCAACTGCTTGATTAATAGGAATGTATGAGCCTTCCTGCAGGACTCTGAAAGCAGCAGGAAAACACTCATTAGCTGCCAGCCAACCCAAATGGTTTCAAGTGAAGAGACTCAACATGAGTCCTGCGCAGACGGAGACACTTGGTTCATGTCGTTGTGAGTAATAGGAATTATCTTACACGTGTCTGCACAGCATTACTCAAACTGATGGCTACCCTGCATGGGGAAGGGGTACGTCCGTCCCACAGTCCAGACAGTCCAGCTCTCCAGCTGTCTTTTAACTACCCTGTTAGTCAACTCTATTCAGTAAGCCAGGCCTTCTTGATTGATGAATACAAGAGAAAGAGAATCTTAAATCCTCAAATAAAGATACAGTATATTTCTTAATTTCGTCCAAATTCAATTGCTTTGCCTTTGACACTACCAATTCTAACTCATGTATTGAGTTACATCAGTGCAATGTTCCTCATATGTCTATGCATGAGTCAGTCTCATTCAACATTCAACATTGAAAGAATGTTGCAGCATTGTTACATCATTGCAACTGTTAATTAATCATAACTTTATGATTTAGATGTGCAGACTGTCGAGTGGTTATCATTCTTCAGAAATATATAGACCAGTCTACAGAGTTAAGGTCTATCTTAGAACACACTTCCACAAAGTGGAAAACTCCTGGTGATCTGGATAATGACATAGGCTTGGTATTAAATAAGCGTCAATATCATTTTGGGATTGGATGACTGTAAAAAGACTGTAAGAAGATTGCCTGGTAGCACTAGTGCTACTGTAGCTCATCCACACATGTTGGTCTTGTGGCACTCATCATGCACGATGCAGTTGTCACTAGAACACCTCCATATGTGGTCTGATGGGTTCGATTGCATTCTAATTTGAATGTGCTCTGCATATATTTGCACCGGCATCCCTTATTTAGATCTAATGTTAATACTAGGTGAAAATTTGGTCTTACACTCATAGCTTGAAAGTCTGCAATGTTACCCTTTCTCTAGACTATGGGTGCATGATATATCAACTCAATATCGTTATCGCAATAGTGTTGCAATAAGTATGCAATATTTTGTTTATTTTGTGGAGTGCTGCGTCCCGTCCGTTGGCTGTGTGGCTTAGTTGTGTTCGATTTAGAGCCCGCTTGAAAAGCTATAATGATCATGTGTCATTGGCCACGTCAGTGCACGGGTCCACTACATGACAAACCCTATGGAGCGTACCACGTGTGTGCATATTTCAACAGAGTGACAGTGTAAGTGAAGAAATAGATAAAGACAACAAAACGGAGTGAATCAGAGAAGCGAAAGACAAGTTGTGTCCTGTTCTCTTTATTTATTTATTTTATACTGTACAACCAGTAAAACATGTCGTGTTCTGTAGACATGGTCCTTATTTATTTATTCATGTTGTACCAGTCCAATATGACCGTCAGATGAAAAAAAACCTTGTGTTGTAAGAAAACTTGTTTAATTTGTTATGAATATATTTTGATGCGTTTTCCCGTAACTTTTATAATTTTACATATATTTAAAAATATTGAAATTAATATTGCTATCGCAATATTCATAATCGATATCGCAATATCACATTTTGTCAATATCGTGCAACCTTACCCTAGACTCTCCGAACAATCGCTCCCTTACATCCAACCACCAAAACAGAGGTTACTATGCACCTGATATCTTCAGCACCACTTCCATTGAGTCATTAAGCCACTTTGTTAACGTTTTCCCTTTTCAAGTTCTTTTCATATCTCTTTGCACCTTTCTAACTTTGTTTCATCTTTGATACATGTTCTCACTGCCAAGTGTCTCTCCTAAGAATTGTACCTGTGCAGTAAACAAATATTTAACACTGTTCACCCAACCATCCACCACTGCACCATAATGTCACATTACCTTTAGCATTTCTATTCTTAATGTCCTCACTTTGCATCAGTGAAGTGCTATCTTATTGCCAATAAGTTTCATAAGAATCTTATTTGTAGAAAACACAGTTGCATTGGCAGAATTAATACTTTTTACAGCCGTTACTACATTGTTGTGCTATTTTGACACTCAGGACTGCATTTCTTGTTCAGATCTCCCTATTAATGTTCCATCAGACACGTGATCTCTGCAGGAGTGAGCTAAGTGGCTTCAAGGTGGGGATGGATCAGGGTTAGGGTTATCCAAAACTAGTCCCTGTTCTCTGTTTTGATTTGAACTTGACTGGTTGGACCTGGTTTTATTATACACCTCTTTCCTACACTGGGCATACAGACTTAAGTTGCTTATGATGATGTTTAAACCTTCGTAGTATGAAATAGCTTTTTTCCATGTCCAAGCTCCTTTACTATAGCTGCCGGGGCTTTAAATTACCTTTTTTGATCACCAGTAAACATAGCTAGTAGATTTTTAAAGTTACTAGCCAATCAGATTTCCCACTAGCCAAATTTAGTTTTTCCTAACTTTACTTTAATTTCAGCTCCTCTGGTTTGTTTCGTGCCGTTCCATTCATCTACTCTGTTGCAGCGTAATCGATTCTGCGCGCGCAATCACCTAGCCAATGGTAATATGAAATGCCAGGACATAGTCTTCATGGGAAATGTAGGATTAGTACTACAAGCACTGTTGCCAGATAAAGATTATGTTTTCCAAGCCAAACACACATGGCAGAAAACAGACCAATCTGGAAACACTGACTTGTTTTCTGCAGCCTGCCGTTCAAGCAAACGCAGTGTTGTTCGCTTCATTCATCACCGGCCAAGTTGGCTAGTAAGTTTACAGTGTAACCTGCCAAAGTACATTTTTATCTGCATTTGGGGGGTTGGTGGGTGTCAATTTAAAGCCCTGATGGCTGCATAATATAATGGACTCATGTCATGTTTCTCCTTTGGGCAAAGTGTTCCTCGGACTGATGTCTTCCCTGTGTGTGGGGTGGGTTGACCTCCCCCTAAGGCAGGAAGACAGTGCAGCTCTGCACCTCCTTCATTAGAGCAAGAATGTGATTCCTGCCAGTCGGCTTCTTGGGTCACACACATCACAGTGGGGCGGAAGTGTAAGGCCCAGTGCCCTGACCCCTGATTCTTTAGCCCCCCCCCAAACATTCCTCAAACCCCTCACATACCTGTTACCCACTCATGCTCATGACTGTGTACATCTTCCTTTAGCAGGACTCCGGTCACTCCACGCAACATGACCAAACTCTGTGAGAACTTGATCCTTCTGTTTTCACCGTCTCGTGTCCTCAGGTTCTAATCATTTTCGTAATTTGTTTTCCTTGTTTTGGTCATTATTCCTATACATTGTGCTCATCAATATTGCAAAGATCTGGAAACGCAGAAACATCGCTAGGTTTATGTACCACTGTAGCTGTATGGCGTTCTACATGTATACAGGCAAATGACAAGAGCAATAGAGACTGACAACAAGTTAGCCTACAGATAACAGCACAACACTAGGTTTATGGTCGGCGCGGTGCTCCTGGCTTGAGCCATAAAATGACGTCACCAGGGCTGATGTCACCAGGGCTGATGTCACCAGGGCTGACGTTTCCAGTGCGAAGGCTCCGCAAGTTGTTGCGGCGCGGGGTTGTGCACCTCTGAAATTTTGTAATTGCGCTTTCAACTTCAACGCGGTTGGCTGGGAAGACTGGCTGAGCAGGTTTGCCTCTACAAACATCTGTATGATTCTTCATGTACAGACCACAGACAGTCAAAAGCCTTAAATATGTGTTCAGAGAGAGACACCACACTGGGAAAAGAAGACACATTTTGCTGGATAGTGTGGAAAAACATGAGCTTAAAGCTTCAAATCAGCCCTTATCGAAAGAGTGTAACGATGTTAGAGGCAGATATTAATTTCAATTTGGAGATAAACAACAGTCAGGTTAATACCTACGAGTAGATAAATGTAATGCTTGGCGGTAGGTCGGTGTTTAACATGAATGTGTTTACTACTGTTGCCAGGCAGTCTGCTTTCCTTTACTTCCGCTCTCTTCTTCTTGCTTATTCACAGATTATTTTCTTTGTACGCCCCCTGTTGTTTTGGAGAACACTGCAACGGACAATGCGTTGGGCATAAACGTCTCCTTGCTACTTGTAGCGCACACACCATCTACGGAGGCATGCACCAGTAACCGAGCCTTTAGTTGAAATAAACTGATGTGACTTTAAAGAAAAATCTGACGTTAAGTACTCAAGATGTCAGAACAGGAGATGCAACTAGTGAACCTTGCAGCTATGCATGAAGCTTAGTCCAATGGTAACAACACAACATATTGACCAGCTCAGTGTTAGTTCGAACAGATCGATAGTAGATATTTCATACTTTCTGATAGGTTGGATATTCACGTGTTCAAAGGTATTTCATCTATTCTAAGAATCTTCCATATAAGGATTGGTTTTCAAGGTGACATTATCTCACAGAAAGAAATAGACTGGAATGTGTGAATCTATTAGAAGTATCTTCCACATAAGGGTAGTTTGATGGGAACACTAGCCCACATAAATAGATAGGTTGGAATATGTGAGTTCCAGAGAGAGTATATACAAGGAGTGGAGTCATGCACCCTTGTGCACGCTCTCGTAGTGTGTACAACGTTGTCTCACTTTCATGAAAGTTATGTTCAATATTGAATAAAGCTGCATTTAATCTAAATTCATCGGACTCGTCATGTGTCAAAGTCTCCACCATCACGCGGATATCATTTCCCGATATCACTTTCTCATCAACATTTGAGCACATTCATAACGTTCCTCACAGTGCACAAACTATTTTTAGCAGGAAGAATGCAATGTGTTGATCACATAAAGTGCACATTTTTATAGATTTTTTTCAAATTACTTTTACAAAACATACAAAACCAAGATAATGATTAGAATTATCTTCAAAGACACGGCAGTGTTTTAAAGCCCAGGCGAAGCTGTTAGCCAAGGAAACTGCACCCTATAATTTCATCTTTTAAAAGTTCAATGTAGGTGGAGTAGCTGACAACAATATTACACTACTGCATGTGTACACTGTGGTTGATAAGGTTAATGCAGCGGTGCATCATTTTTACATTTATGAAATGATATAGCAACATCATTGCACAAAAGCTCTAGCAGTGACATAGGCAGAACTTGTATTTTGGGCGGGCCAGTACAAAAGTGAGTGGGCCATCTTTTCCCACAAAAAAAGATTTATAAAAACTAGAAGTAGCAAATAGGACAAACATAGACAAATTAAACAAAACACCAATAAGTTTACTTCCCAACATACTGCATTGTGAGGGCAATAACAGCAAAACACTGTCTATACAACATGCTAAACCAACATAGATCAGTCTAAAAAGACTATAAAAACAGTATTGACAAAAACCTGTCTATCATAACCTGTTCAGGCTAAAATATATTTGCACTGGCAGAACCAGCAACATGGGCTCTGCAGTGCACAACACTGTTAATAATTAACCATGTTGTTGCACAGTGGCACTAAACATAAACCCAGCAGAGAAGTGTTAACATACTGCATGACAGCATACATCAGACATAAATCGCACGTGGAACATATCCAAGGATTGTCCTTTAATGTGGGCAAAACACAAACGCATTTCAGCTCTAAGCCATCATCAGTGTTCAAGATTTCTTACTAAATAGGAAGATTACAACTTAAATAGTAAAGGAGGCTGGCCAGTGCCACCCTAGCCCATTACTGGCTACACGCCTGAGCTCTAGCAACAATTGTGTATTTTGCAATTTCAGTCTCACAGCTCACACTAGATTTCTGATGCAGAATAATGCCTGGCTGATGCCTGCAGGACCCTGCACACTATGGTGAACCCTTTATGGACTGCTGAAAAGTTGCATGAATATGAACATGTAATGTGTGTAACGATAAATATTACTCTTTTCTTTTGAGTCAACGTGGCCATTTTCAAAATAATAGCTCATTATAGAAATGGAGTCATTCAGGTTCAACTCATGGAAGAGTTAACAAGTAAAACCTTAAAGGAACATTTCAACATCTTGGGAAATATGCTTTCTTTTTTTTTCTTTCCAAGAGTAAACGTAAAGCTGGTTGATGGTTAGCCTAACTTAGCATAAAGACAGGGAGCAGCAAGCCTGGCTCTGTCAAAAGTGAAAAATACATCTAGCAAGACCCCTAAAGTTCAGAGGTTAACATGTTGTATCTCACTTTATTTGTTAATGACAAATGGCAAAAAACTATGGCCAAGGATCATAACATGTGCTTCCGTCAATATATCTAGAACAATTTAATATTGTGGTTTATACATTATTTCTGCTTCATGCGGCCTTCAACACAAACCATTTCCCATAATTCCTGAACCATCACAGTTTAAACACCAGCTCAACAGAATGATTCAAGGATACAGGAATTCAAAGGTTTTACTTTCACACTCACAAACAAAAAAGCAAAATGTTCAGTGAAATATAGTGTGCCATTCTCATTAAGCAGCATAAAAGACTACTGTTGAAAGAAACAAATAAGAAAATAAGAAATAAAATGGATAAAACATTTAGATGAAAAAAGATCCTTGTCCGGATCTGTCTCTTATTTTGTTTGCTAAGAAATGTACTGTTAACGTTGTTAAGATCTTGAGATTATGTCCAATGGCAAGTGCTGTGGAAGATGCCCATGTACTGTAGAACATGAATAGTAAGCCCCAAGAAAATGTTTGACTTTTTCAGAAAGACCAATTAAAGAAATCCTCAGGGATTCCTCTATTGAGTTACAGAAGCAATAGAATAGAAGCTAGCTGAGCTGAATTCATTTTAGTGTGTGCAGAAACTTTAAAGGTGTTGGTAGGTATATTTTTCACTTTTGATTGAGTCAGGCTAGTCCCCCCCCTCCAGTCTTCATGCTAAGCTAGGCTAACCACGTCCTGACTCCAGCTTTGTACTTAACACACAGACATGAGACTGCTATCCATCTGAACATCTCCCTCTCAGAAAGAATAGTATATAGAAGATGTATTTACCAAACTTTTCCTTTAAAACATGTATGCCTACCTACTTTTACAGCAGCATGGCATCTTATAATGTGATGAATTATTTAAAATATCTCGCTCTAATTTCATCATGAGGGTCTAGCGGTCTAAAATAGTCAGTCTGTTTTCATTTTGGTGGACCACACTCATAGGGGGCTGGCTGGCTGTTAAGGGTTATTTGGTTATGTATGTTAAAGGGTATTTGTGGCTGCATGCATAAAATAACTTCAAAATTAACCAAAGACAAATATCAGTAGTGGTCCATAGGGGTCCACAGGGAGGCGGCCCTTCTGGCATTTGCCCAAATTCCAGATGGCCAGTCTGTCACTGTGGATAGCTGTAGTATAATGAGTAGAGGTGGGTTTAAAATCTAGATTTAGAAATGGCAGCTAAGTGAGCTTCTTTAACATGTAGTTGGAGGCCATTCCACAGAATCGGGGCATGATAGGATAATGATCTATAACCAACTGACTTTTTGCTTACTAGGGGAATGACCAGGAGACCAGCATGTATAGGCTTTCATAATAAGTATCTGAAGGAAGTCACTATTGTGTTGTATTGTTCAGCGCAACAGAATGTCACAGGTGATTACTTTAACCTTCCTCTGCTGTCGTCTGGCCAGGTGATTGAGTTTGATGACGGCTCGGGCTCGGTGCTGCGGATCCAGCCTCTGAGGACCCACCGCGACGAAGCCATTTATGAGTGCACAGCCACCAACAGCGTGGGAGAGATCAACACCAGCGCCAAGCTCACTGTGTTAGAGGGTAAGCACTGACTGCTGTCTCACTGATAGAGACAGAGCGCATTTAAATCCCGCCCCCACCGGAGGGGAAAAAAACTCTCCGGTCTCCTTCAGTTGTATTGCATGAAGATTTCCTCCTCGTCAATTTCATCTGCTAGCAAACAACAGAAAAATGCCTAAAATCTGATGTGTGGTGTTATTCACTACCATCAATCTAAAGAACTCAGAATTTAAAGGAGAAATCCGGCGCAAAATGAACCTAGGGGGAAATGTTTTCATGCTAATCGAATGTGACCAGTTTTAGCGCAAACCACTAATTAGCTTGCCCCGACGACTAGCTTTATAAGCTAATTAGCGGTTTGCGCTAAAACTGGTCACATTCGATTAGCATGAAAACATATCCCAGAGAACGGTTGACTCGGTACACGTGTGTTATTAACCCCTAGGTTCATTTTGAGCTGGATTTCTCCTTTAAGTTTTTATAAGCTGCCAACCCAGAAAATGGAGCTTTGATGAAGAAAAAGGTGGAAACAGACGTGAGGAATCAGCAGAGAGAACGAGAAGACGTGAGGAATCTCTGCTGATTCCTCACGTCTGTTTCCACTTTTGTCTTCATAAAAGTTCAGTTTTTTTGGGTCGGCAGCTTTTAAAAACTTCAGTCTTGGGTTATTTACCCTGTTGGTAGTGAATATCACCACACAGCAGCTTTTAGGCATTTTTCTGTTGTTTGCTAGCAGACAAAATTGACTAGAAGGAACCTTCACGCAATACAAATCAATGGAGAGCGGAGAGTTGTTTTCCCCTCCAGTGAGCGTGGCTTTCAGAGTATGACGCGATGTGCTCTGTTTCTATGTTTCACACGTGTCCACGTGTCCTGGCTGTTTTACTCCCACTCATGCCTTCTCTCAGCCTGCCCTCACCTTCCTGACTCTCTCAAATGAAGTGGGTTTTCATGGTCACGTGACCCTGTGTTGCCCTTGCATCAGAGTTGGTCCACATGTGAACATACAATATTGACTCATTCCCACATGCCTGTTTGTGTTCAGCTTTAACCATTTAGGTCAACTAGATTCAGTTAATGTGGAACAGTGTTGCTCTGAGTCACATTACCTTAAAGGCCCATGATTTGATAACTGGCGTGGGTGACTTCTAGTGCGAGCTGTAGCCAGTTCCCACCACAGGAACCTTTCCCCGGACACAGGAACCACTAGTACAGTAACATCACCGCCCACTCCTGCAGTGTGTGTGTGTGTGTGTGTGTGTGTGTGTGTGTGTGTCTGCTCCTGCTTGCACTGAAAACATTACATTGATTTGTCAATAGATTAGGGTGACCAGACGTCCCCGGACGGAGCTGTCCCCGGACATTTCCGGGGACAGCTCAGGTCACCAAAACCGGGGACTGTCCCCGGTTAGAGCTGTCCCCGGAAATGTCCCCGGTTTTCACTGTGACTGACAGACCCAAGAAATTAAATAGTCATGCACCCTACACGCGCAGACTCAAGACACCCAGTGCAAGCGCTGCTCAGAGCTCAGAGATGTTCTAGAATGCCCATTTTACGATGCTAAGTCTGGTGGGTTTAGCGAACGCAATTTCTCAGACTTTTTTATGTTTTAAAAAAAGGATCTTGGTCCTTATATGTACCTAGAGCACATGAAGCGCTCTCCTACAATCATACCCCACATGCCTGTTTGAGTTTGATTGAAACCATTTAGGTCAGGGCAATTGAGTCAGAGTGTTGCACTGAGTCATGGTACATGATTCATTTGATTTGATAACTATTGCTGCAGAGTCTGAGTGAGAACCAGAGAGTTTTTAGCAACTTTCCAGAGATAGCTGCTTTCTGGTACAGAGCCTGGTGATGACCACCAATAGTGAAATCCATATTCAACCCAAGAATTACTACATTAATGGCACAAGTTGCTTTTGCCCTGTTGTGTTTGATCATTATATACTCAGTTCTGTCATTTCTTTCACAACCCACTACAATATTTCTCTCTCAACCTGTGCCATACTATAACCATCAAAAATCTAACTATACGACACTATCACAGTAGCAGCTCTCCTATGTCTTCTTCTTTTACAAACCGGTCAAATGGCCTCCAGAATTTTTTCATACACCACAAATTTGCCTCTCAATATATATGTCAGTCATTGCGCCATATTCTTAATCCAAGCACCAATTGTAGGTGCCTCCATTTTCTTCCAGATGAGCTATAGTCCTTTTTGCCTGTGGTATAGCAAAATCAATACATTTATATTCTTGGGTTTTCAGATTCAGATTTGTTGGATACAGGTGCAGTAAGGCAAGGCAAGGCAGCTTTATTTGTGTAGCACATTTCAGCACCAGGGCAATTCAAAGTGCTTTACATGAAAACAGATTAAAAAAAATAAAATAAAAAACAGATTTAAAAGTTACAGTGCAGTATAAAAAACAGTCAGTAAAATCATCTTAGGGTCAAGTGGAATGTTCACAGACAAGATGAACGTGGTTTTATTGATCACCTCCAGTATGTTTTCATTTTGACACACTCCCAGACACAGTGCAAAAATATTCCTTTAGCCTCATTGCATTTAAAACAAAGGTCAGGTATATTACTATGGTATCCGTTCAACTTAACAGGATTTGTGTATAGACGCATCAGCCAATTATATTTGAGTAGCTTTAAATTAGAGTTTCAGTTCTGTCATTTTGGTTAATTGGTACCATCCTTTTTGTTTTTTTTAAATGCATTGTTTCAAAATAATGAAAACAAATGCACAAAGTCTCTTAAAATCCACTGTAAAGTGCACAGTTTGGAGAACACATACATGTGTTAGGAATAAACATCAGGGGAAAGAAACCTCACTGGTCTGGTGGTGGAAGTGCAACCAATCTCACTCCCATCGTGTCAAAAAGTGACGCCTGGTCAGGTGCCTAAGCCGTTTCTTATTGACGCAAAAAGTCTCCTTTAGCGTCATATTTAGACGTGCTTGGCCGCGTCACTTTTTGACGCTCTGGGTCAGGACGTACACTACCGGTCAAAAGTTTGGGGTCACTTAGAAATTTCCATTCCACTCCATTATAGACAGAATACCAGCTGAGATCATTTGCATTGTTTTTTTAAATCAGGGCAGCAGTTTTCAGATTACATTATGTGCTTACATAACTGCAACAGGGTTCTCGACTGTTGTAGAAAGAAGTGGCTGATCTTTAAAGCAATATCTACATTGCCCATTATCAGCAACCATTCATCCAATGTTGCAAAGGCACATTCTGTTTACTAATCTGATATCATTTCAAAAGGCTAGCTGAGAAAACATTGGAGAATCCTTTTGCAATTATGTAAGCACATAATGTAATCTGAAAACTGCTGCCCTGGTTAAAAAAAACATTGCAACTGATATCAGCTGGTATTC